>JANRMT010062835.1:65578627-65599961 GCA_026402145.1 Polypterus bichir lapradei | reverse complement strand
TAGATAGATAGATAGATAGATAGATAGATAGATAGATAGATAGATAGATAGATAGATAGATACTTTATTAATCCCAAGGGGAAATTCATATACTCCAGCAGCAGCATACTGATAAAAAACAATATTAAATTAAAGATAAAAATGCAGGTATAACAGACAATAACTTTGTATAATGTTAATGTTTACCCCCTCGGGTGGAATTGAAGAGTGGCATAGTGTGGGGGAGGAATGATCTCCTCAGTCTGTCAGTGGAGCAGGACAGTGACAGCAGTCTGTCGCTGAAGCTGCTCCTCTGTCTGAAGATGATACTGTTCAGTGGATGCATTGGATTCTTCATGATTGAAAGGAGCCTGCTCAGTACCCGTCGCTCTGCCACGGATGTCAAACTCTCCAGCTCCGTGCCTACAATAGAGCCTGCCTTCCTCACCAGTTTGTCCAGGTGTGAGGCGTCACTCTTCATTATGCTGCCTCCACAGCACACCACCGCGTAGAAGAGGGTGCTCACCACAACCGTCTGATAGAACATCTGCAGCATCTTACTGCAGATGTTGAAAGACGCCAGCCTTCTAAGGAAGTATAGTCGGCTCTGTCCTCTCTTGCACAAACCATCAGTATTGGCAGCCCAGTCCAATTTATCATCCAGCTGCACTCCCAGGTATTTATAGGTCTGCACCCTCTGCACACAGTCACCTCTGATGATCATGGGGTCCATGAGGAGCCTGGTCCTCCTAAAATCCACCACCAGCTCCTTGGTTTTGCTGGTGTTCAGTTGTAGGTGATTTGAGTCGCACCATTTAACAAAGTCCTTGATTAGGTTCCTATACTCCTCCTCCTGCCCACTCCTGATGCAGCCCACGATAGCAGTGTCGTCAGCAAACTTTTCCACATGGCAGGACTCCGAGTTGTATTGGAAGTCCGATGTATATAGGCTGAACAGGACCGGAGAAAGTACAGTCCCCTGCGGCGCTCCTGTGCTGCTGACCACAATGTCAGACCTGAAGCTCCCAAGACGCACATACTGAGGTCTGTCTGTAAGACAGTCCACGATCCATGCCACCAGGTGTGAATCTACTCCCATCTCTGTCAGCTTGTCCCTAAGGAGCAGAGGTTGATGGTGTTGAAGGCGCTAGAGAAGTCCAGAAACATAATTTTTACAGCACCACTGCCTCTGTCCAAGTGGCAGAGGGATCAGTGTAGCATATAGATGATGGCATCCTCCACTCCCACCTTCTCCTGGTATGCGAACTGCAGAGGGTCGAGGGCATAGCAGACCTGTGGCCTCAGGTGGTGAAACAGCAGGCGTTCCATGGTCTTTATCACATGTGACATCAGAGCAACAGGCCGGAAGTCATTCAGCTCACTAGGACAGGCTCAGGTTGAAGATGCGCTGTAGAGGACTTCCCAGCTCCAATGCACAGGCCTTCAGCAGTTGTGGCGATACTCCATCTGGACCCACTGCTTTGCTGGCACGAAGTCTCCTCAGCTCTCTGCTTACCTGGGCTGCTGTAATTGTGGGTGCGGATGTCTCTCCTATGCTGGTATCAGCAAAAGGATGGGTGGAGGGTGCAGTACTCCGAGGCAAGAGTGGGTTAGGGTGGTCAAACCTGTTAAAGAAGTTGTTCATCTGGTTTGCTCTCTCCACATCTCTCTCGATGGTGGCACCCGCTTCGAGCTGCAGCCAGTGATGATCTTCATCCCATCCCACACTTCCTTCATGCTGTTATTCTGCAACTTCTGCTCCAGCTTTCTCCTGTACTGCTCCTTCACCGCCCTGAGCTGGACTCAGAGTTCCTTCTGCACGCGCTTGAGCTCATGCTGATCACCGCCTTTAAAAGCCCTTTTCTTCTGGTTCAAAAGGCCCTTGATGTCACTTGTAATCCATAGCTTGTTGTTAGCATAGTAGTGTACTGTTCTTACTGGAACTACAATGCCCATACAGAAGTTGATCTAGTCAGTAGTGCAGTCAACAACCTCCAATATGTTCTCACTATATGATCCCTGCAGGATATCCCAGTCCGTAGTTCCAAAGCAGTCTCTCAGAGTCTGCTCTGCCTCAGGGGACCACTTCCTGAATGAGCGCGTGGTTGTAGGTAGTGCCTTCACTCTTGGTTTGTAGTGAGGCTGAAGCAGAACCAGGTTATAATCTGCTTTCCCAAGCGCAGGCAGCGGGGTGGCACTGTATGCATCTTTAATGTTTGCATACAGTAGGTCAATAGTCCTATTTCCCCGGGTGTTACAATACACATACTGGGAGAAGGCAGGTAATGTTTCGTCCAACGTTACATGGTTAAAGTCTCCAATGTTCAGCACAAGCACCTCGGGGTGCGTTTGTAGAGTTGCAACAGCGGAATAGTTGATGTCACCCGCTATCACCACGTCCGCCCGAGGAGGACTGTAAACAATAACAACAATGACGTGTCCAAACTCTCTGGGCAAGTAATAGGGACGCAGACTTATGGCCAATAGTTTGATGTCCCTGCAGCAAGTGGAGATTTTGAAGTTTACATGTCCAGAGTTGCACCACCTTGTAATTCACATAGAGAGCGAGTCCTCCTCCTTCACGCAGGTATTTGCGTCTCTGTCCGCTCTAACTGTGCTAAACCCGGGTAGCACCATGTTAGCATCTGGGATGTTAGTTGTTAGCCATGTTTCACAAAAACACAACAAACTGCATTCTCTGTAGGTCCTGACATTTTTCGCCAGCGCAGCCAGTTCATCAATCTTATTTGGCAGGGAACCACACCGGCATGAGCCTTTGTTTTCAGTGCTTGAAGTTGACTACTTGAATAGACGAGTCTCGGCATGTAAAAATCTATGTCCAAGTAGTAAAAAGTGGTAAAAAGTGTCCAGGGAACGAGTTCACATAAAAGAAAGTGGTAGGAGTGATCAGTGAAATAGAGAAAAATAAAGAAAAAGGTAGAAAGATAAAGTCATACACGGAGCTTCTGGAAAGGCTGCCACTCGCGGCGGCGCCTGAGTCTTTAGAATGCCCTTAGATAGAGAGACTATTTGTTTATTTTAAAACGTACAGAGCTATTAATTTTCTGAATTTTGCTTTACTTACAGTGTGGTCTGTAACTGTTATTTTCTGCCAGTCTAACAAAAATAAATTACAATTGTAATTTATAAGTGCCAATAAGATCCCAGTGTTCTGGAGCTGTTATTCAGTGATGTTAACCTCTAGACTTCCATTCTGCACCAGTCTTTTTGATGTCTTTTTCAGAATTCTTCAAATTATGGCAAAATTAGACTACAATCTGAAGAAGTGTTTTCAACCATCTTCCCTTCTGTCTTGCCCCACCCAAATGAATACTTCATTTTCAAAACACAACAATCAATGTTAAGTCACTCATGCTTTATGGTTCATTATGTTAATTGTTGTCTTGTAATCCAATTTTTACTGAGGTTGTTGATTTCGTTCATTCCTGATGTGCTCTGTTGTGTTATGTCCGTAACTGATAACTCGGGATATTTTGGAGCCACCCTGACAGCAGCCTAATTCTTAGTCTTGGATCTTTTTCAACTACATCTTGTAATCTATTAACAAAAAACTATAATTGAGATTTGAAACCTCTGGCAAAATTTCCTATTTTGTTGACATTTTAAGTAAAAATTTTAAATACAACTTCAACAGCAAACAAACTAAAACAGTGAAATTTTATGAAAATGTTAATTTACAGTTACAAATTATTCAATGAGCTGAAGAAAATGTAAAAATAATAATAAAAGAGTAAATGTGGCATTTGCAAAGTGTGGGTACTATAGGAGAAAACAAAATGTGTCTCTCTGGGTTTTAGTTTCAATTGGATTTCTGAGTGTTGAATTCTATGTAATTAAGATGTAATAATTATTAGTTCCAACACAATCACTGTCATGATTTGGTGTTATGTAGTATTATCTAGCACTTCAATTGGAGTTCAAGGATTCTGTTTCTGTCACTTCTTACTCAGATTTATGGAGTTTTGTTTTAGCCATGTCTTGGATGCCATTTAGGTCATTATTGCCATAATTTTGAGTTCCTGTCATTAGGTCTGCTTGCCTGTGTTTCTAGGGACATGGCCTCGGAGATTGTGACCAGTTCGGAATGAACGTGACAGCTAGGGGTTAATTTCCTTATCTGATTTGCAGATAACCATGCTCTATCAAAAAGCCTTGAGTTTCGTTCTATTTTGCCCTTTGCCTATTCTTTCAACATCGATTTTGTCTCATGTCTTGGCTTTGTTTGTTATTGTCATTTCCTGACAATTTTTTTTTGTTTTCTTATGTTCATCTCATTGTAATACACAAAACGCTTACCTCTCAGCTCTCTATCAGGACAATCACCAAGGAAATGATGAGACAATGACCATTTTATTTTGCTGTCTATAAGAATTTATATTTAAGAACTTCCTATTTTAACAATAAGATGTGTGCCAAAAACTTTTAATCTGTTTAACTATTCTGGGACCTTTAGGTATACAAAGATATAGAATGTTATACATTATACCATTTATCTGTATGCTGATTAATGCAACTAATGTACTTCTTAATTGTGTTATGCAAATGATCCTAGTTTACATAAGATTGGTACTTGGCCTTATTCTTTAATCTGTATAGAGAACTCATCTGTTGATATGTAGACTCTACTCGGTCAATTTTTATACTAAAGAATGTTCATTTTCCACTTATTGCAATGGTGATCTCAGCTGCTATTTAAAGATATTTAAAGAGAATTTCCATGATAGCACCCAATCTGAGTAATGGCTTTGATCCTTAAGAGATAGCTGTTGTGAAAAAATAGATGCTTGTCCATAAAAACTAACAATATAAATGCATTGGGTTGTATTGTCCTGATTGGCACTTCAGTGAAAAAATCCCATGTTAAGAAGGTGTTGGAATGGAATAAATAAGGCAGGCTGTAGCTGGAAGCTAGGAGTCACTGTTTTGTTTCCTCCTGGTCTTCACCTTCCTTAGTATAGTATGACTACCGAACCTACATCAGTTGCCTGATTTGATTGCACATTCACATCATTTTAGTGCAGATATACAGCATATCTCATCACTTTTCATGGTGATGCCTAATCTGTACATCTCTCTCTGTTAACAATTTATGGCATAGTATTTTCATTTCACTGGAATGTATTTGAAAATCAGTACTATCTTTTGTTAGATCAAGAAACTTTACAAATATAAGTATGTCTATACTTAAGCTTTTCCCAAGCACCTTCAAAAGTCAACTCCATTTCATTTTGGAGAAATTAGGTGAGCCCATATTGGGTTGATTGGTCTGTTTTTGTCAAAATTGTTCTAGTGTTCAGAAAAACCACAGATGCTCAGATAACAGCTATAATGTTATTCTGCATGTGGTAAGGTGATCAGACTGAGGTTTAAAAGGACCAGACAATGAATCGTAGTCATGTTGGCTTTGTCCAATACCATGAAATCTATAGCACCTTCATCACAACAAGGGAATCAGTAAGCTTGTAGTCTATAATAAAAAGTTTATAAAATGTCATGCTGATGACGTAATCTGGCATGAATTCTGGGGATATGTCCCTAGCAACCTTGTGTTGCGTGCTAGAAACCCAATAAAAAAATGACATCACAGCAGAACAATTAAAATAAATATTCTATCTTTAGAATAAAGCTTCTAATCACAAATATAAGATTACCCAAAGATTCTCGGTAGTGAGAAACAGGGATTGAAAATGCCAAGAAAAATTTATTACATCCAATAGGAATTTTCAAAGTATGGATCAAAAATCCTAAGAAAAATTTATTACACCCAATAGAAATTTTCAAAGGCTTTCCCGATGGGATGCTGCCATCTAATGTATGGGGGGATGCTCTGCCCATAGTAGGAAGTTGCCCATTGTGCTCTCCTTCCTGGTTCCCAAATCCATCCCTGGTGTCACTCAGTGGCTATTAGGATGTCAACCCTGATGTAGCAGCTGTAACATCTTTCTATATCTGGGTCCTGACACAGAAAGAAGATATTGATGCTCTCCAACAGTCTTCCTGGCCAGGTAAGGGAGGGTAGTCCATGATAGCTGGGATGAAGGTTTACCCCTCACAATAAATAAAAAGTCCAGCTCAACAATGAATATTATGGCATGTCGTAACATAACACATATCCACCTTACAGATCAGACAAGATCATCATAAAATGCAATCTTCTGTATGCATTCATCAAAATAATGCACATGCGCAGTGCAAGTCAGGCAGAGGATGCAGATCAGGTAGTGGCAGTGGGCAAAAAAACAGGCAAGTGAGCTGATATACCCCCAAAACCTTCTTGTGGCTCCATTGCATTGATCTCTATATCTATACTAATAAAAGGCAAAGCCCTCACTCACTCACTCACTCACTCACTCACTCACTCACTCACTCACTCACTCACTCACTCACTCACTCACTCACTCATCACTAATTCTCCAACTTCCCGTGTAGGTAGAAGGCTGAAATTTGGCAGGCTTATTCCTTACAGCTCACTTACAAAAGTTAAGCAGGTTTCATTTCGAAATTCTACACGTAACGGTCATAACGGTCGATAACGGTCGACAACGTCCGCCATGTTGAACTTTCTTATTCATGGCCCCATCTTCACGAAATTTGGTAGGCGGCTCCCCTGCGCTAACCGAAACCAATGTACATACTTATTTCGATGGTATGACGCCACTGTCAGCCGCCATATTGAACTTTCCAATGTCACTAATTCTCCAACTTCCCGTGTAGGTAGAACACTGAAATTTGGCAGGCTCATTCCTTACAGCTTACTTTCAAAAGTTAAGCAGGTTTCATTTCGAAATTCTACACATAACGGTCATAACGGTCGGTAACGGTCAACAACGTCCGCCATGTTGAACTTTCTTATTTATGGCCCCATCTTCACGAAATTTGGTAGGCGGCTTCCCTGTGCTAACCGAAACCGATGTACGTACTTATTTCGATGGTATGACGCCACTGTCGGCCACCATATTGAACTTTCCAACGTCACTAATTTTCCAATTTTCCGTGTAGGTAGAAGGCTGACCCCATCATCAAGAAATTTGGTAGGTGGCTTCCCTATGTTAACCAAAACTGATGTACGTACTTATTTCGGTGGTATGACGCCACTGTCGGCCGCCATATTGAATTTTCCAAACATCACTAATTCTCCAACTTCCCGTGTAGGTAGAAGGCTGAAATTTGGTACTTATTTCGGTGATATGATGCCACTGTCGGCCGTCGTATTGAACTTTTCAATGGTCTTTGTTACTTATAGGCCCATCTTCAAGAAATTTGGTACACGGGTTCCCAACGCTAACTGAATCCTACTTACGTACATATATACGTCCATAGCCTGCAGCTCGGTCACCGCGTGAGGCGGCGTTGGGTCCCCCATCCCAACGCCTCCCACGTTGTTGGCTGCCTGCCTATATAAGGCCGTCTGTCGCTCCAGTCTCTACATTCCCTTCCTTGCTTCGCCACGGTATTCACGTCTCCCTGCTGATAACTACAGCCTTTTTATTTAATCCACGGCTTCTCCGCTGTTTTATTGTTCATTTATTACGATTATAGTTATTGTGTAGGTATTTTAGACTTACTTTACATTGTTCAGGTACCCATTTCCTTTATCATTCCAACCGTACCCCCATTAACATATTTATCATGTCCAACCGTACCCCCATGAACATCGAGGTGATCACCATCGATCAAAGAACTGTCACTTACCAAGTGGTTTCCATGCCCGGAGATGGCACCTGCCTTTTCCATTCTCTTTGTTACATATTGCACGGCCATATCAGGCTCACTCTTGATATCCGGAGGAACATAGTGTCTTATGTATTGAATAACTGGGACAGGTTCAAGGTGTGGACTGATGACGGTACAGGAGATAATTATACTACACAGGAGCACTAGAAGAGTGAAATGCTTAAGTGTACCGAAATGGCCAAATATTTTACACCTTTGGACAACCGCCAATGCCTCTTAAACATCTTAGATTCACAGGTGACGATTTCAGTAGTGGACACTTTAATGTTTAGAAATGTTTAAACTCTCAAAAGCTGGATGTGAAGTTATCAATCAAACTGGTTGTATACTTACAACGCTTGACAGATGCCGAATGTCTCTTCAACACAAGTCCTACAAATACTGTCGTAATTGAAACAAACCATGAAACTCAAACCGATTATGACAGCAGCAATCCAAGCTGTGAGATCTGAAACAAGATTACTGTTCACATGGCCCAAATGTACGTTGCATGCTCAAGAGTAAGCTCAGCGCACAGCTACAGCTTGGTCATATTACAACTGGAGGGCCGAACTGACAACGTGGCATACAAAGAGATCCTTAACAAATAATTATTGGTATATTTTCCCTCAGTTTTAAAAAGGTTTAATTGTCTTAATAAAAATTTTAAGGCAGTACTTCGCCGCTGCGAAGCGCGGGTATTTTGCTATTAAAGAACTAAATCTGAATAAAAAGTGAGTGAATTTGATCTAAAAGTTTTAATTAAATTGTATACTTTTTTCTTTTAATCTGTAGGACCTCAGGTACAGTTGTCTGTTAGCATAATCAACTCCTCTGGTGTTGCTATTCACTGGGCAGCTCCTGGCAATATCGCTACAGAATGTACAATTTCAGTGTCAGAAGCTGGAAAAGAAGAATATGAGCTCTTCATACTTCCAAGGTACACATTTTCTGTGTCATACTTTATATACGGAAATGTTTATATTTAACAGATTGAAAATACTGTAAGATAAAGAATTGTTTAATATATGAATACCAGCAGACCACATGCGCTTCGCTGCAGTCGCTGTAGTTGGAATAATTATGTATCTACATGTGACTTATGGAGCTTCTTTATATACAACATTTTTGGTTTGTCCTCATGGAGCCAAAACCGCAACACCGCCGGGAACACTGGCACACCAAATCTACTAAACACTAACAAACACTAAGTAGAAACACTAAAGGAAAAAATACTATTCAGTATGTACTGCGTCTAGTAAACAGTAAATCAGTAAAGGAGAGAGGACTAAACACTAAGGAAAAAGAACGGCAAGACCGCGTCAGCTGCGGAGCTCAGCTCGGAGCGAAATGAAGTGAATGAAATGACGTGAATGGGAGGGGAGATGATCACGTGACTCCCCCACCCGCCTTAACTCTCCATCCCTCCACAAACACACAAACACAGTCTCTCAGATCCCATCTCTCCTTTATACAGTATGTATAGATTTATGTAGACATTTTGATTTTATATATATTGAGATTTTTTTGGACCTCTTTACCTTTCTCATTTCCATTTACACTATTAATTAAAATGAAAATCAAACTGAACTGTTAGTGAAGCTCCTCTACTAAATTGAAAAACTGTTAAGCCGGTGTTATACTTTACGCGACGTATGCTGCAGAGGACGCTCCTGCTACGCAAGAGTTGTAGTGTTTATACTTGCGCGTGTACTTTATGTAAATCTGGAGGAATCCACCAGGTTGCAGTGCGAGATATCATCACGATGAGAACAGGTTTGGCTTCTCTGTGTTGTGAATTGCCTAGAAAACCTATTAAATTCCGATGACACCTTACCGCAATATCTCTGAAAAGGATGTTTATTGATTAAATCCATCAATCCAGGGATGTGCCCATTCTAGCAAGCATTGGGCACGAAGCAGAAACAATCCTTGGATGAGGCCTCAGCTCATCGCAAGGTGAATACAAGCACACACATACACTAGCGTCATTTTAGCGGCACCAAATCCCCAAATCTGCATATCTTTGGAAGGAAACTGGAGCACAGTGTGGAATCCAAGCAGGGAAAACCAGTGACATGACTCCCTGTGAGACAGCAGTGCTACCGCTCCGCCACCGTGTCACCCCCATGTGTGTAATTATTAACAGTATTCATTATTTAAACAAAATTATCTGTAAAATGTAACATACACACTTTAATGCATTTCATCATGAAAGTGATATCAAGTATAAATCTAAAGATTCTAAATGTGCAGAGAGTTGGAATATCATACATTTAATGTGTTCTGTGTGGTGATCTATTGCTGCTTGCCATAGCGATTAAAAACTGGGATGACGTTTACGATGGTCTGCTTTAATGATAAAGTAAACTACGAGGTTAAAGTGGACATTTTGAGATTAAATCCAAAATTTCCACTTTAATCTCAAAATATACGTTTTCACCGTGTTCTTATTTTTTTTCTCAGTGGCTCAAATACAGCGCTGTGCATTATGTTGCTGTTGTGAAGTTACAAAAAAAAAAAAAAGACGGCACAAAAGACGGTATGTGAGACTTTTAAAATGTATCGTGTCATTACGATCGGGAATATGCGACGCTTGAATATAAAAGCACCACAAATGCATCTGTACAGTGCATCCGGAAAGTATTCACAGCGAATCACATTTTCCACATTTTGTTATGTTACAGCCTTATTCCAAAATTGATTAAATTCATTTTTTTCCTCAGAATTCTACACACAACACCCCATAATGACAATGTGAAAAAAGTTTACTTGAGATTTTTGCAAATTTATTAAAAATAAAAAAATTGAGAAAGCACATGTACATAAGTATTCACAGCCTTTGCCATGAAGTTCAAAATTGAGCTCAGGTGCATCCTGTTTCCCTTGATCATCC
Organism: Polypterus bichir lapradei; assembly: GCA_026402145.1. NCBI lineage: Eukaryota > Metazoa > Chordata > Cladistia > Polypteriformes > Polypteridae > Polypterus > Polypterus bichir. The sequence continues at coordinate 65,589,352 of JANRMT010062835.1, read as the reverse complement.
TTGAGATGTTTCTGTAGCTTAATTGGAGTCCACCTGTGGTAAATTCAGTTGATTGGACATGATTTGGAAAGGCACACACCTGTCTATATAAGGTCCCACAGTTGACAGTTCACGTCAGAGCACAAACCAAGCATGAAGTCAAAGGAATTGTCTGTAGACCTCCGAAACAGGATTGTCTCGAGGCACAAATCTGGGGAAGGTTACAGAAAAATTTTCTGCTGCTTTGAAGGTCCCAGTGAGCACAGTGGCCTCCATCATCTGTAAGTGGAAGAAGTTCGAAACCACCAGGACTCTTCCTAGAGCTGGCTGGCCATCTAAACTGAGCGATTGGGGTAGAAGGGCTTTAGTCAGGGAGGTGACCAAGAACCCGATGGTCACTCTGCCAGAGCTCCAGAGGTCCTCTGTGGAGAGAGGAGAACCTTCCAGAAGGACAACCATCTCTGCAGCAATCCACCAATCAGGCCTGTATGGTAGAGCGGCCAGACGGAAGCCACTCCTTACTAAAAGGCACATGGCAGCCCACCTGGAGTTTGCCAAAAAGCACCTGAAGGACTCTCAGACATGAGAAACAAAATTCTCTGGTCTGATGAGACAAAGATTGAACTCTTTGGTGTGAATGCCAGACGTCACGTTTGGAGGAAACCAGGCACCACTCATCACCAGGCCAATAACATCCCTACAGTGAAGCATGGCGGTGGCAGCATCATGCTGTGGGGATGTTTTTCAGCGGCAGGAACTGGGAGACTAGTCAGGATAAACGGAAAGATGACTGCAGCAATGTACAGAGACATCCTGGATGAAAACCTGCTCCAGAGCGCTCTTGACCTCAAACTGGGGCGACGGTTCATTTTTCAGCAGGACAACGACCCTAAGCACACAGCCAAGATATCAAAGGAGTGGCTTCAGGACAACTCTGTGAATGTCCTTGAGTGGCCCAGCCAGAGCCCAGACTTGAATCCGATTGAACATCTCTGGAGAGATCTTAAAATGGCTGTGCACCGACGCTTCCCATCCAACCTGATGGAGCTTGAGAGGTGCTGCAAAGAGGAATGGGCGAAACTGGCCAAGGATAGGTGTGCCAAGCTTGTGGCATCGTATTCAAAAACACATGAGGCTATAATTGCTGCCAAAGGTGCATCGACAAAGTATTGAGCAAAGGCTGTGAATACTTATGTACATGTGATTTCTCAGTTTTTTTATTTTTAATAAATTTGCAAAAACCTCAAGTAAACTTTTTTCACTTTGTCATTATGGGGTGTTGTGTGTAGAATTCTGAGGAAAAAATGAATTTAATCCATTTTGGAATAAGGCTGTAACATAACAAAATGTGGAAAAAGTGATGCACTATGAATACTTTCCGGATGCACTGTATGTTGGCATTTTGCTTCACCACATCGAACCATTCATCAAACAGCGAAGCGTGCACATCGATCCATGTAGGATCTGCATAGAGGCTTTCTGTCACATGTAGATAGTAAACAGAGACCCTGATGTCACATTCCGACTTTTAGCACACTGAGCCCCCCGACTTTTTGCTGGTACTGCAACTCACACATGCGTCGCGTTAATTTCTGAGGACCTGCTCAGAGGACGCATCAAATGAACACTGGGAATGCGTGGCAGCCATGATGCGGGCGTGTACGCATTCTGAGCGTGAAGCATAAACCGGCCCTTAAGGTCAACTTGCACAACACAAGTTACGTCCACAACTCCCAATTTCTAAAACCTGCCTAGTGATTCCAAATTAGCTTGCCATGAGTGAGCATGGTTACATAAATGTAGTGGCATTCAGCACAGAGCTGGTTACTGCCTTGCTTCATCTCTTCCCAAGCCACAGAAAATAAATGAATGTCTGATCTCTGAGTTTGAGATCCTGGTTTTGAAGGACCAGAATATTCTGCTTGGAAACTCTTGTAGTCTTTTGTCCACCTTGTCTCAAAGTGACTTACTGCCTAATGAATCATGTTGTGACACAGGTGACATTCAGTTGCTGTTGTCTTCCAGACAGTGTGTTCATTGGGCCTTTTTGTAAGGTACATCTTAAGTGGGTCTTTGAACTGCTTTCTCAGGCCACTCCTGGTTCACTCATTTAAACTCACCTATGAGTAGTCACACACTCTCACAAAATGGAATTTCAAGCAGAGTTGGTTAAATAACCTCCAAAGTGAAGACTTTGGAACTGATATATTTTTAATTGGCAGGTCAACAAGTACAGGAGACACAAAATGCTTAGCATCTGAGGATATAAATTGTTTTCAGACTTTCTGCAAGTTTTGTTTTTGTTCTCTTTGATGAATTTGGTGTCTGCTCTCTCCTTGCTTGTCTGACTTTTCTCCTTCTTCATACCTTGAAAACCTCTCACCACTTTTAAATAATTTTACTCTCTAATCACTTGCCTGAGTATGATGTATGATCATTTGCCCCAACTTTTTGCTCACATCTTGAATATGTACATGTTAAATAAGCCAGTGACATTAAATTGACCTATGCATGCATGTGTGGTTATCTGAATGATTAATTCCCATAACCCATCTAGAGATGATTCTCAATATTGCTGGGATAGGCAACCAGCACCATGACCATGAACTGGATTAAGCAGGTTTGAAAATGTATATATAATACACAGTGGCTGTGAACAACTGGTAATTTATCATATATTTTAATTATCTTTAATTGCATTTTCTCATGTTGTTACTATCAACTGAATTTTTATGTGTCCTTTATAAAAATCTTTATAATGATTTGTTTCATTAAAGACCCCACACAATGCTGGTGAGATCTGTGAAATGAGATGTTGGCACATTTCACTCTCCTTCATCTCTCAGGCAAAGAGCACAATACAACTAACAATAATTCAGCAAACGCCATTTTACAACAGCCCAACAACAAAAGCAGCAAGTGTCAGTTACTTTGTGATTTCAGAAAGAAACCTGTTGTGCAAGGTTTATTCATCCTAAGTGCCACTGGTGAAACAATATGCAAAGTTTAAATAAAACAGTGACATCTACAGGGGGCACTCAGAACAACAGCTAGACGAGACTACTGTAGAATCCAGTTTAATAAAGAATTTCTGGTACACAGTCTTGAGGATTTAATAGAAGTAATGGAAGACTGTAATACCCAAGGACATCACTCTAGCGTCTTTGCCCCTTGAGTCACTATCTTTTCATTGGGTCATTCATTTATGTTAGAATAAATGTTCACAATGTATATTTCAGAATCTATGAAAATTGAGTGCAATTGATCTTAGTCCCAAAAATTCTAGGAGTACAGACTGCTAGTAAAACAAGAAGCTTGAAGAATGAAAAAATCAAATGCTTAATGAAAACTGTAAAACACATTAGTTAACAAGGACTGAATTTGAGACATTTTGTATTTCCACTATCTTGTTCAGTGAACTTGAAATACTTACTCTTTCAGAAATGGGTTAATTCAGCTACAAAACCTCACTGAAGGCTTGTTATACACAATAAGTTGTGTATGCCTGGATGGGAATACAGTCATTAGATCTGCAAATGTCAGCGTTAAACCAGGTATTTATTTTTATTATTTTGTTTATTATTATACTTTATTAATGGTTTGTTTGAGTTTATGACATGGGCATATGTTTTTACTGTTGAAAGCAAAAGATTAGTAGTTAAGATTAAAACTACCACCACTACTAAAGGAACAGAAAATCTCAGTGCTGATCAAGTCTTATTCTTCTAACGTTTCTCCCACTTTCATATGGTGTCATATGGAGCCCCGTAGATGTCAAGCAAAAAAAAAAAAAATTCAGACAAATTATTTTTATTTTTTCCCCAACTTATATTTCAGTAGTATGAAGTCCTGATTCATATTAATGTATTTGAACAGATTATTATTATTTTTCCCCTTGCAGTACAATTCTTATTATGGAGCCCTGTACGATTTTCCTGGCATACAAGGAGATACCCAAAAATAATGAGAATTTATTTTTTAAAAATCGTATATTTCTCTGAACATTTCCAAAGTCTAATCACCCTCAAAATACAATCCCTGAGACACAATACACATATCCCACCACTTTTTCCATTGTTTAAAACTGTTCTGAAACTCTTGCAAAGTGATAGCCTTTTCAGTGCCTCCGTTGTTTGCTTCTTTACCTCCTCTATATACTGAAAAAAATGCTTTCCTTTAAGGTCCTTTAATTCTTGGAAATAAGAAAAAACCACAGGGTGCAAGGTCCAGTGAGTAGGGGGGCGTGGAGGGACTGTTAACATCCTGTTTTTTGTGAGAAACTGCCACACACTCAATGCTATGTGGACAGGAGCTTGTCGTGATGCAGAAGTCACTCGTCTGATCGATGCAATTCGGGTCATTTTCTCCGCACAGCATCTGCAATTGCTTGAGCACTTTAAGGATAAAATGCTTCTTTGAAAGCCTCTTGAAGCATTGAGACAGCTTCTGCTAATGTTTAACCCAAAAGAAAACACAACTGGATGCAAACACATTATTCTTTCACGTCTGCCATCACAAAATCGACATAGATGGTAACCTGCTTGTATTTTGTTCTGAGCTTGTCACTTGTGATTAAATATTTAAATTATATAAAAATACATACTAATTTGAATAAAATTTAAATATTTAAAATTTAAATATATTTAAAGAAATACAAACTTTTAACCAACAGTATAACATTTTTAAGAACATATGGTGTTCATTTTCTAAACATAGATTGATCTAATGTAGGATTTAATTAATTATAATAGGAATTAAGTAATTAATCAAAGTTTTAAACAGAATTTACTTTTGCAGGAACCATTGCGACACAGTCCACTTACAACTTCACTTTGAATGACACCTGTGAAGAGGAAGTCACTCCAACTGTCTGGAGCACGTAGGTATTACATCATCATCATCATCAAACACATTTATCTTAATCCAAAAACAACTCATCTGTAATTCTTCAGTTATTCCCCAGGGTTTGTTCCTACCTTGTACCTGATCTTGTTGATGAGCTCTAAACCTCTGATGACCCCAAACAGACTTAGCTGTTCTGAGATAGTTGGGAGCATTGGACACTTTTGTTAGTACAAAGGCAAGAGTTTATTTCACAAAATAAGATAAGTAGCATATGCAAATTATTAGAATTACTGGTACAGAAAGATGATCACTTGCCATTATTTTAACAAAACCTCACATATCCTGTAGTCTAGCAAAGAGGTATCCTTGGATTGAACATAATAACCTCTATTACAGTCTCATAGCATATTAGGATGTAAACATTCATTACAAAATGTGAAAATAAAAACACTTCACTTTTAGTACAAACTGTTATATTTACTTTCAGTAAATCAGTGTCTTCTAAATGTCCAGCGTGGCAGTGTCAGATTTCAATGATGGTTGGATTTAGCCCAGTATTTCATTTCTTTCCTTTACTTTTACTGAGTTATCTATTGCTAATCATTGTACTCTGCTGGTAATTACCTACTTCCTCCATGTTTGCTTGTGTTACCATTGGAACTGAGCATGTTGTGAGGCTTGCACATGTGCTTTCTCAGTTTGCACGCACGGCTAATCCATGGTGCTTGCTGTTAATGCTGTCAGACATCATTACCAGCAGTGGAGGTTTATGAGAAATGGGTTGCAGTAGGTGTGTCATCAGCTGTCTTCTCATTTTTTTGTGGAACTGCTTGATGCCCTCTTCATGATGTTCTTTACTCTGTGTTTCTGAAGGTACTTCAGTCCTTTTCTTGGGTCTCCTACAGGTCTTTTGATTTCTGGTTATACTGTGTTTTTGATTTTAGTATATCCTTCTTAGTCCTTTTATTATTACGGTTATTTTATTTTTATGTAACTTTATTTTTATTACCTGTGTGTAATGCTTATGCGGAAAATTTATTAGTGTAACAGCTGATAGTGGATTTGTTGTGTTTTGCCAAAACCAAATGTTTTCTGAAAAATTACATTTTTGTATTTATTTTTAAAAATGGCTTGCTTCAATATAGGTGTAATTAACGTCTTAAAACTTTTCATTATTGGTACTCTCCACCACATGAGGTGAAAACAAAAAAATATTTTTTTTCAGATTGGCAAAAATGAATATATACCATTTTAAAATTAAATTAGTAAAAATTAACAACAACTTAATGAGTACAGCAGAAATCCTATATCGGTGGGTGATACATTCCAAGATTTACTGTGGATGCCTGAAACCGCATAGAGTAGTGAATCCTATATATCAGTCATTTTTTGTTTACATACATAGTTATGACAGTGTTTAATTAATAAATTATGCACAATAAGACATTACCAATATTAAATAATAATAACATGTCTTGTACATTATTATTCTTCAGCTCTCTCTATCAAATGAACAGGGTTCTGACATTTTAGCTTAACCCTCACAGGACAGCGGAGCAATGAAAACTATCTTCCACACACACATAGTTTAAACTCATTTTTGCATTTATTTCTTAAAAAGTGTCCTAGTCTATTGTGCATACAATTTCACATGTGATGAAGTGGATAACCTCCCAGCAGTAACAGGGTTTACTAAGGATGCGCTGAGGGATTTGGAAGTTGTTGAGGGAGAAATGCTGCTCAGATTAAATAGGCTGAAATCAAACAAATCATTGGGACCAGATAATATTTACCTTTGAGTTCTTAAGGAAGTTAGCGAGTACATATATAAACCTAGGTGGATATTTTTAGGCAGTCACTGCACACTGGAGAAATTCCAAAGGACTGAAAAACAGCAAATATTATCCCTTTAAATTTAAGCGGTGATCAGGCAGATCCACGAAACTATAGGCCGTTAAGCTTAACAATAATCACAGAAAAATTAATGGAAGGAATTATTAAGGAAAAGATTGAGCAAAACATGGCAAGAACAGGTGTTTTACTGAACAATTAGTATGGGTTCAGACAAGGGAGGTCATGTTTTACTAACATGCTGGAATTCTATGAGGAAGTAACAAAAGGATATGTTCAAAGTGGACCATATGATATTATTTATTTTGACTTTCATGAGAGGTTTGGCATCAAACTAAAAGAAGTGGGAGCTCAGGGTGTTGTGTGTAGATGGGTGCAGAATTAGCTAAAACATAAGTTCAAGGAACATTATTTGAAATTGATGATGTTAAGAGTGGAGTCCCTCGGGGGCAGTGCTAGGGCCACTACTATTTCTAATATACAATATATAAATGATTTTGACAGGAATATAAATAACAAGTTGGTTAAGATTGTAGATGATACCAAGGTAGGTGGATTGGCAGATAGCCTCAAATCCATTGAAGCATTGGTAAGGCCTCATCTGGAGTACTGTGTGCAGTTTTGGTCTCCAGGTTACAAAAAAGACATAAAAGCTCTAGAAGAAGTCCAGAGAAGAGCCACTAGGTTAATTCCAGGACTGCAGGTGATGAGTTATGAGGAAAGATTAAAGGAGCTTAGACTTTTCAATTTAAGCAAAAGGAGATTAAGATGTGACATGACTGAAGTGTTTAAATTTATGAAGGAAATGAGTGCAGTAGATTGAGACTGTTTCTTTAAAATTAGTTCAACAAGAATGAGGGGACACATTGGTAAACTTGTTAAGGGTAAGTTTCACACAAACATTAGGAAGTTTTCTTCATACAGAGAACCATAGACACTTGGAATAAGCTGCCAAGTCGTGTGGTAGACAGTAGGACTTTAAGGACTTTCAAAACTTGACTTGATGTTATTTTAGAAGAATTAAGTGGGTAGGAATGGTGAGCTTTATTTGGCTGAATGGCCTGTTCTCGTCTAGATTGCTCTAATCTATACTAATAAAAGGCAAAGCCCTCACTGACTGACTGACTGACTGACTCACTCACTCACTCATCACTAATTCTCCAACTTCCCGTGTAGGTAGAAGGCTAAAATTTGGCAGGCTCATTCCTTACAGCTTACTTACAAAAGTTAAGCAGGTTTCATTTCAAAATTCTATGTGTAACGGTCATAACTGAATCCTACTTACGTACATATATACGGCCATAGGCTGCAGCTCGGTTGCCGTGTGAGGCGGAGTTGCGTCCCCCATCACCACGCCTCCCACGTAGTTGGTTGCCTGCCTATATTGCGTCCCCCATACCCACGCCTCCCACGTAATTGAGTGCATGCCCATATAAGGCCATCCGTCAGCAGCAATCCAATAGACACGCTGCCTTGACTGGGATTCTCTTAACCTGCCGGGAGAATGGAAAAAGTTCTGACAGCACGTGGAGCTGATGTTTTCTGGCCCACTAAAAGGCAAAGACGAGAGTGAGAAATGCAGCTACCTGCTCCTGTGGACTGGGGAAAAAGGAAGAGACATTTTTAACACATGGACTCTCACCCAGGAGGAAGCCAAGGTACTGAAAACTTATTATGACCATTTTGAGGCATTTGTCATGCCTAAGACGAATATGATATTCGAGAGATACAAGTTTAATGAGAAGACGCAGGGTATAAATGAGACTTTTGATCACTTTGTAACGGAGTTAAAATTGCTGGTGAAGAACTGTGCTTATGCAAACGAAGATGAGATGGTCAGGGATAGACTAGTGTTTGGCATAAACTCAGCAAAAGTGAGAGAGAAACTTTTAAGTGCCGGGTCTGAGCTAACATTAAATAAAGCCGTGGACATCGCAAGATCGCACGAGATAGCACAAGCACAGCTGAGAACCTTCGATGCATGTACTCCAAGCGGCTCACGTGAACTGACTGTGAACACAGTACGCAGACAACAAGCAAAAGCTCCAAAGAGCGCTGAACAAAAAACGTATTACACAATTGAGAAGGCAGCAAAACAATATGAAGCGAGTGACACATACAAGCATATTCATAAGTGCAGCTACTGTGGAAACAAAGCACATGGTGGAAAAAGTCGATGTCCAGCTAAAGGAAGACACTGTAAAAAATGTGGTAAATTGAACCACTTCGCTAAAGTTTGCAGGACTGGGAAAGGTAAACCCGTGCATGCAGTGTGTGATGTCTCTGATAAAGAGAAAGATGAGCTGTTTATTGATGCAGTAAGAAAGGAACAACCCTCTGAAGCTGAACAAGCCTTTGTAGACGTATCAATAGGAAAGCAAGGTGTAAAGCATAAGTTTAAATTAAGTTCATAGACACGCTGCCGCTAAATAGTCACAGGCAAATCCACAACTTAATACCGGGAATGCCTGTTAAACATCTTAGATTCACGAGTAGCGATTTGGGTAGTGTACACTTCGATGAATGAAACCTGTTATCTTTACAATGGTTGACAAACACTGAATGTAACCTGAACACAACACATCCTCCAAATATGAACCTGATTGAAAGAAATAATGATAATCAAATCCTTGATGACACCAATACTCATAATAGTCACAAAACAATTACATTGACAATCATGTTACGTTATTTTTAAAATGTTTCCTTTTCTTTTTCATAACTTCTTTAACACACTACTTCTCCACTGTGAAGCGCGGGTATTTTGCTAGTGTTCTATAAATGGATGCCTTCTGTGGAGCTGGTGTCCTTGACAGGGCTAGTTCATACTCTGTGTATGTTGATGATGGGATAATTTTTACTTCCCCATGACCCTCTAATCCATGGTGTGAATTTAGAAGCTGGATGGCACAAATTAAGTGATCTGCATAGGACTGAAAATAATGGAAAAAGTTGGAATCCATGGAACCAGTTTTACAAATGAAGAAATTGTATGACAAATGGACAAAAATATTGGTACCCTTGCATTTCATTCCAATCATACTCCATTCTTCCTGAAAAGTATTTAACTTAGAATTTAACTTTTCTTTCCATACATGCATTACTTTGGTTTGTACTGGAACCAAAATCAACGCTATGAAAACAACTCAATTCTTGCTTATTATATAAAAACATTCCAAAATGACTGGGACAAAAATATTGGGGACCTTGTACAAGTTGTAAGAAATAATTGTCTTGTAGTGATTCTTCAAGCAAACTTACAGTAGGTCTTTTAATGATTATCATTTGTCATGTAATCACTCAGCCAGTTTAAATGGAAAATGAAGGAAAATCAGAGTCTTGTCTGAGGAGGCAAAATAGTCAGTAACAGTCAGGCATGGTCAATATAAAGGCGACAACACCGTCTCCAAAGAGTTTGATGAATCCTGTAGCCACGGTTGCCAAAATTATCAAAAAGTTTAAATCCCAAGCTAATGTAGCCAACATTCCTGGACAGGGATGCATAAGGAAAATTGACTCAAGATTAAAGAAAAAGAGGGATGGTGGAGAAAGAACCAAGGAAGACTTTAAAACAGGTTCAAGCTGCTATTCAAGGTGCAAACGTTTCAAGTCATGTGATCTGTCACTGTCAGGATCAAAACGATCTCAATGGCAGAAAAAAAGGTTTTTGGGTTTCGCAAAGTGTATGTTAAAATCCACAGATCTGAAAAAAATTCCTTTGGATAGATGAAACAAAACACTTTTTCACAAATCACATCACCTCTGTGTCCAAACAATATTTTCAAAGAAAGGAACACCATCCCTACTGTGAAACATTGAGAAGGTTCAATGATGTTCTGAGGTTGCTTTGCTGCTTCTTTGAATCGATAGATAGATAGATAGATAGATAGATAGATAGATAGATAGATAGATAGATAGATAGATAGATAGATAGATAGATAGATACTTTATTAATCCCAAGGGGAAATTCACATAATCCAGCAGCAGTATACTGATACAAAGAAACAATATTAAATTAAATAGTAATAAAAATGAAAAAAAAAAAAAAAA
>JANRMT010062835.1:65557922-65578227 GCA_026402145.1 Polypterus bichir lapradei | reverse complement strand
AAAAAAAAAAAAAAAAATGTTAGCATTTACTCCCCCGGGTGGAATTGAAGAGTCGCATAGTGTGGGGGAGGAACGATCTCCTCAGTCTGTCAGTGGAGCAGGACAGTGACAAAAGTCTGTCACTGAAGCTACTCCTCTGCCTGGAGATGACACTGTTCAGTGGATGCAGTGGATTATTCATGATTGACAGGAGTTTGCTTAATGCCCGTCGCTCTGCCACAGATGTTAAACTGTCCAACTTTACTCCTACAATAGAGCCTGCCTTCTTAACAAGTTTGTCCAGGCGTGAGGCGTCTTTCATCTTTATGCTGCCACCCCAGCACACCACCGCGTAGAAGAGGGCACTCGCCACAACCGTCTGGTAGAACATCTGCAGCATCTTACTGCAGATGTTGAAGGATGCCAACCTTCTCAGAAAGTATAGTCTGCTCTGACCTTTCTTACATAGAGCATCAGTATTTGCAGTCCAATCCAATCTGTCATCCAGCTGCACTCCCAGATATTTATAGGTCTGCACCCTCTGCACACAGTCACCTCTGATGATCACAGGGTCCATGAGGGGCCTGGGCCTCCTAAAATCCACCACCAGCTCCTTGGTTTTGCTGGTGTTAAGATGTAAGTGGTTTGAGTCGCACCATTTAACAAAGTCTTTGATTAGCTTCCTGTACTCCTCCTCCTGCCACTCCTGAGTCATATTGGAAGTCTGATGTATATAGATTGAACAGGACCGGAGAAAGTACAGTCCCCTGCGGCGCCCCTGTATTGCTGAACACAATGTCAGACCTGCAGTTCCCAAGACGCACATATTGAGGTCTGTCTGTAAGATAGTCCACAATCCATGCCACCAGGTGTGAGTCTACTCCCATCTCAGTCAGCTTGTCTCTAAGGAGCAGAGGTTGGATGGTGTTGAAGGCGCTAGAGAAGTCCAAAAACATAATTCTTACAGCACCACTGCCTCTGTCCAGGTGGGAGAGGGATCGGTGTAGCATATAGATGATGGCATCCTCCGCTCCCACCTTCTCCTGGTATGCGAACTGCAGAGTGTCGAGGGCGTGGCGGACCTGTGGCCTCAGGTGGTGAAGCAGCAGCCGCTCCATGGTCTTCATCAGATGTGACGTCAGAACAACAGGCCTGAAGTCATTCAGCTCACTAGGACGTGATACCTTTGGGACAGAGGTGATACAAGATGTTTTCCAAAGCCTTGGGACTCTCCTCTGTTCCAGGCTCAGGTTGAAGATGCGCTGTAGAGGACTCCCCAGTTCCAACGCGCAGGCCTTCAGCAGTCGTGGCGATACACCATCTGGACCCGCTGCTTTGCTGGCACGAAGTCTTTTCAGCTGTCTGCTCACATGGGCTGCTGTAATTGTGGGTGGGGATGTCTCACCTATGCTGGTATCAGCAGAAGGATGGTTGGAGGATGCAGTACTCCGAGGTGAGAGTGGGTTAGGGTGATCAAACCTATTAAAGAAGTTGTTCATTTGGTTTGCTCTCTCCACGTCTGTCTCGATGGCGGCACCCCGCTTCGAGCTGCAGCCAGTGATAATCTTCATCCCATCCCACACTTCCTTCATGCTGTTGTTCTGCAACCTCTGCTCCAGCTTTCTCCTGTACTGCTCTTTCGCCGCCCTGAGTTGGACTCGGAGTTCCTTCTGCACGCGCTTAAGCTCATGCTGATCATCACCTTTAAAAGCCCTTTTCTTCTGGTTCAAAAGGCCCTTGATGTCACTTGTAACCCATGGCTTGTTGTTAGCATAGCAGCGTACTGTTCTTACTGGAACTACAATGTCCATACAGAAGTTGATGTAATCAGTTGTGCATTCAACAGCCTCTTCAATGTTCTCACTATGTGACCCCAGCAATATATCCCAGTCTGTAGTTCCAAAGCAGTCTCTCAGAGCCTGCTCTGCCTCAGGGGACCACTTCCTGAATGAGCGTGTGGTTGTAGGTAGCACCCTCACTTTTGGTTTGTATTGAGGCTGAAGCAGAACCAGGTTATGATCTGCTTTCCCAAGCGCAGGCAGCGGGGTGGCGCTGTATGTGTCTTTAACGTTTGCATACAGTAGGTCGATAGTCCTGTTTCCCCTGGTGTTACAATCCACATACTGGGAGAAGGCAGGTAATGTTTTGTCCAGCGTTACATGGTTAAAGTCTCCAGCGATTAGCACAAGCGCCTCAGGGTGCTGCGTTTGTAACTTAGCAACTGCGGAATGGATGATGTCACTCGCTATCTCCGCGTTCGCTTGAGGGGGGATGTAAACAATAACAACAACCACGTGTCCAAACTCTCTGGGCAAGTAATAGGGACGCAGACTTACGGCCAACAGTTCGATGTCCCTGCAGCAAGTGGAGATTTTAACGTTTACATGTCCTGAGTTGCACCACTTTGTATTGACATAGAGAGCGAGTCCTCCTCCTTTCTTCTTCCCGCAGGTACTTGCGTCTCTGTCCGCTCTAACTGTGCTAAACCCGGGTAGCTCCACGTTAGCATCTGGGATGGTAGTTGTTAGCCACGTTTCACTAAAACACAGCAAGCTGCATTCTCTGTAGGTTCTGACATTTTTCACCAGCACAGCCAATTCGTCGATCTTATTTGGTAGTGAGTTCACATTTCCCAGGATCACAGAAGGCACCGACGGTTTATAACGCCATTTTCTCTGAAGTTGTCTCGATTTAATCTTATCTTTTATCTTTGCGCCGGCTCGGCTGCCCCGATATCGTCTTCTTACCTCGTCAGGTAAATAAAGAACCACACCGGCATGAGCATTTCTTCTCAGTGCTTTAAGCTGACTACTTGAATAGGTGATTCTCGGAGTGTAAAAATCCATGTCAAGTAGTAAAAACAGTAAAAAGTGTCCAGGGAGCAATTCCACATAAAAGAAAGTGGTAGAAGTGATCAGTGAAATAGAGATAAAAAGGTAAAAAGATAAAGTCATATACGGAGCTGCTGGAAAAGGCTGCCACTTGGATGCGGCGCCGGAAATGATCTTTTGATGAATTTTTGATGAAGATTTTGATTAATCTGTTCAGGGCACAATAAAACTAGGAGACTATCAGGGAATTTAGCGGTAAAACGTACAGCACAGTGACAGACATCTTCATCAGAGTTTCAGGTCATAAGTTCTCCAGCTGGATAATGACATAAAACATACCTCAGAAAGCACCCAAGAATGGAGGAAAAGAAAACATTGGACCACTCTTAGGTGGCTTGCTATGAACTGAACATCTGTGGAAAGCTAAAAGTTGGGGTAGGGTGAAGGCACCTATCAAACCTAAGAGATCTGAAGGAGAATGGGCAATTGAACAACTCAGGGACTGTGGAGAGCTTACTAAAAGTTATTGATATCGCTTGATGGCAGCTCTTTATCTCCAAAGACTTACATGAAATATTAGTTTAAGAGTACCAATATTTCTGTCTGTGTCATTTTCATTTACTTAATCATATAAAATTATATGTTTGGTCATGAATCAGAAGGAAAGTTTCTTTTCTACTAAATGCGATATAAAGAATACTTTTGAGTTTTTTTAAGTGAAAGTGTACCAATTTTTTCAGCCATGTCTGTACATGCTGGAAACTCAGGTAACCTTTCACCTCTACATAGCAGTATGCTGTAACCCTCCAAGTGACATTAAGCAAGACCGAATTAATTTTGTAACATAATACCAGAAGTAGTAAACAAAGCAAATTAATCTCCATAAGCATTTCATTCATCTCTGTAAGTCACACAGGGTTTCCACGGTAAGCACAAAAAAAAGCAAAAAATAAAGAATGTAAATGCAGGGATTAAGGGAGGAAGGTCATTGCATTTAGGAGAAGATGTGCATGCTGTTTTTAGAAAAAACAAGACTTTTATTTTAAAGTTTGAATACAATAAAATAAAAAGGCGTTCTTGACTATCGCAGTACCTTTTGTCTGAGGATAAAAATACATTGGTGTTATTTTACACATTGGGATTAAGAAATGTAGTGGAACAGGTATTTAATCATGCTGTGGATGGTATTTTCAGAAGAATGGAGAAAATTATATTTATCTTGACAAATGGGCCATTCTGTTGGCTAGTTGAGCTATCAAATGCAGAGCCTGTGATATTTCTTTCTCTGTTAAATTACAATTACTTGAAGATATTCTTAGTGTATTATGCCTCCAATTTAGGACTCAGCAATTGGCCAAAAAGTCAATTGGAACCTGAGGCAACTGACAGCCTTTTTTGTACCTATTGTTGTTTTATTGAGTTATCAGATTACACATGACATGCATCTAACATGAAAGGTACCAACTAACCTCTTAGGCTCTTTTTTAATGGGGAATAGGAAGAAATGCCAAAACCAGCTATGTTACTTTTATCTGTAATGTCATACCTGTCTCATTGTCCTTATTGTACCCTGCATATTCAACCCTAGGAATTTCTCTGGCACTAGGACTGTCTTTACTGTTCAAACCATTACTTCAACCCAGTTTACCACTCATAGAGGTCTTCACTAGAGCATTCTGCACATTTAAGAGACTGCAGATAGACAAGTGCTAAATTATATTGTAATGTTCCACTACAGGCTGGTGAAATAAACCACATGGGAAAGTGGTTGTAGCAGTCCAAAAACAAAAAAAAAAGCATATTGCTCTTCTGCCACAACTGCATATGCAGACTCAAAAACAAAAAAGTTGCCCAAACAGAAAAACAACCACATGTCAACCATCCACCAAAAAATACTAGTTCACTCCTTCTTTTTACATGAAGAACTTCCTTAACAGTTTCCTGCTCCCCCAGCATCCCAGTGGATGCTTTATTTTAGAGTGGCAGATGGGGCACTTCTGCCCACCCCTCTCCACAGCACTCTGAACAGCCCCATTTGCATGGCATTTACGACACACTGCCTCTGTGGTAATTTTCCAGCCTATTACATTGCCCCGCACCCCCCCAGCTACTTGCCACTGAAGACACTTTAAAATGTTGATAACAAGCTGGCAATTGGACAACTCGTCTGGGCTGTCTACGATATGCTGTGGCATCTGTAGAGAGCAACTTACTTCCTGCTGTCCCCTGTGCTGGATCGGGCTGCTGTTCTTGATTGACATCCCTGTCGTCTGGCGTCTCAGTCTTTTCTTCAGCACCTAATCTTCCCTGGTAAGATACCAACTGATCCTGATGCAGGAACACCTAACACCCCCTTGGTGACATCTGCACCCAGTACACCACCTCGCCAATGTGCTCGAGCACTTGTCATGGACCTACCCAAGCACTGTCAAGTTTTGGGGAGCAGCCTTTTTTTATCGGGGACTATACACCCACACTTGGTCACCGTGGGCAGTATGGGTGTCTCCTTGCTCTGATGTCTTAATGCTGCTTTTGGGTTAGGCTAGCCTTGTACAGATGCTCCAGTGCGAGTGCATGGGTCATGTCGATTCAGTCCTGAAGGCAGAGAACATACTTGGTTCCAGACTGCTGCTCTCTCCTTTCCAGTGGCAAACTATATTCAATTCAACCTTAACAGTGCTGGGGTGCACTGCATAGTCTCCTGCAACACTGTCTGGCATGCCAGGAGAACCAAGGGCAGTTTCTGATCCCAGTCACATTTGTCCTTGTCAACCACCATTGGGAGATTGCTTGTAGCAGGATGCCCCCAGTTCCACATTGCTGGTACCTGTGTCTAAGACATAAGGCAGGGTAGGGACCAGTGAGGCCAAGATGGGACAAGGCATCCTCCAGAGCTTGGAAAGCACATTGTTCTTCCACTCCCCAGCAGAAACACTGACTTTTCTTCATGAGCCATTGGAGGGGTGCAGCCACAGTACCGAACCAGGGTACAAACCACCGGTAGTAGGTTACCAATCCGAGGAATCCACTGATTTGCCATATGTTAGCTGGTGTCACCCAGTCCTGGATCACTTGAGTGTTGCTGAATTCTGTGGCCATCAACCTTTCACTTACTTGGTGCTCCAAGTAGGTAACCTTGCGGTGCAGCAATTGGGACTTATCAGGGTGTAGTTTAAGTCCAGGCTCCTGCAATCTCGCTAGCATGGTCCAAAGGGAGTTATAAGTGGCTTCAAATGTGTGTCTATGTGCCATCACATCGTCCAAATATACCAGGCATCTGAATCAAGGGATGCCTGTAAGGACACGGTCCTTTAGCCACTTGAAAGTTGCAGACACGTTGCACAACCTAATGACAGCACTCTGAATTGCCAAAACCCTCCCCCGGTTGAGAATGCAGTGTTTTCCTTGGTTTCTGTGGCCAGATCCACCTGCCAGTAACCACTTTTTTAATCTAACCTGGAGAACCAACTTGACCCCGATGACAAATCAAGGGCCTCATCAATTCAGGAAAGCAGATATGAGTCTTTTTGTGTAACTGTATTCAACCAATGATAATCAATGTGAAAACACAATTCCCCTGATTTCTTTTTAACCAAAATAACAGGGGAGCACCAAGGAGAATCTGACGGTTATGTAATTCTGGCATTCAACATGTTGAATACCAGCCAATATGCCACGGCAAGGGGATGTACCGTGGAGGGTGTTTGACTTCCAATACTTCCCTAAATTGTTGTTTTTGTGTTTCCATTAGTCCCCGGCAGCTGCTTTCCCAGAGACTTTCCTGAGTGGCATTTCATCACCCACCTTGTGAGGGTGGCGGAGGCTGATATCAACAGGGTCCCTTGGCCAAAGTCCATCTGACCCTGGACTTTAGTTAAAATGTCTGTTCCCAAGATGCAAGGGTCTCAGATTTTTGCTTACCAAACAGGGAATGTCCAAACGTGTCTTTCTATTCTTACGGGGGCTGCACCACAGCTCGTCTGTCATAGCTTGCTCTCCCATGGCAGTAATGAATTGGCCAAGAATGACTTGTAGGGGACAGTTCTAAGGCAGCAGGTCGGGTCGCACTACAGTGGCCGTAGCCCCATTATCTACCAAAGACTTCATATCAGTGTCCCAAATCCAGATAGGCAAATGACAATAATCTCCACAGCCCAACTGTCCCACAGAGATCACTAGCTCGTTCCAGCCTGCATTTGTTGTTGGTTGCTGTGGAACTGCTGTACAGTCTGGAAACATCCTGCCTACTCTAAACCCTGGCCTTTTCCCAATATTTCTCCAGACCCCAAGAGAGTTGCTGGGCAGAAAGGACAAAATCAGCAAAGATACCCAGGTTGGCCTCAGTTCCAGCATGTAGGGAATGTATAGGTGGATGTCAATGGTCTAACAAAGTTCAGTCCCATTGGCAGAGTTCTTCTTCTGGCCTCCTCTCCCAGGCACAGCACATAGTAATACATGATTGGCAACACATCCTTTCCTGCACCCTCTCGTGACCCTCAGCCTCTCACCGGGGGCAACTCCAGAGTAGTAGAGAGTCCAGCCCCTCTCAAGGAGATTGGTTCCAGAGTCCAAGCTGTGCATCGAGGTGAGTCCGACTATATCTAGCCGGAACCTCTCGACCTCACGCACTAGCTCAGGCTCCTTCCCCTTCAGAAAGGTGACATTCCATGTCCCAAGAGCCAGTTTTTGTAGCCAAGGACCAGACTGCCAAAGTCCCTGCCTTCGGCCACCACCCAACTCACACTGCACCCGACCTCCTTGGCCCCTCTCATAGGTGGTGAGCCCATGGGAAGGGGGACCCACGTTACCTCTTCGGGCTGTGCCCGGCCGAGCCCCATGGGTGCAAGCCCGGCCACCACGTGCTCGCCATTGAGCCCCACCTCCAGACCTGGCTCCAGAGGGGGGCCCTGGTGACCCGTGTCCGGGCAAGGGAAAACGTCGTCCAAAGTTTTGATTCATCATTGGAGGTTTGTTGAACCGCTCTTTTTCTCATCCCTCACCTAGGACCAGTTTGCCTTGGGTGGCCCTACCAAGGGCATAAAGCCCTGTACAACAGAGCTCCTAGGGTCACTGGGACGCGCAAACCCCTCCACCACGATAAGGTGACGGTTCAAGGAGGGGAATATAATATAATATAATATAGTTTCTGTCCGCCCAAAATAATGCTCAATGGCCTTCAAAAGCTATCTAAAGTCTGTTAACTCCTCCTCTGGAATATCCTCAAAGGTTTTCAAAGCCTCCTCTTCCAGTACTGCCACCAACTGCACTGCTGTATCCTTGGTCCCCTACCTATTCACTTCTGTAGCAACTTCAGATCTGTTCCAAAAGGCTTCCCAGCTGCCAGTCCTGTCTTAGTGCCCCTGGTTTCAACCTCGGAACTTCGTACCTTTCCCTCGAAGATCTTGGTTCTTCATGTTCATCAGTATGTTCTTCTTTACATTGCAGTAACCACCAGGGAGGAGGGGGAAATTCTTCATCAGCTATTCTTGCGCCCTCTGCATCTTGTGACAGCGGTCTCAATGGGATGGCTTATCCCACTTCTGACACCAGTGTAATGTCCCTTTCCATGTGGGAAAAATAAATCAGACATGCAAGTGGTTGTAGCAGTCCGAAAAAAAAAAAATACTCAACCTCATTTGCCTAGCTTTTTAGGATGTACTGATAATTTTCCAGGTTGTTACAAAATTTATTTGCATCAAAACCAATACCGCAATCTCTTTATATGTAAAGGAATAAAACGTCCTCCGTCCATTCCTCCCCTGGAGCAATGTTCTCCTGCATCCACAAGAGGACAGGAATGTCTGATAAACAAAAGGTAAGTGGCCAGGGTAATTTATTAAACCCAGTGGCATAAGTCTAGGCATCATGTCATCTGATATCCGCAACAGGGCTGGGATGTTCGATGAGAAAAGACAGCAAGGGGAACAAAGAAAGAGGGATATAAGGCATATCTGGTGAACAGAGGTTTGCGTTTAAAACAAACAGACTTACCATTGTACCATTAAGCCTGTTTTAATAAATGGGCATTTTGCTATGCTAGTATAAACAATGTAAACAATTATACAATCTGGATGTGTTCATTCAGCCTTCATTTGGTCCCAGATGACATTTGCCAGATGGCCCAGTTCGTTAGTAACAGATTATTTACACTTAAGTGAAAAATAAAAAGAAAGATTTTGTGTCAGACAGAGAGAGTGCTCTTTCCCAAGTGTCAAGCTGCTAAGTGACAATGCTACATGAAAATATCCATTTTCAGTTGTAAGCTGATAGAAAAAGGCTAATTACAAGTGTTCATTTTTGCAATGAAGCTAAGCACTTTACAAAAGTGTCAGAAAAGCAACTGAAAACTTTATTTATTCAATAAGCAGCAACTGAACAGAGAGAACTCTTAAAAAAAAAGTCTAATAAAAAGGCAGTCTCTCAGCACACACACATAAGTGCAGGGTCCTGGCTTTGTTTCTGCTAGCGGGATGGGCAGTTTCTCAAAACACAATAAATGGTATTAAGTCATTATCATAGAAGCTCAAGGTCAGTTCCCATGGGAATTAAAAGCTGTTTAAAGCTACAAATCATATTTTTGTACAAATCATTCACAGGTCTTGCTTCCCTTTGTAACTGTGTAAAATACTGGCAATTCCACTTTGCCTTTTATCTTTCCTAGAATGCACATCACTTCTGTTTAGCATGACAAGATTTTCAATCTTAGGCCCACCACTTGAAATCTACCAGCTGAAGTCTAATCATCCCCTGTGCTGCTAACTTATGTTTCGAACATCAGTGCATCTTCCCTGATGATTCTTAAGCATGCATTTTGTTTTAGAAATATAGCTTCTTGCCATTTCCATTCTCAGATTGTTTATTTTCCTGCAGGTATTATAGTCACTTATCTTATATTCCTGTTCTTGTATGTATGAGCAGGTTACACAAAGAGAACAATGAAAACTAAACTGATAAATAATACCAGTAATACTGCAATGCATCTTTTTAGAACTGAATTGTGGGTACAGAAAATGAATGAGCCAAAGAATGAATTACTCTTCTATAATGCGAAATAAAAGGAAAGGAAAGACAGTTCTGTAAACATGAGCAGCCTTGTGATAATCTTTCAGACATTTAGTATAATACAGTATACAGTAATCCGTCGCTATATCACGCTTTGACTTTTGCGGCTTCACTCTATCGCGGATTTTATATGTAAGCATATCTAAATATATAACACGGATTTTTCGCTGCTTCTCGGGTTTCTGCGGACAATGGGTCTTTTTACTTCTGGTACAACTTTCATACAAGGGACGCTATTGGCGGATGGCTGAGAAGCTACCCAATCAGAACATGGAGTTAAGTTCCTGTGTGCTGATTGGCTCAGCGATGAAGCGCCGAATTCGATTGCGCTACGTTAACCAGGAAGTCTCGTCTCGCTCATTCAGCATCAACGTGTTTCGCTGTGTAAAGAGTTAATTTGTGCTCTTTTGTGTTTATCTTTGTGCATAGTCAAGCCCTTCGTTATGGCTCCAAAACGATCTGCTCCTGCTACTGCTTCAGGGGCCGTGCCCAAGCGCCAACGGAAGATGCTAACGATTGCCGAAAAGGTAAAAGTTTTTGATATGTTGAAGGTGGTAGTCCAGATGGAATCTGCTTTAGGGATTTGGATTGAAGACTGCTGGAAGAAGAACAATGGCAGCGCTACACAGTCGCCTGAAGAGGCGCCTTTAGAAGAGCTGTAACACTTTCCTTTGTTGTGCAGTAAAATTAAACTCATCGTTATCGGACAAGTCGTTGTGTCATTGTTGGTGAGTAACCATAATTAATTTTCTACATACAGTACTTAATACATGTACATACGTTTAGTGTCACTGTACACACATTTTACTATATACAATTTTTCTTGTATTGTATGTATTTATTGCTGGTGGACTGTCTATTGTAATGGCTGTAACATATGTGAGATCGGAGACACTTGATATCGTTAAAATAATATTTAGGTTTTACTGTATATAAACAGTGTGTTTACATACATAATTTCAACGAATCTTACCTAATATCTAAGAGAATACAAAGGGTTTATGCTGTATAACTGTGCGGGAAATGTTTATAAGAGTGTGGGAGAGTTTATAAGGGCTTTAAATATATAAAAATAACCATATGAACATATGGTTTTTACTTTGCGGATTTTCACCTTTCGCTGGGGGTTCTGTAACCCCCGCGATCGAGGAGGGATCACTGTAAGTGTAATGTGGTCTTCATACATGAAGTTTGGGCTGTTATGGAAATGTGGCAAATAATATCTGTACATTTAGTGTTATGGGAATTCATTTGAGAACCCATAGTTTTTAACAGGCCTTCCACCTGAAGTGTTGAAAACTCACAATTTATAGCAGCAACTGCATGTCTACTTTCCATACTCAGAAGAAAAGGCAAGACATGCTACACCTACAATATATCAGACTGTTTTTACGTGGAGCTTTAAGGATTTTTGTACAAATACATAGCCTCTTTTTAATTTTTTTCTTAATTAGAATATGATTTTTTCAGTGAAAGACACCATGTTTTAAATTGGGAGTCATAGAAATGTTATCTAAATGTCTCATCACCATGTATGATGTGGTCACAATTATAGCATGGAAGTAAAAACAGCTGGACTGGATCAGGTCTGCTCATAAGTGTTATTTCTGGCAGCAAAACATTGCACCCACAGGGCAAAATCCACTGCATCAGTTTCACTTAATGTGTGCACAAATGAATTGATTTGTTCTGGTCATTCTACCACTCAAAACATTTCCATTTGCTTTGGCATTACCAGGTATGCAGAGTTATTGAAAACAAAACGAGAAATTTAAAAAGCTTAAATAAATAAACACAGTTTAATTGATGCCATTGTACATGTTGTTCTGCAGTGAATGTGGTTGTTGTGTATAAGTGTGTCCTGTGACCAACTTGTGCCCAGTCTAGAGTTAGTCCTTGGCTTGTATTGACTTCTACTCTGCATAAGCTTGAATTAAAAAAAAAAAACAAAAAGAACTGAAAACAAAAATAAAAAGTCACAAAAATGTGCATTTTTAAAGAGTTTACTAAATACGAATATTTTGGCAGCATGTGTAATTAATTGCCTGAATTTGTTCAACTCACCAACCAATTTTGATACTTCTGGATTATTTCTTTCCGATTTTACTATATTTGCTTGCTACTAATGTTGGCCAGTAGAGGGCAGAAGAGTATCATTTAAGGAAGCTGCCTCTTTGTATACTGAAGGATTGGACATTTTTCATGATAAGATAAACACTGTCATCCTTTCCCTGCTAAATTTACATTTAACATTTAGGTACTTCTTTTTAGATAATAAACATTTAAGTACTAATTTATTTATGTGTACAGTGGATTCAGATCCCTTCTCTTTCTGTACACTTTATTTTGTTGTATATGTATTATTAAATTCATAAATGTGCCATTTTGCCCAGGAATCCACTGTATAATGAATACACATTTTTCATCATTTTTACTTTTATTAATTAGTCTCAAGCCTGGTTAATCCAAGCCATCAGGCCAGAGGCTATTCTGCATAAGCAATCCAAGAACAGTATGGTCAGTCTTTTGTAGTCTAGTCATACATACTGTATATATGTAAAATTCAGATTTGACAGGTATTTTTAAATTTACTCAATAATAAAAAACTAACGTCTGTGTGTCCAGTCAATCTGAGCAATCTGATTGGTCAACTTGAGTTTGGTGTGATTGGCCACTTTGGATTTGATGATGTGAAAGAGAAAGTGTAAGTGTGAGGTGCACAAAGAGGAGTAATGCCGTACGAGGCACGCTGTGAGCGTCACCTTCAAAGATGGGAAATATAAAACCAAATAGGAAGTGAAAAAGATGTCTCAAAAATAATGACAGAGTCTGAGAAGCAGGCTTTATGGAAACACACTTGAGAGAGTGAGCCCCGACGAAGAGACGTTCACACATGTGAAAACAGAGTAAAAAGCGCAGAAGGAATGCACAAAAATCTGATAGCAAATATTATTTAATAATTCTAAGTTATTTAATAATTTTAATAAGTCTATTACCTGTTTTCGACAAGTATTGTGGCTAGTATTAAATACATGACCATGTAGTGTTGTAAATATTAGTTTTTTAGGGAACTATAACTCTTAATGGCTATTTAATGGAATTAGGGGAATAGGAACGACAAGTTTGGTGGGATGAATGGTCCCTTCTTCCTCAAGTTGTTCTAATGTATATACAGTATGTAATTTTAACACATATATTGCAAATTTCATCTTATTTCCCTATTTGGAACACCATAATAAATATACAGTATATTATATAGGGTTGTTGTCTCAAAAGACATCCATCTGCTAAGTGGCACAGAAGGACAGCACAGTCAGTATATTGAGCATAAATAAGAAGATTTCCAGAATTTAAACATATTCGTTCTGAGCTGGAAGAGTCTGGCTGCTTGTCCTGAGTCAGAGCTAAGTATTTTTCACTTAAGAAATTTTCTGAAGGAGAGATACATGGCAGCAGCAAACTAACTAGTAAGCCAATCTGTTCATGGTGCAATGTCTAAATATCTTCTTACACTGAGAAATTAGTCACATCTAAAATGTGGGACAAATCAAGATTTGTTATGAATAATTTGGGACACCTAAATGGAGATAGTATATAAAACTATTATGGGATAAAGTAGATATCTGGTCACCCTGTCACTGTACCAACATGCCTTCTACTGGTTATATTCAGCCACTAGATTAAGTAGTTTCAAAAAGCACTTTCACTATAGCCAAAGGTTTAGTAAAACTACAAACCTTAAACAATGAAAGAACAACTATCACTATAGTTAATGAAAAATAAAAAGAGGCACCTTTCAGCATTTAACCCCATTCTGATTCTTGACAAAAATGGAGCTTGTGTAACAGAGGTTAAGTAGCCTTCCAATCATAGCCATCCAGTATTTAATTTTTGAATATTTTTGTTATTTTCATTAGATTTAGGAGAATGAAAAACCCAGGAATGTTTTCATAAGTTTAATTTTAATAGGAAACAGGCCTGTTGCAGAGCAGAAAGGTAGTTAGCATCATCAAAACCCCTGTCATGTAAATGGTATATTCCTAAAGGGTAAAGGGGTACATGTGTCTGGGCGTGCTCTCAGTTCTGTGATTGCCACTGCGAGGCGAATGTTTTTTCTTTTGGCCTCTTATAGTGTTTTATTTGTTAGTAATAAATATTGTTTTTAATATTTAAATATATTTTGTATTACAGTGTCCACAGGTGATGAGACTCTTGTATATATTTCATATTGCATGAGTCAGTTACAGTTTGGGAACCCCTCTTTATTCTTTGGATTTTTGTTTATCATTGGCTGCGGTTTCGAAGTAGCAACTTCCTTTTAATATATGACATGCCTTATGGAAACAATAGTATTTCAGCAGTGACATTAAGTTTATTGGATTAACAGAAAATATGCACTATGCATCATAACAAAATTTGACAGGTGCATACATTTGGGCACCCCAACAGAGATATTACATCAATACTCCTTTGAGCATATAGATGCCTCCTATAGCCTTTGATGAGTGTCTGGATTCTGGATGGAGGTATTTTTGACCACACAAAATCTCTCCAGTTCAGTTAAATATCTGTCGAGCATGGACAGCCTGCTTCAAATCATCCCATAGATTTTCGATGATATTCAAGTCAGGGGACTGTGACGGCCATTCCAGAGCTTCTTCTCCCTCTGCATGAATGCCTTTGTAGGTTTCGAACTGTGTTTTGGGTCATTGTCTTGTTGGACTATCCAACCCCTGTGTAACTTTGTGACTGATGCTTGAACATTATCCTGAAGACTTTGTTGATACTGGGTTGAATTCATCCGACCCTTGACTTTAACAAGGACCCCAGTCCCTGAACTAGCCACACTGCCCCACAGCATGATGGAACCGCCACCAAATTTGACAGTAGGTAGCAGGTGTTTTTCTTGGAATGTGGTGTTCTTCTTCCGCCATGCAAAATGCTTTTTGTTATGACCAAATAACAATCATCAGTCCAAAGCACTTTGTTCCAAAATGAATCTGGCTTGTCTCAATTAGCATTTGCATACAACAAGCGACTCTGTTTGTGGCGTGAGTGCAGAAAGGGCTTCTTTCTCATCACCCTGCCTTACAGATGTTCTTTGTGCAAATTGCGCTGAATTGTAAAATGATGTATAAATACATCATCTGCAGCAAGATGTTCTTGCCAGTCTTTGGAGGTGATCTGTGGGTTGTCTGGAACAATTCTCACAATCCTGCGCATATGCCGCTCCTGTATTTTTCTTGGCCTGCCAGACCTGGGTTTAACAACAACTGTGCCTGTGGCCTTCCATTTCCTGATTACATTCCTTACAGTTGAAACTGACAGTTTAAACCTCTGAGATAGCTTTTTGTAGCCTTCCCCTAAACCATAATACTGAACAATCTTTATTTTCAGATCTTTTGAGAGTTGCTTTGAGGATCCCATGCTGTCACTCTTCAGAGGAGTGTCAAAGGGAAGCACAACTTCCAATTGACTACCTTAAATACCTTTTCTCATGATTGGACACACCTGTCTATGAAGTTCAAGGCTTAACGAGCTGATCCAACCAATTTGGTGTTGCAAGTAATCAGTATTGAGCAGTTACATGCATTCAAATCAGCAAAATTACAAAAGTACCCACATTTTTGCACAGCCAGTTTTTCACATTTGATTTCATTTCATACAAGTAAATACTTCTTCACTAAAAATCTTTGTTCGGAAAACAACCCAGTATTCAGATGTTCCTAGGAAATGAAAGACATACCACTGTTATCTTTTTTGTTGAAAGTATAGTAAATTATTATGCAGGCTGAGAGGGGTTCCCATACTTTTTCATATGACTGTATATTTTATGTTTTGCAATTTTCTAAATAGGAAGTGTTAATCTTTAGTTTTTAACCAGTGACTTCTTGCCACTTCCTTCATTTTCTTTTTCTTTCTAAAATGAAAAAGATAGTTCTGCAGTGGAAGCAGCGAGAGCATGCAGGTGCTGAAACCCTTTACATATTTTGTATTACATCTGAGGATTGTGGGTTCGAGTCCCATCTGAGTCATGAAAGTCTGATTTTCAAAGCAAAAAATATTACTCAACTCTTCTGTCTTCTCTCAAAGGCAAACTCATCTGAGAAGTGCTTGCGTTCTCCAAAAAGCTATGTATCCCCTGGCAGGGTAAAGAACAAAAGTAGAAGAGTGCAGTGCTTGACCAGTATTTCGGACCTGCAAATTGTGGAACTAGCAATGAGAATAATCACTCTGTGATTTGGCAGCCAGTGTGGTGTAGTGGTTAAGGCTTTGGACTTCAACCCCTGAGGTTTGTGGATTCAGATCCTGCTACTGACACTTGGTGACCATGAGCAAGTCACTTGACTTGCCTGTGCTCTAATTGGAAGACTGAAAGAAATGCAACTAATTGTACCATAAATGATGTAAGTTGCCTTGGATAAAGGTGTCAGCCAAATAAGTTAATTTAAATATTGCAGAAAATTAACATTTACAGATGTGTTGGATGAAACCCTTGTTGTGGCCTCTGCCTGCACATAAACCACAACCCAGAGGGCAATCTGAGACAGAGGTTACACTTGCATGTTGTCTCCATGTTTACATGGCTTCCTCTGTGCGTGTTAGGTTGATTGGCAACTTTAAATTGAGTTAAGTGTGGGTGTGTGAATTGTGAACGCAGAACATATTGAAAGTTAGTTATTGTTTCAAAAACAATTTTGAAAGAGGGCACCAAGCATTTACTAAGCTCTATAAGGTATATGCCAAGAATAAGAAAAAAGAAGAAAAATAGGAAGTGCTAATCTTTAGTTTTTAATCAGTGACTTCTGGTCACTTTCTACATTTAAGCTCTATTGGATATTTTTACTAAAAGCTTTTGAACAAGCAGCACACTATGCGCATTTGCGTCACACTGGCCTAACAAACAAGTGATTACTACAGAGTTTATAGACCGTATCAGGAAATGGTCCCAAATTTTAATGATCTTGGCATAAACATTTGTGGGCGGGTTATGTTTTTTTTGTTTATTTACTTTTTTTTTTTTGACACATGCGTGAGTAGAATCTCCTCCACCTTTCGAATATCTGCTGCAGGAATCACTACTCTCTGACCTAAACAGGAAGCCATTCTGTCAACATTCCTGTTAATCTGGACTTTTATCACTTACAAAAACAAATCTCTGGCTTTGAAAGTGGATAAAACAGACATATTAATGAACGGAACTGCTGCAAATATGATAATACTTATTGTCCGCATTATGATGAAACATAATTCAGGAGATCAAAGGGTGTGAACTGTTTAAAATGAATGATTTTATAAAACCACCTCAATCTATAATAACTTTTGATTATTTATTTTTCTATATTTGAGACAGTATTTAGTTTGCTTTTTTTGTAATGCACACTTTTTTAGTTCTCTTTTGTCCATACTGTTGTAACAGAGTCCAAATGTTATTAATGTGACTTGGTTACATTTAGCTGGTTTGTGATATTATGTGCCTGAAATTGCCTTTCACTTGTCTGAAATAATGAGTTATTAACTGAGAGAACACAAGATTGCAACTAAAACGAACAAAAAACAGTTAAATCCTGTAGTCTCCAAGGGCCTGTCTAACCAGGCATTAATCCCTTTCCGTCTATCAGTTGGTTTTGCATTTTTCACACTAAAGTAACTAAAAAGCAGCCCCAAATGTCCTGTCTTGCTCTGTTTTTTATGTCAGTCAAGTGTTTGCCCCAATTCACCTCCCAACATGCTGTGTGAGTCTATGGCCTCATCTGACCCCAGGGGTAAGTTCTGGCTAAACCATTTCTACCTTCTTCTACCTCACCACTTAAACAGGCAACTCAGACCCTGCTGTTTCAACACGGGGCAGTGTGTTGTCCTCTAACTGACTTGGAGGTCTGTTGACCTGAACCTTCTGTCAGCCCTCCAGGTGAAGGTCTCAGGAATGTTGATCTGCTCAGCTCCACAAAACATTTTAACAATGCTCTTAGAAAAGAGAAAATCAACGGTTTCGGAAACGTCTGCTAATGCACAATGGGAGCAGCAACAAGCCATGGATTAAAGAATGGGTTTAATTAACAACAAGACTTGGTGCTTAATTAAGCAACTGGTTGGAGTGAAATTGGTCAGAGTTTGAGGCCCTGACTTGTTGGCTCCCTCACTTCACGTTTCCTTTCTGTTTGGGATCCATTAAAGGAAAGAAACGAAGCAATTCAGAGGAACAATGAAGAAACTCAGTGGGGCAAATCTTAAAAGAGAAGTCAATTAAAATGAATTCACAAGAAGTTAATTAGTAGCGCAAACAGGGCACTCATTAAAATAAGGGCTAGAATGAAAACCTGCAGCCACTGTGGTCCTCCAGGACTGGAGTTGGAGACCCCTGCTCTAAAGTGTTGTATCTCATTATTGTTTGGCTGTTAATTAAGGAAAAAAGAAACAATTAAGGGGTCTGAGTCTTAAAAAGCATGCCAAAAGAGAGCAATAACAACTTAACACTAATTAAGAAGAGAGATAAAATGAAAACCTGCAGCCACAGTGGCACACTGGGACCGGAGCTGGAGACTCTTTCTTTATAAAGATTCCATGGCAGGTTTGATTTGCATTTTGTGTTTTTTAAATTTTTGGAAGATGACTAGTGAGAGAGACCACCAAGAGACCTATGATTATCTGAAGGTGTTACAAGCTCCACTGGCTGAGAGTGAACAGGCTATTCATACAACAACTGTTACCCAGGTGTTTCAAAAGCCTCAGCTTTATGGTGGCAAACAGAAAGCCACCATTAATAAAACAAATACAGTATGACATCTTGACAGAACAACAGCTTGAAAAAGGTTTTGTGATCTGACTGCTCATTTTTGCTGGTATTGTATGCTATCTGCCTGTCGGTCAGATGGCCATGCCTTTATGCCATCTCTTAAACTGTCAAAGTTCTCATGCTTACTGTGGTGCACGTTGTTAAGTTCAGCATGAATATACTAGTGGATGACATAATGGCTTTTTTCCAAATAGAAGTAGAAAGATGCAGTGGATAGGCCAGGCAGGTACCAGAGCTAGAGATGGAAAAGTGTGATTGTAGAACCTAAGCTCAGCTTTATCTTCCTGTAGGGTGCAGGATGCTAATTGTAATTGTAAGTGCTAATTTTGGGGGAAAAAATAAAACATTACCATCTAAAAAACAAATTACACAATAGGGATGTTGTGAACATAAAGTAGATATTTTTAAATACTGGAGAAATCACAATTTGGGATCAAGATTTTGCCAGCACACAGAAGAGTCTACTGGCATCAGTTTAAAGGCAGAAGTCAAAACACTGAATTGGATTGCACAAATACTAAGTTTGTGTCATCAATCCCCCTAAAATACACATCTCTGGGATGTGGGAGGCAAACAAATAGAAACATCTAGAGAGGCAGGTGGAGAATATGTGAAATGTATGTTATGAACTCAGGAGCTATGTAATGCAGGCAACAAAAACAGTGAGCTGTACTGTGGCACCATTTTCAATATAATGTCTTCCGTATTATTCTCCCTGGATTTCTGATTCCGGCTATATACTTCATCTTAAAAAAAGTCATGGAAAAACCTGGCGCAAGGTATACAACTGTTCACCTTTGGCTTGACTTTACTAGAGAGCTGTTTCAGTGCCATGTGTGCTGCACAGCAGTGTTTTTCTTAAAGTACAATGTTTACGCTTCCACAGATGATTCAGCCCACGTAATGTCAGTGTTGGGACAGTTCCCTAAATGTCATGACGTTGTTTATAAACAAAATGGTCAGCAGGATTAAGCATAAGGAAAAAA
Source organism: Polypterus bichir lapradei (assembly GCA_026402145.1). Classification (NCBI taxonomy): domain Eukaryota; kingdom Metazoa; phylum Chordata; class Cladistia; order Polypteriformes; family Polypteridae; genus Polypterus; species Polypterus bichir. Next base: position 65,558,572 of record JANRMT010062835.1, on the reverse strand, counting down.
AAATCTTTTCTGAGTACACACACCTGTTTACTTCTTTACTAAGAGTTGGTAAATTTGCATGTTACTACATATTTATCTTACTTGTAATGGTTTGAATGGACTATGAATGCATACGTTTAAGACAGAAGTTTTATTCAAATTATTATTGTGAAAATGTATATTCTGTACTTGCAAAAAAGTCTGTAATTAATGAAATTATTATTGTCTAACATGTGGAAGAAGGGCTGCCGGCATGATGGTGCAGTGGTAGCACTGTTGTCTCCAGTAAAGACACCAGGGTTTGTGTCCCGGGTTCCCCCTGTGTGGAGCTTGCATGTTCTCCCCTTGTCTGCACAGGATTCCTCCCACAGTCCAAAGACATGTAGGTTAGGTGAATTGGCGACACTAAGTTGGCCCTTGTGTGTGACTGGTACGTGTGTATGTGTTCTCCATGCGATGGACTGGTGCCCTGTCCAGGGTTTGGTCCTGCCTTTTGCTCTAAGCTGGTTGTGATAGGCTCCAGTAGACTCATGTGTTTAGGACTAAGTGGGTTAGAAAATGACTGACTGACTAATGTGGAAGAGTTTTTATTCAACATGACTTACATGTACAAGATCAGGATACAGTACAAATCTACTATATATATATATATATATATATATATATATATA
>JANRMT010062835.1:65543421-65557822 GCA_026402145.1 Polypterus bichir lapradei | reverse complement strand
ATATATATATATATATATATATATATATATATATATATATATACTAGGCTGACCCGCCTTTTAAGGCGACCGACTTTTAAGTTGACCACTTCTTAAGGCAATTCAATATGTAGATCAATTTGATATTTTATACAAACTCATTAATTTGGTTATATTGCATTTGAGCGGTATTACTTTAATACTCGTAGTTTCTGTTATTTTTGTGATGAAATTTAAACTTTTTTTCTATATTGAGGTTACCCTTTTGAACGCCCCTGATATTTACTACGCGGTGAGGCATTTGTACTCCATTAACATTAATTATTTCCAGAGACATAATTTTGTCTATTTTCCCAGCGCATCGCGCACAAAAGCAAGGGAACGATGGGAGCACCAGAACTCTGCTCACATCATGTTGCTTCGTACCGCAAGCTGCAAGTTCTAAGTCTGTGATAAGCGGAATACCACTACGCTTTCCACTCACGGGACGGAAGGACAATCCTGACCGCTTTTATATAGTAAGAAAGAAGAAGAAGATATCACACAGTCTGGAGTAGAAAATCATCTTTTACCTGGAAAAACGAAACTACAAATCCCATCGTGCATTGCAAAATGGACGGGGCGTGTGTGAAACTCCGCGCCTGCGTAGCACTCACGGGACGGAAGGACAATCCCAACCGCTTTTATATAGAAGGATATATAAAATCCTAAGCCTAAAAGTGCAACGATTTTATGTGACTTTTTTATGGGCTTTTTTTAAAACCTACATATATATGTTTGGTATTATTCTTTTCAGAATGTATTGAACTTTAATGTGAAATTGTTAGATTTTCAGATTTTTATTCTGTTTGTAAATTATAAACTAAAAAATATCAAGAACTCACGTCCGGCGAGACAAGACTTTGTGCCTAGAGATTTAACGATGCTCGGGGCCAGAAATTAAAGACAAAGAGTAGGACAGTTGCTGTACTAGGCTTTTAAATGTTCGAAGCGCCGAGCAAGATCACATGGCACAGCAGCAGCAGGTCAGCAGCTGATCAAGCAAAGAGGAGGTAAAAAAATAACTATTTGTTTCCCATTGTATCACCATTTAAGAGGGGGCTTTGGAGGAGCTTAGGGTGTGTTCATCCCCCCACTTCACAACACAGAGACGTGAAGTAGTTGGCGTGTAGCGCAGGCCGAGGAGGGTTGGTGAGCGAAGTGAGCAGGGGACGAACCCCCTAGTATTTATATACATTTTCACTTTTCCCAGAAAGATAGATAGAACTTTAATTGTCCTAAGAGAAAGATATGGCTTTTTTACAGACGTTCAATACATGTACTGTATAAATAACACCAGTGTTAAAAAATAAATAAAAAGTTCACTCCTGTCAAAAATTTGAGGCCTTCGTTATAGATCTTAGGGTGCTGGATCCAAATTTGCCAACAGCATTGCTCTATCACATCCAGTTTTTGAGAAATAAATATTTAAATTGGAAACACACTATTTTGCAGAAAAAAATGTAAAATATTTTTTAAATTTAATTATTTAGACTTAAAAATTATAAATTTCACATATAATTGTTTTCATTATAACTATTGCTTAAGGTAGGTGTGAAGGTGTTTCACAGAGAAATGACCAACAAATGTCTACTAACATAGACTCACTCCACTTTCCACTGTAATGTCTCTCCATCTGAGTGATGTCCTGGTGGAACCTCTCCCCATGTTCACCAGAAACCTTTCCCATGTTACTCAGAGAAGAAAAATCAAATGAGAGTGTAGGAAATGGACTTCTAAACACATGTTGAACCCAAGTGTTAGGTAGAAAGAGAATAACTTTCCAGTTCCTCATAGTTTTTTGCCTTTGTATTCCCAAGAAATTTGTGGCACACACTTGCTGTTTTTTTAATAAAGGAAGGCCATGTATTACTTTTTGCTTACCTTTTACCTGGTCAAGACAATGGATGGATCAACCTGACCTTGCATGCTTTTGTAAAAAACCATTTGAACAACAACTTTCTCTGCTCTGGACAACAAAAATGCATCTTTCTAATTTTCAAAATATAATTTCCTGGCTATTTTGATGGAATAAGAAGTGAGAAAAAATACTGACTGAGAGCAAAAATTGTGTAGGAAATACTTTATTTTGTGTTGTTTGAACTTCAACTAAGGTCAAGAAGGAATAAAATTGCTATTTTGTTAGCTCAAATAATATTCTGAGCAAAAAAATACTTATACCATGTGGCACGCGGCTGGGGGTGGCACCCAGCCGGGGCGCCCAGGAAGACAGGAGGAGGGCTCAGGCCTCCTCCTCCAGACCACGAGAAGGCGACCGCCCTGGTTCCTTTGGGGGCCACGGGTACAGAGCTGGGAAGCTCAACCCTGTAGGGGCCTGTGGTCACCGCCAGGGGGCGTCTCCATGCCTGTAGAACCCTGGACCCCAGCACTTCCGCCACACCAGGAAGTGCTGGGGGGAAGATGAGTGGGGACACCCGGAGTGCTTCAGGGTACGCAGCCAGCACTTCCGCCACACTGGGGCGTGTTCGTGGGAGATTGCCGGAACACACCTGGAGCACATCCGGGTACAGATAAAAGGGGCCGCCTCCCTTCATTCGGGGCTGGAGTTGGGTGGAAGACGGACGAGGTTGGTGAAGAGAGAGAAGGAGGCGGTCCGAAGAAGAGGCAGTATGGTTTGGCCTGGACTTTGGGGAAGATTGGGGTTTGCGGCGCACTGAACTTGTAAATATTAGTGTTAGTAAACGTGTGGTGGTGACTTTAAACATGTCTGCCTGTCTGTGTCCGGGGCTCATTCCACAACCACAAAAAAAAGTATAATTTATTTTAAAAAAATTACATCTTTTTTTCAAAATCACAATTTACAGTGAATTGGATGGCTTGGGATGGTTTGTGGTAGAGAAATTCCAGTTTTCAGAAGTGGATTCAGCACAACAAAATCTATCATTTATGTGATTTTTTTTTTTTTTTTTTTTTTTTTGGGCCGAGGAGGATGTTGATGCTGACCAGTGTAAAAACACGCTGCAATTACTAAAAAATGAAGGAAAATCTTTGGTCATGGCTAAGGATACAAAGAACTGTCCCAGTCCTTGTGTGGCATTATGCAAACATTTAAATTTACATTTATTTGCTCAGCAGACGCTTTTATCCAAAGCAACTTACAAAAGAGGTAAACATAATTGAATAACATTAGGTTAGGGCCTGTTTGTTCAGCAAGTGCCAAGTATATAATGTATCACAGCAAATTTTTTTTTTAATTTCTTCTTTTCAATTAGACAGATATTCACAAAACAGATGGGTCTTCAATTGCTTCTTGAATACATTTGGGGAGTCAACAGTACGGATGGAGGTGGGCAGCCCATTGCACCAACTCAGAACCACACATAAAAAGAGTCTGGATTGAGACTTGATGCCATGTAGAGGAGGCATCACCTGACAAACGTATTGCATTTGGTATAAAGGACCCCGCGTAGTGTTGACACACTTCTGCTGCATAATTCATTGGCTGAAAGTCCTCAGTGTTAGTTTGTCTAAGAGGGGATGTACAGCATTGTTCATAACGGCACTAAATATTGTCTTCATTCTCTTCTCTGTTACTACCTCCAGTGGGTCCAGAGTGTGTGCCATAACTGGACTTGACTTCTTAATCAGTTTGATGTTGGTCACTATTGAAGGGATGTTGTCATCCATGTAGATTTACAGTTTATAGGAAAAGTGCTGTGACAGGAGCTAAAATTTTGATTTTGAGTTTTCAAAATATTTCCACATTTCCCAAATCCCAGAGTATAATATGACCGCTTTTGGAGTGATTGCTTCTGTGTTTGTTTGTTTGTCAGGATATGAGTCTGTGAACACATAACTCTGAAATTAATCACCCAGTCCAAATGAAAGCACGTGTCTAGCAGAGTCATTAACATTGTATAAGGCTAGAAAACTTTACATTTTGAACAAAATCACTCCAGTAGATTCTACTTTAAAAAGAAAACTACATATGTGGTAGGTGTTTTGGACTGTACTAACAAAAAAGAGGCTTTTCTCTCTGGTGGCTTGTGCTTATTATACAATCAGAGAATTGAAAACAGGAAAAAAGTCAGGCAAAGACTGTGGCTCATCCCACCAACGGCAACATGCAGCACGCTAATTAGGTATTGAAATACAGCAAGCTCTTGATACTTTAGAAATCTGACACTGTGGGGAGATGTTGTGAGCGAGCCATGTAATCTGTCATCCCTCTGTAATTCGTAGTCATATAATCTGACATCCTGAAGGCAACAAGATTAACTAACTGCCAATGTTAAGTCTAAGATGCTCTATGACTTGAAGTTGTGAAGTACAGTATGTCACCAACTTTACTCTTCAAAACAATCTTTATTTCAGATATGCTTTAACTTATACAGGCATACCTCTGTGCACATTGCCTTAAATTATCAAAGAAAGTTGAATGTCAGCTCTCCTCATACTGAATAAGTCCAAGAAGGCCAAACATGGTAAAGACTTGTCATAAGGGTCACATGAAACTTGAAATACTAAACTTGGGGCAGCAATATGGACATAAAAATGTAGTTTCTGTAATAGAATGATTGTGTAACCCAATGTAGTACACTTTCAGACACCATTTTAAAATGCCAACATTTTTTAATGTGCAAGATTATTTTTATGAAGTGTTCTTACTGTACCTTTGTGTTGTCCTTTTTCATTTTTTTAGCAAATTTATAATGACACACAGTTAATCAAGTCAATGTTTTGTGGAAAACTAAAAAGGTTTAGCCACATTTTTTTCACTACATTGCCAGTGTATCATTCATGCCATTTTTTTTTAAAGTTATTGAAATGTACACTACAGGAAATATTTTGGGTTTCTTTGACTTCTCTTTAGAGTTTTTGGTGTTGCTTTAGAACACATATGTCTTAGGTTAGTAAGATATCAGAGGCAATCTGGGAGCAATTAATGGCTATAAAACCAATAGTGTAGTTTTTATTTATTAATCACACTTTAAGCCAGACCTCTGTCTGTGTGTTTTGCATGTGCTTCCTATATCTGTGAGGGTTTCTTCCTACAGCCTAAAGACGTGCGTGTTATGGTTAATTATGGATTATAAACTGGTCCTGTGTGGGTGTGATAGACTGGCATCCCATTCAGGTTTGACTTCTGCCTTATGCTCCATGCTGCCATGATAGATTCTGACCCTACACAACCCTGAACTGGATTAAGAAGATTTGAGAATGTTGTATTAGCACTAGAATTACCAGAGCCTACGAGAAAACTCGTAAATCCAGCCCACCTTAAATCCTTTCACACCTCTCCATCAGCGTCTTTTGTCCTATAAATGTGCCGATTAAGACAAGCAGCAAGCAGCCGGCTATTCCATCCCCCCACTGTCATAGAAAGTTCACAAAATTCTCCCAGCTCATACCTTGTTTGTTTGATTATCTGGGAGTGAGTGAACTGCTGGAGTTTTAGAGTGGAAATGATAGATCGTTATTTGGAACACATGCATTTCATGTGTATTCCATTTCTACAGTAATCTGTGTAAACACATCGTTAAAACAGAATCTTTGTCATATTTTAGTATTAAATGTTACAAAATGTAGGCATAAACTATAGAATTTAGAGCAGCTTCTCCATATCTGTGTGTATAAAGGTGGCATAAGAATAACCATGTTGTACAAATGTGAAAAGAGCTATTTTAGTAGATTGTGCATTGCGTCCTTGATCCTCAGCTACAGAAAACACTGTTTGAAACTCACTTTGTGCATTCCAACTTTCGGCATTCATGCTAAATGATAACATACAGTATTTATATTTCAAACAAGATGTTGAAATTTTTTTTTTATTTTTATATCGGATAAATGTGAAAAGCTTCAAAAGCTTTTCTCATGAAAACAAGCTGTGCTACCAAGCCTATTCTCTTTAGTAAATTCAGAGTTTATCTGCATCTAAATTTCATCAATCCATCCATCCATTATCCAACCCGCTATATCCTAACTACAGTGTCACGGGGGTCTGCTGGAGCCAATCCCAGCCAACACAGGGCGCAAGGCAGAAAACAAACCCCGGGCAGGGTGCCAGCCCACCGCAGGGCACACACACACCCACCAAGCACACACTAGGGACAATTTAGAATAGCCAATGCACCTAACCTGCATGTCTTTGGACTGTGGAAGGAAACCAGAGTACTCGGAGGAAACCCACGCAGACACGGGGAGAACATGCAAACTCCATGGGAAGCGAACCTGGGTCTCCTAACTGCGAGGCAGCAGCGCTATCCACTGCACCCCGTGCTGCCCCATCTAATTTTCAGATAATTATAAATAGTGTCAGTCTGAATAACTTGATTGCCCAAGGGTGGTTCTAGACTTAAATTACCCAATTGCCAAATTATTTCATTTTATCTTTTTGCAGTATCAGAATTATATGAATAAGTACTGGTCTTAAAGAAATAAAGCTCTCATGTTAGTGTGCCAAAGTAAGCCACAGTTTGCCTACTGATCAAAAATCAAGAATATGAGAACTTCACTTAATGTAAACCTACCAATAAATGAAGGTGGACAGTTATGATAAACACATGTGCAGTATTGTTGTCAAAGTGTATTAATGTCTTGTCTACTATTTTTAAATAATGTTCTGTCATGTTTTAACTATGAAAACATGTTGCTTTGCCAGATTTTGACTTGCAATATGACACATGTCTCCTTTTTACAGAAATATACTGACAGGGGCTATTTTTGGCAGTATTGGAAGTGTGCTCCTGGCCTTCCTATTATTACTACTGTATAGGAAAATGAGATCAGTTGATGCACAAGGAGCATTAATAAGGTTGGTAATGTAAACTTTATTCCATTTCTTGTTCAAACTCTAGGCTAGACAGGACCAAAATATTATAACTAATGGAATGAAATAAAGCAAATAGAATGCGACTTTGTAAACCATGTATTTTGATAGAGATAAGGTGGTGCATAAACTTGTACTCAATTCTCACTGGTCAGTTCATTTCTGGGCAGCTCTCTGTATGTCATCATCTGCATGGGTTCAAACAGCCTGTCCAAATATAGATGCCGAGATTGTTCTCAAGATGGAAAATGGAAGTGACAGAGATACTAAATGTATGCCAGTTCTCTGACTTCCTGTCAAACATCAGGGATAAATGGAGGATTATGGTGCAAAGTAACTCCCCTGATTCAGCAACCAATCAAATTCAACTTAATTTCATTGAGCCAATAGGATAAGTCAACTCCCTACTTCATACCTGTTCTTGTTTCAGCAGGACCCCCATTCCATCTCCAGTTTGTGGCCTGTTACTATCCTAGCCACCTGTGTTCCCCCAGGCTAGCTAGCCAGTTTCAAAGAATAAATGTACTTTTCTTTCTGGAGAGAAGGGTCTTAGAAATTACTACATAGAGTTATAGCAAAGCGTTCTTGTAAAACCCGTTACATGTAGATTGATGAATGTCTCCAAACTCCCAATCTCAAATTATAAATAACAAAAAGCTCTTATCAGTGATAGCATTTCCTAAAACTTCAGAGTCTACAATGACTTGTTTAGCAAATCTTATTTTTCCTTTAAGTCACAAACTCTTAAATAGCAATTTATGAACAATTATCAAAATATTAAATATTAACCTACATTACAAAGTCTGGTGCCCTGTCAAGGCTTTGTTCCTGCTTTGTGGTCTATGCTAGCTGAGATAGGCTCCAGCGCCCCCTGTGACCTTGGTCTGGATTAAGAGAGTTGGAAAATTACATGAAAAATGACATTACAAGGCTTGTAAGAGCCATTTGCTAGTTATTTAAGTTTTATATTAAATGTTTGCCTATATATTAGTGCATAGTCTATGGGAGGTTCTTACAGCCCCCATAAGTTGAATTGAATTGGTATATTTTAACTATTTGTAGCCTCTCTGACTATACATTATGCTCAGTTAGTGACCTGCCTTGCCGTGTGTAAGGTGTTGAGGGCACACAGTTTTAAACCGTGCTTTACGTGCCCAGTAGCATGAAAGACAACGTGCTCTATTGAATGTGCAGTGCCGTAGGTTTAGAGCATACTGAAGTCGAAGTAAAGCATCTTTAGGTATAGAAACAACTAAAGTTTGACAAGATTTTTTACCTTTTATTCTACGTGTGTAACAATCCTTTTCTTTATTCTTTTGTGGACTGTTTGATTGGATTTTTTACTAAATCTTTTAAAACAAACTTTTGGACTGAGAGATTTCTTTTGGCACTTGTTTGACCCATGCTTGATCCTGCCTTACACACCTGCAGCTACAAGGTTATATCATACAAACTATTTATTATAAATCAAGGAATCCTGCATTCAAAGTCTATAATGTACTGGTGAGATTGCATTAATTTGATCCTGTCTGCATCACTGCTAAAAGACATAACGCCAACAGAACCTGTGCAGGGTGTACACCTGAACTAAAGGACATAGTAAAAATATCCCTGAAGTATTTACTTCTCTTCTGCATATTATTTGTCTTTTGCACATATGCCTGCTGCTTGCTAGCAAGGTTTTCATCATTATTTTCTTTTAGTTTATGTTATGGGCATAATGGTAGCAATACTCTGAGCTGGACTAACCAGATTACCCTATTCTATGCAGCTTCTTCCAACCCAACACACACTCTGAGGCTAGCTAAATGATATATAATCACTCCAGGGCATCCCAGGTCTAGCTCTTCATCTTCTCCTAGTGGACCATGCCTTGAACATCTTCCATAGGCGTGTTAACTGTATGCTTCTAGGAGGTTTTTCTTGTCTTTTTAGGGAGTGAAAGATGAGGAGGCTGTCAAAAAATAAGGCCCTTTAGAGCCCGGCATTCCTTATATGGTTTTGGGCTATACAAGAAATAAATTGCTATTGTTATTGTATATGCTCAAATCACCTCAACTTGCTCCTCTTACAGTAAATGGACCTCTACCCTGCTGCTGAGCTCCACACAATATAATGGAGAAAGAGCACAATATACTTGTGCAAAAACCTCAATGACTTAAATGATCAGCATATTTCAAACAAACTGAAAAACCTGGGAAAATTTACATGTTTTATAAATTCCTTTAAAAAAGTAAAGAAATATCGTTGATATTTTTCCAGACTTGCACATTCAAGGTTAAAACTGAAGTTTTAAGAGCATGCATAGAAATAAAAAGGAGGGATTGACGAGAAGGAGAAAATGCTGCCATTTTAGCCCCCCAACCCTGAAATCACATTAGTGCCACTACTGCTATGATTAAAAAAGCAGAACAATTTTTTATTTTAATATTCTATCACAGGCTTTAATTAACTGGTAAGTTTGAAAGAGACAGCTTAAACCGTATTGCTTTTTAAGATGCCAGAAGAAAAAATAACAAGAAAACAAACAATAGTTCTTCATATTGCAGCTAGCCTTCTAAACATTTTAGAAGCTGCTAAACAACAATAGGTCATAAGTTTTAAAAACATGAAAAAGAACTGTTTGATCTTGATCTTGTCTTTGTTTTAATATGAAACAAATATATTGTTACTTCCCTCTGTACATTTTTGCAAGAGCAGTGCAAATAATTAAAAAACAAGTCCATGAAAGACAATATTTTTACATAATGTAATGCATGAGTCAACGTAATTTTCATAATTTCATATTCTGCAGTAAAACATGCTATTGATACAATTCAGTTTTCAGAATGGTCCTTAATTGTTTTCTGTCCCAGGTCTTGATCCTAAAATAAGACTGATTTAAATATTCACCTCATAGATGGCACCTGCCTTACTCTCAGTGCTGTCGGGAGAGACTCCAACTCCCTGCAGTTCTCAAATTGTTTTGCATTGATTCCGTAAATGGGGGGCATAGCTGGATTTCAATGTGTAAGGTAGACATTTTTTGCCTCAAACTTTTTTTGCACAATGAAAATGAGCGATCAAGACAGCAATGTGAATGAAGAAGGAGAACATAGCAGAGACACAGCCTAATTAGTTATGTATTTCAATCAATTATGCACAAGATAATTATTTCAATTTAAGTTAATTTCATACAGTACCCTGCTGCATGAACAGCTAAGCACTCTGTGTAAGCCTAGAAACAAATCAGTTTTTTATCCCATCTTACTCTAGTCCGACTTATGTACTTATCACAATTCAGGCTAGGTTATGTTATGTACAATACAAATAACCAAAATATAAAGATTATTTACCTTGTAGATTAATTTATCATTTTGTACTCCACTAGAAATATCTGATACAGAAACACGATTACACACACAGGTCACAGGAAAATGTTTATTTCACCCTAACCCGAGCAAGACGCCTTGGCATGTTTACACAGCAAGCTCAGCACAACATAAATTAAAGCTATTGTAGTGTTTGAGTCACACGGATGCCGCCACCACGCCATTTGCTCTGAGTCATTACATACATTGGAGCCGGCATGCCGGCAAGGTGTGTTTAAATGTACATATAGCAATAATATGAATTACAATTACCCAAATTTGTTTTGCCTTTTACTTTACAAAAATAATTGTTTTTGGTAAATAAAAATATATCTTGCTTTGACATTACTGCTTAGCTCTTTCACTGTCCCCTCAAAGAAGTGCTGTGGGCCTGTGCCCCTTCTGCTCCTACCTTTTGCCAACTCTGTTAATGCCAGGTGGCAAAGATATACTGGTAAAGAAAACCAAAGTATGGCATACATAGACCAGCTCCTCCACTGGTAATGTGTCATGCACATCTTTTCAGATCCGATCAATTGTCCTAGATTGTGATCTTGTTTTTTAAAGGACTGTTATCCATAAGTCCATCCAGTAATGGAGTCTATCTAGGAAGATTGCTGTTTGTTTTGCAATACACGTAGGCTAGTGGAAAACTGTACAGTATGTCCAAAGTAGGGGTTTTGCCCTGGATGCTGAGACTAGCATAAAACCATAAAAGCTTGTATAAGCCTGTGAATATTAAAACCATTTTACTGATTCAGACAAGCAAAATACATCGGACAATGTGGCACATGAGCAGCCATTGCAGTAGTGCGTTAAAAGAACGGGACCTTCCTCACAGCAATAAAAGGTAGGGGCCCTGTCATTGATGGCTTACCCTCTTTTGGTAATTTTGTTTATGCTTAAAATTATGAAAAGACTTTCTTCTGTTATTTTAGAATACACAGAATATTTAAAAATTAATAAGAACATTAATGGAACAGAAAGCTAAGCCATTCATGGCTTAATAAACCAGGAGGGCACCTTACAGGAAGACAATGAAAAGACTTTAGAAATGAAGAGGCGTAATCATATTTTATAGTGCTTGCTGTGATCCTAATGGCCTTGTTTATAAAATCATTATCTTTCTTCTCATGATAATTTTATTTTCATGAAAAAGATATAAGGATATTTTATTATGAATTGCAGTTTATGTGACCTAACATCAAAAGGGTTTTTTCTTTTTTTTGTTCTGTATGTATGTTCTCTAGTATGAACAGTACAGCAGGTCCCTTGCAAAGTACATGTTTCTATTCAGCAAAAGCATTGAAAAGCTGTAATTTTATCTATTTCAAATTATGTCAAGCCACAATTTGCCATCTTCCTGCTTCTACAAGTGATTTTGCATTGTCCCAACATATAATTTTTTTTTCATGGTAAAGGACAGCCAAAATTATATCTGGTTTAGGAAGTTGCTACTAGATGTCTTTAGTTTGATACACACGCAGTGCATTCAGCAATGTGGGTAAATGTCACATTTTGTGAAAACTATTCATTAGCGTGATCTTCATCTGTAGCTAAGGAAATATGTGCAATTAATGTATTTCTAATGCTCCAATTCAATACTCTATGTACTATTAGACTGGTGCAGTGGTTAACACCACTGTCGCACATCTCCTGGGATCCGTGTTCGACTCCTGGAGCAGTCACTGCGCTTTTTCCACCAGTTACTTTGGTTTTCCTGCTTTGCACAACCCAAAGATGTATGTTAGATTGTCTGGTAGTTCTAATTTGGATAGGCATATATCAACATACCCTGCACTACAGTAAATTGTTAGATTTTTCTAAAATCATAATGTATTTTCATTCAGTTGAATTTAGTAGTTCTAATATAACACCAGTGCATAGCTCTAATGTTGTCGTCTCTTGTTATTACAACAAGAATTCATCAAATATAATGAGTTGTTGGGTCTGCTTAATGTGATTATGATACTTATTTCCACTTAATTCAATTATGCTGCCCTAATCTAAACCAGATGTATTCATCTAAAGTCCAATCATGTGCCAAAAGAAACTACCCAACTCCCATTATTAAGAATTTTTATTTATTCTTTTGCAGTAGCCTTTCCCTATACTGTACTAACCCCAGACAAACCACACCAAGCCAGTCAAAGGAGCCCAGATAATCAAATAAATCGAATTGAACTAAATTGATATGTTAAGCAGCATCTTGTCTTCACATGAAGAAGACCCTCATGCTCTTGTGATGAAGGGTCTGCAATTGGTTTGCCAAACTGCTGAAGACTCTTCAGCCCATCGCTACTTTTATAACTATTCAGATCTTTGGCAATTAAAATGGAACTGTTATCGGGGCATCTTTAACTTTTGATTGTCTTTAGCCCCCCAATATATTTTCACATATAATAATAAGGAACAGTGGAGGGGTTAGCATACATGCAGAAAATTGAAGAGTGGGAGGATGGAGGGTTGGGGAGCATAATAAAAGCATGAAAAGATCAGCAGTGTGCCACAACAGATACACAGACAGAACTTTATTTGTCCCTAGGGAGAAATTTGGCTTTTCACAGCAGCTCTTTAAATAAATAAATAAATGCATAAATAGGTAGATCAATAAATATATACTGTATACAGTGGTGATTGAAAGTTTGTGAACCCTTTAGAATTTTCTATATTCCTGCATAAATATGACCTAAAACATCATCAGATTTTCACTCAAGTCCTAAAAGTAGATAAAGAGAAGCCAGTTAAACAAATGAGACAAAAATATTATACTTGGTCATTTATTTATTGAGGAAAATGATCGAATAATACATATTTGTGAGTGGCAAAAGTATGTGAACCTCTAGGATTAGCAGTTAGTTTGAAGGTGAAATTAGAGTCAGGTGTTTTCAATCAATGGGATGACAATCAGGTGTGAGTGGGCACCCTGTGTTATTTAAAGAACAGGGATCTATCAAAGTCTGCTCTTCACAACACATGTTTGTGGAAGTGTATCATGGCACGAACAAAGGAGATTTTTGAGGACCTCAGAAAAAGAGTTGTTGATGCACATCAGACTGGAAAAGGTTACAAAACCATCTCTAAAGAGTTTGGACTCCATCAATCCACAGTCAGACAGATTGTGTACAAATGGAGGAAATTCAAGACCATTGTTACCCTCCTCAGGAGTGGTCGACCAACAAAGATCACTCCAAGAGCAAGGCATGAAGTAGTCGGCGAGGTCACAAAGGACCCCAGGGTAACTTCTAAGCAACTGAAGACCTCTCTTAAATTGGCTAATGTTCATGTTCATGAGTCCACCATCAGGAGAACCCTGAACAACAATGGTGTGTATGGCAGGGTTGCAAGGAGAAAGCCACTGCTCTCCAAAAAAAAAATTGCTGCTCATCTGCAGTTTGCTAAAGATCACATGGACAAACCAGAAGGCTATTGGAAGAATGTTTTGTGGACAGATGAGGCCAAAATAGAACTTTTTTTTTTAAATGAAAAGCGTTATGTCTGGAGAAAGGAAAACACTGCATTTCAGCATAAGAACCTTATCCCATCTGTGAAGCATGGTGGTGGTAGTATCATGGTTTGGGCCTGTTTTGCTGCATCTGGGCCAGGACGGCTTGCCTTCACTGATGGAACAATGAATTCTGAATTATATCAGAGATTTCTAAAGGAAAATGTCAGGACATCTGCCCACAAACTAAATCTCAAGAGAAGGTGGGTCATGCAGCAAGACAACAACCCTAAGCTCACAAGTTGTTCTACCAAAGAATGGTTAAAGAAGAATAAAGTTAATGTTTTGGAATGGCCAAGTCAAAGTCCTGACCTTAATCCAATCGAAATGTTGTGGAAGGACCTGAAGCCTGCAGTTCATGTGAGGAAACCCACCAACATCCCAGAGTTGAAGCTGTTCTGTACAAAGGAATGGGCTAAAATTCCTCCAGGCCAGTGTGCAGGAATGATCAAAAGTTACCGGAAATGTTTAGTTGCAGTTATTGCTGCAAAGGGGTGTCACACCAGATACTGAAAGCAAAGGTTCACATACTTTTGCCACTCACAAATATGTAATATTCGATCATTTTTCTTAATAAATAAATGATCAAGTATAATATTTTTGTCTCATTTGTTTAACTGGTTTCTCTTTATCTACTTTTAGGACTTGAGTGAAAATCTGATAATGTTGTAGGTCATATTTATACAGAAATATAGAAAATTCTAAAGGGTTCACAAACTTTCAAGCACCACTGTGTAT
>JANRMT010062835.1:65488834-65543321 GCA_026402145.1 Polypterus bichir lapradei | reverse complement strand
ATATATATATATATATATATATATATATATATATACATACACACGTACTATGATCTGAATATACACCAAAATGACTAAAAAATGCAAGAAAATTAAAAATAAATAAAACCACTGACTTGGTAGTCATAGTCACAGTGAGGTATTATGCAAACGCATTGTTGTTGGTTTAAATGACCCCAGTAGTGTATCCTGACACACTTCTGCTCAATGATTTGTTGGCTGAAAGTCCTCAGTGTTTCAGAGAGAGTTCATAATGACACTCAGTTTTGTTTTAATTCTCTCCTTTGCTATAACCTCCAGGAGGTCCAGAGTGCATCCCATAACTGAGCCTACCCTTTTAATTAGCTTGTTGATCTCAATAGATCAGGGGCTTAAGTCTCTAAAGAATCCTCCCCTCCCTACCCTACCTAACCCATCACAAAATGCCACGGACTGCTATGTACAAAGTCTGTCTCTTCTTCTTTTCTTCTTCTTCTTTCGGCTGCTCCCATTAGGGCTCACTACAGCGGATCATCTTCTTCCATATCTTTCTGTCCTCTGCATCTTGTTCTGTTACACCCATCACCTGCATGTCCTCTCTTATCACATTCATAAACCTTCGTTTAGGCCTTCCTCTTTTCCTCTTCCCCGGCAGCTCTATCCTTAGCATCCTTCTCCCAATATACCCAGCATCTCTCCTCTGCACATGTCCAAACCAATGCAATCTCGCCTCTCTGACTTTGTCTCCCAACCGTCCAACTTGAGCTGACCCTCTAATGTACTTATTTCTAATCCTGTTCATCCTCGTCACACCCAATGCAAATCTTAGCATCTTTAACTCTTCAACCTCCAGCTCTGACCTGATTTCTGGTCAGATGTACACAGACTATCTCTAACACTGTTTAAATAAATGGAGATCCCAGAAACTCTATTTACAATATCTTTACAAAAATTATTGCTCTCTTAATGCAAATGAATTAACCTTATGCAAATAAGACATTTTTGAGAAGAAATGTTCTGCAGAATATCCCCAATTAGCAGTCTGTTGAAGCCTTTTATCACTACTGGAAAAAATTACCTGATTTAGAGGACACTGTGTCTTTGGCTGCATGGCTGTGTAATATTCTAATTCTATTCTAATGAGATTCATTTGCTTTATTTAATCATTACTGGATTGAGTTATTATGACATCCAAAAAAATAAACTGGTATGTAAAGTCTAATGTCTTCATTTTCTTTTGAATAAATTTACAGTTGCCATATAATAATAAACACTTAAAAACATAATACTTGAGCCAAGCAAATTCAACATAAAGTAAGTGGGCAATGACAAAAAACCCAAGAAATTATTTCTAAGAATTGGTTTAGATTAAATAAAATTTATTAATCCCAAGGGGGAATTTAGATGTGTACAGCAGCAGAAACAAAGCTACAGACTCAGAGGACAAATAATACAACTGATCAATCAATCAATAAATACATAAATGTATATTGTGCAGAATTTTCAAAATGAACCAAAAGAGTACCTTGAGAGGAAGCATTGAGTTACCTGATAGCAATAGGCAGAAAAGACCCCCAAGAGGTGCTTCTTAGTACACAGTGGTGGAATGAGACTGTGGCTAAAAGTGATTCAAAAGAAGGGGATTTTTCATGATACATCCAATTTTGCCACCATCTTCCTTTCCACCAGGCTTCCAGTGTGTCCAGGGTTTGCCTGGTGATGGGGCAGGCATTTCTTGTTAAGTTTGTTCAGACATTGTGTTTCTTTTGAGCTCAGGTTGCTTCCCCAGGAGACTGCAGTGTAGAACACCACACTGGCTACTATTTACTGGTAGAATATTTTCAGCAGTGTGGTACACAAATCAAAAAACCTAAGTCTCCTTAGCAATTACAGTCTTCTCTGGCCCTTCTTGTACAGCCCTACTGTGTTATCAGACCAGTGCGATTTATTGTTTATGTGAACCCTCCGATACTTGTAGCTCTGCACCACTTCCATGTCCTCCCCATGAATGGTGACTGGTATCAGAGACTCCTTGGCAAGCCAGAAGTGCTGGTAGTATTTAAAGCAATGAAATCCATTTGCTTCAATGTTTCCATATAAATTATACTTCAATGTGATACCCAATGAATGTAATTCAGCTTTACTAGTAAAGAATACATAAAGCCTTAAAACTTTTAATTTTAAGCAAAGTCAAAATTTCAACTTTTCATCCAATGCTATCAGGATGGGGTATACTTCTTTCAAAGCCTAGGATTAAATAAACAGGTTCAGAAAATGAATGAATGGATCTCTAAAGAGTTTGCATAATATGCACAATGCTTACATATCTCTGTTGTGTTTTAAGCAACAGTTTTTTTACACTGAATAACTGAAAAAAACTGTTTAATGTCAAAGTAAAAACTGATCTGTGTGTTTTAGTCACTATACATTTTTTCAAGCTTTCTTTTGTTATTTACCCTTATTGTTTATGTTTTTTTTAAACAGGTTACCTCGTAACAATGCAGTGAATCCTTACATACCATTTGAAGACAATGGGATGAATGTGGGCTAAATGCATGGACATCTGTGGAGTTTTTTGCAGGCTGATTAAGGTTTCATCAGTTTGTCCACCATAGTGTCAGCTGAAATGCACGGATGTGCTGATGATTTGCTATTATTTTTAACCTTCTGTCCTTCCCAAATTGAAGTATTGAATGTATATGATGCTGCACTGGTGGTAATACACAAGAAAACTACTCACAAATTAAACTTGGTTTGTGCCTTTATTACCTGCCAGTGAAATTTGTATTTTTGAAATTGGCCAGTTACATTATAACAGTGGAATAAAGTTGACAAAGACATGCCAACAAAGCTTGGCATCCCAATTCACCTCTTTTTTGACAAAATAATATTAGGTTTTGGAAAGCCCCTAAACTACCATTCTCTACCACACTACTTGTGAAAAAAAACAAACTTTGTAACATTTATGCCTATGCCCCAATGTTTTATTGAAGAACTAAAATTTAAAGTAACAACTGTGATCACCAGTACTAATTCCTTTTTATAATTTCAAAAAACTTCACCCATGTCATGCTTAAGACGAAAAGGTTCAATTCCTTTTGTGTTTCTTTAAAGCTCAAACCTTACAGTCCTGGAATCAGTTTAATGACACTTCTCTGTACATTCTAGAGCGCTGCTATACTTGTTTTTAATGAGGAATGCAAAACTTCATGCAGTTCTCCCATTTGAGACCTCACAAGAGTGTTGTAAAGTTTAAGCATGATTTCCCTTGACGTAAACTCTACTTTGGTCTTTATAATCTAAGATCATATTAACCTTCATTCTTGCTTCTGTACACTGTTTGGATGTAGATAGTGATCAGTCCACTACAACCCCTAGGTCCTTATGTGACGATGTGGGTTCTGCTCTATGCTACCATTGCTGTTCGGGAGCCCTTGAACCCAACACCGTCGATATATATAACCGAGGTGAGCTAGACAGTGAGGCAACAACACAGCAAGGAGATGATGTAAAACGTGCAAAAGTGCTTTATTTAAAATCCAACAAAACAAAGTGTCCACAAAGTGCAGTGCTTTCAATACTGTTCAATAAATAAATAATCCAATAAAAGAAAATGTGGAGGTTAAAAACACAATAGAACAACAATCCTGTAAAACCCGAGGTTAAAACATTGCTGGAAGCAGTCTTCTAAAAAATAGCAAGCCCGGTGCCTCTTTTAAACTAGCGTCTCACCTGTTGGGCTTTAGAGCAGGCGAGACACTCTCTCAGCAGCTGTCCGTTCATACACACACAGGTCTGGAGTCCTCCCGATCCCGGCTTCGGTCTGGCACTCATTCCAGGCCTGAGACGTGGTAACCTTGGCATCCAGGACGCCCACACCAAGGACTTCACCTCCAAGCCTCCCGACTCCCGCTGCCGTCCCGGCCTTATGCGGACAGTCTCTTCTTCATTGGTCACTCCCGCTACATGATCACTCAGCGGAAGTGACTTCTACTTCGACTCTCGGGTGTCGGCCTAACACCCAGGCTTCCACACAGCTGCCTGTAAGCGCAAGTCTCTCTGTCTGTCTTGCTGTCTGTCTGTCTGTCTCTGTCTCTCTGTCTGTCTCTCTCTTTTTCTCTCTCTGTCTTGTTTGTTCTCTCTGTTCTCTTATCTAACTGACTTGCGCTTCTTTATATTGAGGGGGCCATAGCAGCTGCAGTACATTAGCAATCCCAGGAACAATCACCGATGTGGGCAGTCCCTCACCTGTGCACTAGGTGAGAAACGCCCACACCGCAGATCGCCCTGAGATCATGCTACAGCCACCACGCCCCCTCACTAAGTCGCCATGAGCGTGGTGATTATTTATTTAAAACAACTGGTCTTTGTTGAGCGAGCTGTGGACCCGCTATACCACACCTTATCCTAAAATCTTCTCTCAAATTTCAGAACCATTGTGCATTCAGATCCAACATTTCTACTACCTACATGTCATGCTTTACATGCGTCACATTTTCTTACATTGAATTTCATTTGCGAACCAAATCTACCCTATCTGCATTCTGTCCAGATCTCTCTACAATGATTCTGGGTCATCACCTAGTTTTGTATCATTGGCATATACCAGGCTATTCAAAATGAAACAGCAGATTTAAAAAATGTATTTCAAACAAACTGTATAAGACAGAGACACATTCCGCACATCACTGGATAGAGGAAAGTTCAAAGTTTAAAAGCCCGACTAAAAGTACCACTGAATACCACCAAGAGCTGTTTCTCGTTTATAGTAAAGAGGTGACAACACCACAAGAGAAATCATTTTGCGTGTTGCAATTTGCGAAGTGTGAGCCAATTGTTCAAGTGCAACGTGAATTCCGCTGACGTTCAACAAACAGCTGCCTCGTCATAAGCAAATTTATGAGTGGCATAAAAAAGAAGAAGGTTGCATATGCAAACGTAAAAGTACTGGTCAGATGAAAATGTCGCGCGTATCTGAGGTGTGTTCAAATGGAGCCTTAGGAAATCCACATCATGGGCAAGCATATATCTACCATTTTGATGCTTGTCACGCTACACATGGTGCTCATGTTGAGTGCATGCAACCTCAAGGACCATAGGACCAAACTTTGAACTTTCCTCTATCCAGTGATGCGCGGAATGTGTTTCTGTTTTATACAGTTTGTTTGAAATAAATTTTTGAAATCTGCTCTTTAATTTTGAATAGCCCTATATTTTTATTCCTGTCATTTATACTGTATTTATAAAGCAGTGACTCCCAGTACTAATCCCTGTGGGAGACCACTTTTAACATCATCTCATTCTGCTCACCATAACTCAGTTCCCAGTGTTAAGCTAATTTTGTTCCTGTTTGCACACTGAGCCTTGAATTCCCACTTCTTTTAGTTTAATAACTTCTCATGCAGTACGGTAACTAAAGCTTTCTGAAAATCCAGCTAAATAATATAATGTGCACCTCTTTAGTCAGATGCTTTTGTTGTGCCTAAAATGGCACACCACTGTTTCCACAGTTTTGCTTTTCCCATAGTCCTGCAATATGTCTTTATAAGTTTAAGTCAGTGTTTGGGACAGGTTTCAGTCATTTCATTTTACAGTAAAATCAATGTATTATAATTGTATTCAGTGCTACCTATTTCTATTATAGCTATTAACTTCATATAATTTTTAATTCAAACATTAAGGAGGAAATATTAAAATGAATAAAAGAGATTAGAATGTACAGCATTGTATCCTAATGTGAATGTTCAGATTGAATTTATTGTAATCAGCTCATTAGCAGCTTGGTTTCTTGAACAACATAACACATACAACCATTTATGACAATCATATTCAGTTTATATTCGGCTTATTTTATGTTAATGAATGTGCCACCAAATATACTGTTGAATAATCACATCAAACACTAATCCTGTATAAATAACAAGTTTCATTTTGCCCAAACTGTGTCAATGAGTGCTTATTCGGAAGAACAATGCATGCAATCCCCTAAACAAAGAAGACCCTGAATCCACAAGAGAAAGAACAGGGAAGAGCAATGGCAGCCTCCATGTCCATTTGACACATAATCTTTATTTTGGTGGATTTGCTGTCAAAATGTCTCAACCTCATGATACTCTCATGGCACAGTCATACATTTGAAACTGTGTTAAGACATCGTGATGGAGTCATGTAATCTGTCAGCCCATGCAATTACTACTTCTGTCATTTAATTTCCACAGCAACTACAGTCATTAAGTGTGACATTCTCTCTGACTTAAAGTTGTATAGGGTAACTCAGGATTTATGGGTTTTAAAGGGCTTGAAATAGCAGATACATGAGAGTCTGTAAGAATATGTTTTTGCCTGATGTCACTATAAGTAAAAGATGGCCTTCCCTAACCCAGAAATGATTTAGAGTTTTAGTAGAAAGTGACCACACTTTGGTGTATAAAACCTGTGAGTAAGTAAGAGAAGAGTTAGGAGGAAAAAACTTGAAGGTACAGTAGATGAAAGAAAAGGCCAGAGAGAAAGATAGAGAATGTAGCTGTTATTCTTTTGGAGCTAGGCAGTTGGGTAAGCAACACCACTAGATGGGCAGAGTTTCAGACAGGGATCAGAAAGGCTTAAATCTGTTTAACCTTTTCTTTGATACTTTGTGTTCACCATTTGTTAATCTACCCTTTGAGAGAATTTTATTTTTACAATAAATGCACTTCATTTGATATGTTTGCCTCCTTTGTCCATATTCTATTTTCACAGAGAGTGAAGCTATAAGAGAACCTTCCTTATTATAGATGACATCAGGTCAATCTACGTACAGTACTTAGTCTAGCTTTTCTTTTGGAAGAACATTAGCATTGTTTTTGACTGTGAAAATAATACATAATACTGAGAAAATAATACATAATAATCAACATTTATTTATATGGCTAACACATTTACTCAAAGTGCCCTGCCAAACCAGAATACTTAACCATTTTTGAAATATATATTTTGCTTTTATTGGTATAGTAATATATTGAAGAAATCTTACTCACCGCCACATTGTGAGATACTGCACATTAAGTTGTGTGGTTTAAAGTTCAAAATACTTTATATTACAATGTAAAAATCTATCAAAATGCATTCTTACTCGGGAACATTACACTGGTATGTTGTAATTTTGAAAAGAAAGTGGGTGAAGATGGAAGGCCTGACAAGAGAAAACAGCATCAGATATCTGAGGCTGCAGAGTGAACTTAATTTGCTGGAATGTTAAGGGGGTTGAATCACAAATTAAAAAATGGTGTTATCTAATCTCAGATCTATATTGCTTTTCTACAGAAAATGCATTAGAGTGTTAAATACTACTTTAGGTTGAGAAGAAGATTTGTAGGGCAGATGTTTCATTCTTGGCAGCATAATAAATTACGATTGGAACAAGGATCATGATACAAAAGCTATTCCTTTCTGCAGTTTCTGGTGCAATTTCTGATGCCATAATCATTCAGTAGTTGACAGATTACTGCACATGAAACTAAAATTATTCTGGCAAAGGTAATATACAGTATATACGTTCAACTCATATGACAGTAAATTAACTTCTACGTGTCTCTTTTCACTTCCTAACAATTTCTTTAACTGTAAAGTTCTATTGTTTGGACACTTGAAATATGCGTCAAACCCTGTTGTAGAATGTTCATCCTCTAAATCTGTTTGATATTCAACGCGTGACATCCACAGTCATATTAATAGAATGTCAAAAATATATCCTGGAGTAGCCCTAGCTGTTTATAGATGCCCCTAGAGTTTTGTTTATTAACCACAGGTTTCAAATTGGACTGTTTTCACTTATTTATTAACAACAGTCAGGGTTGCCATGGATCATCACTTTCTATGCATGTTGGTTGGAAAAGTTAAGTACGAGTTTTATTGTACTCTGTACAAGTTTACATTTCTGAATATTACTACTACTTATAGGCCCCTTTGGGTATCAACAGAACAGCATTGCACAGTAAGCAATCCTCCATGACATGTGCTACTGCACTACTAGCTCACCTAATAGTGAAAAAGAGAATGACTTATATTGTACTATTAAATTTAGAAAAAAATTAAATCATCTCAACAAAGAAGTACAGCAAAATTCAATAGTATATGTCTGGGACTATTTTAATCAACACAGCCAATAACTAAAGTTGTTAATGGTAAATCCATTTTATTAATTTCTGAGTTCCTACACAGCTGTAATCTTTTTCTGGTAAGGAGAGAGAACTTGAATGATATATAAATATATTTTAAAAAAATTGCATATATATATATATATATATATATATATATATTGTGATGGACAGCCGGGTCCCATGCCCGGCCGGGATGCCTCTGCTACATACATCCCGGGGGAGCCACCAAGGACAGTGCAATGCCTTCCCCGGGGCACCTGGGGGCAGCCTCCCTGGCCGTGGGTTCTTCCTCAGTCTCCCCCGTGGCTCCATGGGACATGGAGTCCACCACAGCCCGGTTGGGAGATGGGGTGGCTGCTAGGGGGTGCTGCGGAGAGCCAGCCGCCACATTGGACGACTTACCAGCCCCACCTGGAGGTGCAATTAAGATCAAGTGGTCAGGCACCTGGAGCACTTCCGGGTGGGCTATAAAGCGGGCCAGCCTCCCTTCATTCTTGGCCAGAATCGGGAGGAAGAGGACGAGGTTGCCTGGGAGGAGTGGTGGTGCCAGGAGGGGTTGTATAAAGTCTGTTTTGTGCTTTTGGGACTGTGTATTGCCTGTGGGTCACGGGGAAGACGTGTGAAGAAAAAGAATAAAGCCTGTGTGTTTTGTACACGTGCCTCTGCGTGTACAAATTTCATGAAGATGGGGCCATAAATAAGAAAGTTTAACATGGCGGACGTTGTCGACCATTATCACCGTTACGCGTAGAATTTGTTAATGAAACCTGCTTAACTTTTGTAAGTAAGCTGTATGGCATGAGGTTGCCAAATTTCAGCCTTCTACCTACACGGGAAGTTGGAGAATTAGTGACGTCGGAAAGTTCTATATGGTGGCCGACATTGGCATCATACCACCAAAATAAGTATATACATCGGTTTTGGTTAGTGCAGGGAAGCCGCCGACCAAATTTCGTGAAGATGGGGCCATAAATAAGAAAGTTTAACATGGCGGACGTTGTCGACCATTATGACCATTACGCGTAGAATTTCCAAATGAAACCTGCTTAACTTTTGTAAGTAAGCTGTAAGGAATGAGCCTGCCAAATTTACGCCTTCTACCTACACGGGAAGTTGGAGAATTAGTGATGAGTGAGTCAGTGAGTCAGTGAGGGCAACAAAGACCGTTGGAAAGTTCAATATGGCGGCCGACAGTGGCGTCATACCACCGAAATAAGTACGTACAGTGGAACCTCGGTTCACGACCATAATTCGTTCCAAAACTCTGGTCGTAAACCGAGTTGGTCGTGAACCGAAGCAATTTCCCCCATAGGATTGTATGTAAATACAATTAATCCGTTCCAGACCGTACGAACTGTATGTAAATATATTTTTTTTAAAGATTAAGCACAAATATAGTTAATTACACCATAGAATGCACAGTGTAATAGTAAACTAATTTAAAAACATTGAATAACACTGATACAAAACACCCAGGCTCCCTGCTCAGCTGCAGGAGCAGGCTCGCTCTCTCTCTCTCTCAGCAGCACGCACCCTCCCCCTCTCTCTCAGCAGCACGCACTCGCTCGCTCTCTCTCTCTCTCACGTGCAGGCAGGCAGGCACGCGCAGGCAGGCAGGCACGTCTGACCGAGAACAATGCAACACGTGCGGAAATCATCGGCACGCACAAACCGAAAGGGAAACTGGCTTGTTCTTATACCGAGTGTGTGGTCGTGAACCGAGGTAAAAGTTTGGCAAACTTTTTGGTTGTGAACCAAGTTGTACGTGTACTGAGACGTTCTTGAACCGAGGTTCCACTGTACATCAGTTTCGGTTAGCGCCGGGAAGCCGCCTATCAAATTTCGTGAAGATGGGGCCATAAATAAGAAAGTTTAACATGGCGGACGTTGTCGACCGTTATGACCATTACGCGTAGAATTTCGAATTGAAACCTGCTTAACTTTTGTAAGTAACCTGTAAGGAATGAGCCTGCCAAATTTCAGCCTTCTACCTACACGGGAAGTTGGAGAATTAGTGATGAGTGAATGAGTCAGTCAGTCAGTGAGGACTTTGCCTTTTATTAGTATAAATATACAGATATATCGTGGTGGATGGCCGGGGCTCTTGCCTGGCCAGAACTTCCCTCTGATGGAAGAACCGGGGGAGACAGCATTTGCGAGGCACTACATCCCCTGGGATGCTAGAGGGCAGCCCTCCTGGGCAGCTGTGGCACCACGAATTCCCACAGGGTACGCTGGTAGTTGGAGTTTGGTGCAGCCCTGTTGGGTTCTGTGGTGGGTACCAGGAGGAGCAGCAGAGCCTTTTCTTGAACTTCCATCACACCTAGGAGTGATTCCAGATAATGCTAATGAACCATCTGGAGCACTCCCAGGAGCAACATAAAAGGGGCCGCCTTACTCCATTTGGGGAGCTCGGGAGGAGGTGGAAGAAGATTGCTGTGAAAGGAGAGGAGAATGAGTGGACGTGGAAGAGAAGAGAAGAGGATAGAAAAAGTAACAAAAGGACAGTGCTATTGAATTGGTGCTTGGTAGTGCTGTGGGAAGCGAAGTAAAAGTGCGGCCCCATGTGAAAAAAACTTGTGTACTAGACTTGAACCTGTGTCTGCCTGTCTGTGTCAGGTAGGGTGGCAGGTACACCTGTTGGTGCTCCACAATATATATATATAACTCCATAGGGGGCACTACTCCCTCCCTATCCACCATGACCACTCCCTGGTTTGACATGGAAAAAAACTATAATGGGGAACTTGCCATTATATGGGAAGAAAACTCCTGCCCTGTACTCTTTTTAAAAATCAGAAAATATGGCAATCCTAGACATATTGCCCTGTATGTCCTGGCATAACATATGTCTTACCTGCTAATGTTTACCTCCTTTCTTCTAGCGAGGCCTTTTAAACTCTGCACTTGTTCCATACTGTCCCCAAATGCATGTAATATGTGGTTTTACTGTGCCAAATGCTAATGACACAAACAAAAATAAAATTACGTTAATTTTTTCCAAAGTTATGGAGTATAAATGCTACAGTTTAAATTATATTGTTTTTATTAAACTTTCTTAAACATGTATAATTGTAAAAATACAGTTTAGTATTTTGTTGGCTTAATATGAGTACAGAAAATCACAGGATGAGCATATTATGTGAGTCACTGATAAATGTATTTCAAAATGTAAGAAAATTTATTTAAATAAAGTAAGTCAGTTTCCTAAAGATTGGTTGGTTGATTATAAAGATGACTAATAAAAACATAGTAACCCTTGCATATGTTTAGTCAACTTGCTTTATACAGTATTAAAAACAGTCCATTTAATACCAGATTGGACACCAGTCAAAGCTGACTAATGTAATTTATAATTTCCACTCTTCTTTCGTGGGTTTGTTTGATACATCAACAACAAAGTCACAGATTTAATCCACTTCATTCAATATGTTTACAAAAGTGAACTAAAATAGAGCAATGACGGATATATATTCAAGATGTGTATATAATTGTGGTGTATTTTGGCTGAGAATTATAGGAAAAATTTTAAAATGTTCTTTGTAAGTCATGGGGTACTGGCTGACTTGTGTCAGGAAGCTTGAGCAACAGTTATGACTTTTTATTATTGTATACTACAGACTGAATGATCAAAAGATAAACACATTATATTGATGCAACAAAATTTCAGTTTTCCAGGAAACTGATTTTTAGGAAGTAGCACAGTGTTGGAGGAATTGGCGTACTGCCTGCCACCTTATGACTGCAGATTCCTTTTTTAAAATCTCCGTTGGTCACTATCGGTATCTATTTCTAATGGGCAGTGCGAGATATTATCACGGTGATAACAGGTTTGGCTTCGCTGTGTTGTGTATTGCCTGGAACACCCATTAAATTCTAATGACACCTTACCGCAATATCTCTGAAAAGATGTTTAATGATTAAATCCATCAATCCAGGGATGTGTCCATTCCAGAAAGCATTGGGCATGAGGCAGAAACAATCCCTGGATGGGACCTCAGCTTATCGCAAGGTGAATACAAGCACACATATACACTGGAGTCATTTAAGCTGCACCAAATCCCCAAATCTACATATCTTTGAAAGGGAACCGGAGCACAGTGTGTAATCCATGCAGGAAAACATGTAAACTCCAAGCAGGGAATACCAGCAACATGACTCCCTGTGAGACAGCAGTGCTACCGCTCCACCACCGTGTCACCCCCATGTGTGTAATTATTAACAGTATTCATTATTTAAACAAAATTAACAACTTATCTGTAAAATGTAACATACATACTTTAATGCATTTCATCATGAAAGTGACATCAAGTATAAATCTAAAGATTCTAAATTTGCAGAGAGTTGGAATATCATATATTTAATGCATTCTGTGTGGTGATCTATTGCTGCTTGCCGCTGCTGGCAGGTCAGGAGCAATGTTCCCTCTAAGGAACAAGGGCATGTGTGCAAAATATATTTTGTGTGGGCGGTGCTCTGAAACGACTTGTGCAAGGTAATATGTATTTTTAGGCTTGCAATTTAAATACGTGATGAAGGCCTGTATTGTGATAAATTAATATAATATGTATGAAACTTTATTAATTTACCGCCCAGTTATAGAGAAACATAAATACAAACAAAATACATGTAGCCAATAAGCTATCAGAATAACTGACTTGAGTATTATACTACGACGACAAGTCATGTAGTATAATAACTAACGCAATGCAAGTCAACTAAGTGGCAATGGCACTACCAATAATCACACTGTTAATTACATAATAATACAATATCAACCATGTTCTTAAAGTATTGAAACACAATAAAACACAACAGTTTTATATACAGTTAAAAATCTGGCTTGATAAAATTAAAAAGGTGGTTATTACAATTTTTCACGTCTAATTTTACATTGCACGTTTTGTGCAAATCCACAGTCTTTTACAGCATTTAAATATAAATTTATTCGCATAAGATGATCCAAATGAGTAACGTCAAGCCTGTTTCGTGTTTTCACTTTAACACTATTCATGAGGCTAAAACCTCGTTCACAATCAGCACTGGATGCTTGAAAAGTACAGCAAACATCGATTAACATTGCAAGTGAGCTAAATTGTTCATCCTTTAAAGTTACTCCTGCGATTTCAGGTAGTGAATTTATGGTACCAGATTTCAGTTTCTCTCTGATCTGAAATCTGAAGTCATTTTATTGAGTAATAATCAACTTATCATTTGTTGTATGTAACAAATCTTTATACTTTATGCATAGTTCTTTTATCTCTTTGACACCAAAATCAAATGCACAGTTTTTCAAACCTGTGGGATCAAAAGATGACCAAAATTGTAGTTCATCCGCTGGAAATCTTACCTTTAACTAAGTGACCACAGACTGATCGTATAAACTGTCTGATTTGTCTTGTGTCAATGCCTTCATTTTCACTCAAAATCTGCTTGGCTTTATTATTCCAGTAAACATTCTCACCCAGATATTGTGCTTCCAATTTACAGATTTTAGAAAAGCAAAATTGATGGGCTTCATCGTCCAACATCTTTCCAATAATCAGTAAGTGCCAAGTCTTCTCGGTGAGCAACACAGTGCTGTTCATCAAGATGAGGAACCGTTGCCTTGAGTAAATCGGCCTAACATAACTGATGCCCCATCTGACGTTATCATAACCACGCGGTTCATATCGAGTCGATGATCAGTGTAGTATTGTCTTATTGCTGCCTCAAGGGCTGAAGCTGAAGACTGTTAATTTAACAAAATCGACATGAAAGCTGTTAATTTAACGCACTACTGTATGTCTAGAGAAAGCGAAAGTACAGTAGACAGTGTAGTGACTGGTCACTCAACGAAATAAAATGTGCAAGCTAATGTGGCTCGCTGGTTATTTACACGCGCCAGCGTGTAAATGACAGTCTGCTGCCTTTACCTCACTTCACAGGGTGACGTCACTGATCTTCACTGATGATCTGTGCGCGGGATTACAAAATGACTGCGCGGCAGGTTTACAACTACTGCGTGCCCACACAGCTTAGAGGGAACGGTGGTCAGGAGGAAGTCCAAGAAGCTAACTATGAGGTTAAAGTGGACATTTCGAGATTAAAGCCGAGATTTCCACTTTAATCACAAAATACACATTTTCATCATGTCCTTACTTTTTTTTCTCTGTGGCTCAAATACAGCGCTGTACATTATGTTGCTGTTGTGAAGTTGCAAAAAAAAAGATGGCACAAAAGATGGTATGTGAGACTTTTAAAATGTATCATGTCATTACGATAGGGAATATGCGACGCTTGAATATAAAAGCACCACGGATGCATCTGTATGTCGGCATTTTGCTTCACCACATCGAACCATTCATTAAACATCGAAACGCACACATTGATCTTGTAGGATCTGCATAAAGGCTTTCTGTCACAAGTAGATAGTAAACAGAGACCCTGACGTCACATTCCAACTTTTACCACACTGCGCCCCCCGACTTTTTGCTGGTACTGCAACTCGCGCACGCGTCGCGTTAATTTCTGAGGAACCGCTCAGAGGAGGCATCAAATGAACGCTGGGAACGTGTGGCAGCCATGATGTGTGCGTGTACGCGTTCTGAGCCTGAAGTATAAATGAGCCCTAAAAGCGACAAACCTGGAATGTCACAAACAGAATTCCATCTAGTGTGGCAAAGTCAAATGGTCCTTTTAAAGTCCAAAAGTAGGAGTTGGAATTCCATCTTACAAATGAGCAGCTTCAGAGCCAGCGGCAGGGATGTCTATAGAACCAGTAAGCCAATGTCGCAAACAGAATTCCATCTAGAGTGGCAAAGGAGAAGTTCTTATACGAAAAGCAAGCCACCTAAAAAAGCCATGTAAAGTAATCTGTCACTCACATTATTCTGTTTCTTAAAAACAAATGTGATTTAGTTGCTTTGAAAAGACTAATAGCTGGGAACCCTTATCTATTGAGAAATGTAAATGCGATAAAGTGGACGATGTATCAAATTGCCTAATTCATTATTTATATTGGCAAAAACAAAGCTGGTAATGAATTAAATAGTTGATTAATGCTCTTGGTCTGGTTTCCGCTGTGGAGCTTCTCAGCTTTAGAGTTTCTTTTTACAAGTTTTAATGCTTTTCATTAAATTAAAAGAATAGAAGTAAACTATTAGCACCACGTTATGTTTAGTGTGGATTACATGTGGTAGAAATTAATCTACAGTGAGTGACCACTTTATTGGGTACATCTTCCTTTGCCATATAACTGACTGCTTCAGCAATGAGAGCATCAAAAGTACTGAAAGTGAAATTTGAAACAGGTAGCAAGTACCTCAATATTATGTGTGTGCAATTTAGGGGAGAATATTCAAAAATAAAGATTCCAGTGGCATTGAACAAGTCAAACATGCTGAAATGAGTATGTTAGGAACAGAGTATTTTCATGCAAAAAAATATTACAAGTGGACCAGTATCCAAACAAGGCTGTACCAAAAGTAGTCATTTGATCAGAAATAGATCATTGAAAATGTGTTGTGAAATGGAGATGCAAGCATGCCAAAAAGGGTTACAGGACTCTACAACAACCCATAAACTAGACCAGAACCTTCACTTGTCTGCCTAGTGATAGGCCTTACCTCAGGCAGCCTGACCACAACCTCAAAAGGCAGGTTTTGGCCTGTACAGGCCCAAAAGGGGGTTCAGACTTTTAAAGATTTTTTACATTTTCAAAATATAAAAAAATGTATGTGTTCTGTATTTTATTTGTATTGTTTTGCACTTGTTTTGTCATGTATTGCTTACTATGTTTCATGCACTGACTGAACAGGGGGGGTATTTTCCGTATGTCGCTTAAATCATTCGAGATCAGATGCCTCATCTTGGATGAGTTAATGCCGGTGAAGCTCATCTGGGATAAGTCGGTTTTTCAAACACAGCCATGTAGTAGATTAGTCTATCTGGATCTAATCATCCGAGATGAATGCGCGCGCCCGCGCTGATTGAAAAGCCCATATATGTTGAGTCTAGAAAACATGATCAGCAAGTCATTGATAGGCTGCAACAAAATGACGAAACAACGGGTGCCTTTTTTTTTCACACAAGCGGAGCAGGGCCTTTTGTTCGAAGGATATGAAGAATTTCAAGATGTAATATGCACAAGGGGTAACACTGCAAAAGCAACCCAAACCAGAAAAGACAGCTGGCAAAAAGTGGCCGACAAATTAAATGCTAAGTAGTGTGCATTGTACTGTACTTACTGAATGCAGCGTATCATTTCCTATGTGTCAGATTAATTATTATTTAATATGTCATAATTCCAGATCAAACGTGAGCACAAGGAGAACATGAGAACAGGTTAAAGTGAAGTACAAGAATATACTTCAAACTGCTAAATATTGGTATATAACTATTTAAAGAATTGTTGACATAAAGAGTCATATATAATATAAAAAACATTAATTTTAAAGCTAATAAGAAGGCAAACAAGCAAAAAACAGGTGGAGGTCCACACGGTCCAGACCTTACCCCTGCAGAAGAGTTGGCTCTCCAGCAAAATGCCCATCGCCCTGTTTCTGAGGGCATTTTTTTTGTTGGGTCAGTTGCAGGGAATGTCATATCCCTAGAACTTGTGTCTGACCAACGAGATATTGACGAAGGTCAAATATTTGATGAAGACACTGTGTCTGATTATTCATCAGCTGGAGAGGTACATTTTCCAAATAATGTTTGATCAAACTCCACTCTGATCAGTCCCATGTGCCCCAATCACATTTGGAAATCCTGGGTAATGAGAATGTTAGGCTGATTGTGAGATTCTTTATGGAACTGTGTGTGTTTTTGCCTGTGTACCTGCAATGGCATGAAACGCTTCTTTTATCGTCTGCACACGCAGGTGTCCAGGAAACAATATGAAAACCCGAAGGAAATATTTCAGAGCCAAACAGACTTTACGAATTGCCTGGCAAACTGCACTTTTAGATAGATTTTTCGCATTGTCTACAGTATATAAAAAAAGTGCCGCTTGCAAAAAAAGCAATGCATACTGTCTGTGTGGTTGTGAGAGCCCGACTTCGCCTAGTTTGACTTCGAATATAAGGTGCTAATAAATCTTTGAGGTACAATATTCCCCCTCGGCTAAAGCGGTATCTTTCGAAAAGAATTTCCTCCAGCAGCAATAAAGGATCTTGCAGATTGCGCAAAACCCTCTCTATATGAAATTCTCTTCTTATAATTTGCACACCAATATCAATTGGTAGCTCACTCATGAACGGCAAAGCCATGACTGAATGAATTCCATGCACGGAAACTGATTAAGTGTGTGAGCTAATCCTTGTTTACATAGAACAAACCTGCTCCGAGCAGTTTTGAGGATTTGGATCTGCTGCTATGACAACACATCCAGCAAGAGTTTTGAAAAACCGACTGATCCAAGATCATGCCAAATCGTCAACTGTTACATCCAGCTAAATGAGTAATCCACATACGAAAAATATCCCCCTGATCATAAGATTTCCTATGTGCATTAGTACAAAACGCAAATAAAGAATCTCAACTCTTGAATTTTGAAAATGATCTTTAAGGGAGAGTATTAACCACCAAACCACTGCCTCAAGAGACAAGGCAAATTAAAAAAATGTTTGTAAAATATAAAATTCATTTAAATAACAAAAAAGGAACACAAAATATAAGGTAAAGTGGAAAAAAGGCAAAAAGAGTTAGCCTAAAAAGGCAACCCAAGGCTAACAAGTCAAGGTTTGAATCCAACAATTAAAATCCAACTGGAAAACAACAAATAACCAAAAAACAGAAAATCCACAGCCATATTTACAATAATGAGCCTTTCTCTACCAATGACAATGAACTTGTAAGGAAGTCACTTCCAAGCTTCGCTGATGGCGGTCCTTAAGCAGCAATGTAATGGTGATCCAGCCCCTTAGGGTTCTAATCACAGAGAACAAGGGATATATACTTTACACCCATTATACACAACACATACATCATAAATAAATAAATAACACAAAAATAAAAAACATGAAAATAATATTTCAGAAAAAACAATTAGAATGGAAATTTACATGAACCAGGTTACAAGCCCTGGCTGTAACATCACAAGATAGGGGAAGATGGTGACTGATAGAACTTGAGGAATGGAGTCAGTCAACCAACTATTGTGCTCCACAGTAGAAGCCAAAGAGGCATTTCAGAATGCATAGACCACTACTGATTCACACTGATGGAAGGACCAAGACATGGAAAAGATCCCATCCCACTGAATCTTTAAATTGCAGCAGTAGTGGCTGTGCAAATGTGTAGGGTGTGTTTTCTTAGCACACATTTAATAAATTGAGATGAGATGAGCAACTTTTGAGTGCCTTGTGATTTGAAAATACCATTGCTTATTTATGCCAGAACAAAGCTGTGGTCCAAGTGAAACAAGAGCAGACTGGAAAAAGTACAACACATTAAGAAATGTTTTGAATGGGATTTGAAAGCTACAGTTTTTATTGTAATAATTTTTTATCACTTTGGATTATTTCCATAAAATTAATGCAAATGTGCTTAAATATAACTCTTCTAATGTTAAAAATTAATAGGATTCTAAGGTTTTATGACTGTAAGAAGAGTGCCAGATTTCATTAGTTGATTATTTACAATTTACTGTATGCATGCCACAGACCCACACATGTAGCCATTGTGTTCAGGGAACTCAAAGACATATTGCTCTTTCAGAAGCTTGTGAACCTAATACAATACTTCATGGGTTATTTTGACTATGTTTCAATGGTGGAGTGGCTCACTAACTTTCCACCTTGAAAAGCACACCACACAATCTAATGTTATAGGGGCACACATTAATTGGGGAATCCCAATTAATTTTACTGAATCAGCCCGCAATCTAGGAGTTATCTTTGATTCTAGCATGTCATTTAAAGCACATATTACAAAGTTGTCCAAAACATGTTTCTTCCATCTTAGAAATGTTAGGAAATTAAGGTGCTTTCTAAATAAACAGGATTCTGAGAAATTAATTCATGCATTTATCTCTAGTAGGATTTACTACTGCAATGCGGTGTTCACTGGCTGTTCAAATTGTTCTCTATACAGCCTCCAGTTAATCCAAAATGCGGCTGCAAGAATTATTACAAGAACAAGAAAATATGAACACATAACTCCACTTCTTAAATCCTTACACTGGCTCCCGGTTAAGTTTAGGGCAGATTTCAAAATCCTCCTTTTAACATATAAAGCATTAAATGGCCAAGGTCCGACTTACTTGTCTGAACTTATCATGACTTACAAACCTGAGCACACATTAAGATCTCAAGATGCCAGTCTGCTTATGATTCCAAAGATTAATAAAATAACAGTGGGAGGTCGAGCTTTTAGTTACAGGGCCCCTAAACTGTGGAATGGTCTTCCCGCTTCTATAAGAGATTCCCCTTCGGTCTCAGCCTTTAAATCCCGGCTGAAGACTCACTACTTCAGTTTAGCATATCCTAACTAGAGCTGCTGATTAACTGTACAGACTGCATCTCTGTTGTTAGTCATTAGCATTAAAACATAAGTAACATGATAGTTATAATTGAATACTAACCCTCACCTATTCTATTTCTGTTCTCGGTACACAAATGTGGCAATTGGTGCCACGACTCACCTGTCAAGTTGTTTGCCTGCCTATGGTAAAGTCATCCCTGATGGAGGATCGCAGGAATCATGGGAAAGAGGGGTCCTTTCATCGGATTGGCTGGCCCAGCACTGTTTTAGCCGTGGAATGGCCAAATGGGGGAGGCAGCTTGATGGATGAGGTCTCCAGGACTCTAAAAATATCCAAATCTTATTATGTGATATCATCTACTGTTAAATTCTGCTCCATACTTCTAAAATTTTTATTTTTATGCTGTATTAAGGATTTGTTCTGTTCTGTGTATTGTATTGAGCCCCTTCTTTTGACACCCACTGCACGCCCAACCTACCTGGAAAGGGGTCTCTCTTTGAACTGCCTTTCCCAAGGTTTCTTCCATTTTTTCCCTACAAGGTTTTTTGGGAGTTTTTCCTTGTCTTCTCAGAGATTTAAGGCTGGGGGGCTGTCAAGAGGCAGGGCCTGTTAAAGCCCATTGCGGCACTTCCTGTGTGATTTTGGGCTATACAAAAATAAATTGTATTGTATTGTATTGTATATATTCAGTATCTATAAAGCTTTTGGTACTTTTCTATTATCGTGACACAAATCGGTGGGGCCGCCACCTCTACTGTCTTCCACCCCATTCTCTTATCTTAACCTGTTTGTTTTTAAGCCCCTTATGTTAATTATTGTATGTCCTATCCCATCCCTTACCCTTATCTTAACCCCAATTGACTAAGTTCCTAATGTTAAAATAGTACTTAGATTACCTTACCCCTCACCCATTCCCTTACCTTAACCTTGCTTCAAGATAATAGAAACGCACCAAGCTTTTCCCTCTCACCTTCCATCTTTATAACTTATTAGCACAAGGCAGCCATTTACTTTGCTGTCAGAGTCATAGACACAGTGAAAAATCCCAGTGCCCTCTAATGTTCCTTGTATCCCAGTCTATTCTCTCTCAATTACAGGGATCAGTCCCTCTGCACACTTTTCGTGCCACTAACTTACTTTATTAATTGTGATGTTTCTCCTGTACCAAATGGGACCAAGTGCTGATGCTTTAGTAGAACTATACAATATTTTTGCCAACCTCTATGGTATTCACTCAAATGCAAGTAACATTGACAAATTCTGTTCCAGGAACCTACTTATAAAACTTCTTTGTCTATCAACATATGTAACTTGTCCATCCTCTATTCAGCTTTTGTTTCTATCCATAGATATCTTAATGCTTTCTTATTCTTGGTATCCTATTACTTTTTCTCTTTATCCACTTAATATAACACAGATTGCTTCTGTATAGTTGATATCATTACAAGGAGCTTTACAAGCAGAGAGTAATAGCAAGTCAATTTACAATATCTGTTGTATCGGAATGTTAATCACTTGCTCATGGTCTCACAGGAAGAAGCAAGGAAGCCTATTGGCCACATATAAGACATGATTTGTATCAGCAGACATGAAAATTACTGTTAATATTCTTGTGTATAATTTATTTACTGAGCTGGACTGGTGGAATCTTGAAATGGCAAAAGAAAGAAGACAATATTAAATCTAGGTGGTTTACTTAAGGTATATACCCTGTTGAGCCAAAATATTATGACCATCTGCCTAATATGCTATTGGTCTTTTGTGTACCCAAAAAAACACCTCCAGGCAGCTGAGACATGAACTCTGCATGGTGTTTTCTGGCAACTGGCACCAGAACCTTAGTAGCAGATGATCAAATGTTTTCAAGTTGTGAGATGGAGTTACCACAGACCAGACGTTTTGTTCCAACATGTTTGACAGACGCTCAATTGGATTGAGATCTGGAGAATTTGGAGGACAGGGCAATACCTTAAAATCTTTGTCATGTTCCTCAGGGGTGCATTATCCTGCTGAAAGATGCCACATCCAATGGGAAATACCGTTGCCATGAATAGGTATACTTGATCTGCAACATTGTTTAGGTAGGTGATACACATCAAAATAGCAATCACATAAATTCCTGGATCCATTGTTTCCCAGCAGTTTCCAAGCATCACACTTCATCCACTGGCTAGTCTTCTTCCCACAGTGCATCCTGGTGCCATCTCTTTCTCAGGTAAAGAAGCATGTACCTGGCCGTCAACATGATTCAGTAGAAAATGGGATTCATCAAACCAGGTAACCTTCTTCCACTAATCTAAAGTCCAGTTCTGATGCTTGCATACTCATGGTAGGCGCTTTCAGAAGTGGACAGGGGTTAGCATGACTAGCTTGTGGTCACACATCCCCATATGCAGCAGGTTTTGATGCACTGTGTGTTGTGGCACATTAGTCCTCAAAACATCATTAAAACTATCTGTGATTTGTACCACAGTAGGCTTTCTGTTGGTTCATACCAGACAGAATAGCCTTCTTTGAACTCTCACATTACTGAGCGTTGGCTACCAAACAAGTGTTGGCGGTTTGTGATTTTTGCCTCCTCAAACAACTGCCAAGAAGTCTTTACCATGATTAACTTTGAGCCTTGACATTTTGGAAATGCTCTGACCCAGTCACCCAGCCATAATGATTAAGCCCTTATCACAGCCACTCAGGTCTTTACATCTGCCTATATCTTAAACATTCCTGACCTCAACATGCGCCATTGTTATGAATTCAATTCTTATGGGATTGGTCATAATGTTCTGGCTCATGAGTATATTCTTTAGAGAAACACATTGCATTTTAGATATTTTTATGTTGAACTTCTTGTTAGTTTGAAGAAAACTGAATATAGCAGTGGTGCTAAAAATTACTTTAAAAGATTATTCTATGGTGAATTAAAAAAAGATTGTAAAAATATGTGAATTTTAACGGTGTAGCTTTTAATGTTTTAAAAAGTGTTTTTAGCAAATTTAAGAAGCTCAAAGAGGTGAATGAACAAAAAGGATAGGTAAGAAATTCTAAAAAAAATCTGTGATTTGGAAATTACAAAGGGAAAAAAAAAGTGTGAAAAGTGTCAGAGAATTAATTTAGCTCTCAATGACCTTCTTTCGCATGTGCCTTTGAGTCAGCATAATCAAGAAGTAGCACAATATTAATTCTAACATGTGTAGGGTCAATGCTCGGTCTTCAAAATGGACTAGTAAGATTAATAAAAGACTGCCAGGAAGCCATAAACACCAGAAAATGGGGTGTTAAGAGCTAATCA
Source organism: Polypterus bichir lapradei (assembly GCA_026402145.1). Classification (NCBI taxonomy): domain Eukaryota; kingdom Metazoa; phylum Chordata; class Cladistia; order Polypteriformes; family Polypteridae; genus Polypterus; species Polypterus bichir. The sequence continues at coordinate 65,520,448 of JANRMT010062835.1, read as the reverse complement.
AAAAGCCAGATTCAGAAATGATGGCTCAGTGAAATTCTCAGAGCACTTGAATGGCTAAGAATTAACAGAATAAGAGGCTTGCATAGTGCTTGCTGCAGTATAAAAACCTGGGTCCTTTTAAGTATTTATATATTCCCTTAACAGCTGGTGTGAAGGGGCTGCCACAGTGATTTGTACAGTGGTGACTATTTAAAGTCTACTTTGGAGAAAATGCATATGATGACGATATCATTTTTAAGATGAAATGCAGCAAAATATGTTTATTATATTATACAGATAAAACTTTAACTTCATTTAAATAATCTATATTGTTAATAATTAAACATCTGAGGACACAGTGTTTCAGCGCTAGCAAGGAACTGATGCTCTGTTCATGGATTGTTTCTGTCTTGCGCTGTATTCCTGCAGGGGCTGGCGTGACACTGGAAGGATAGACGGATAGAATAATTAAACATGTACTACGAAGATATTTCAATGTTCCTTAAAAGTTTTGAAGAACCGGCGTTCTAAGCTTATAGATGGCTTAACATCTATTACAGAGCTAATTGTGTGGCGTTTGGGTATTTGGAGAAAGAAAAGGAAGGACAGAAATTGGGGGTTAGTACATTTGAAAAAGACAGTACTGCTGCAATAAATTATTTCATCGAAGGTCATGCATGGCGCAGCAAGCTTCTTGTGTGAAGCATGAAAAATCTCTGGACCAGGTGCCAGCTCGCCACTATCACTGTGCCACCGTGTTGCCATGTTTAATTCATGCTTTAATTCAAATCATCATGAAAATGATATCAAGTATACATCTCAGTATTTAAATTATTCAGAGAGCTGTAATATCATGAATGTAATGGATTCTGTGTCCTGTTGGAGGAAGAGAAAGCCCGTTTAAGAAGCACGTAGTGATTCACACATATAGAGCACATAGAACACATACAAAACAAAGCATTTAACGTGCTACTTTAGTTACGATAGTATTTGAGAAACTAGTAAATTAAACAATTTAAAGATGAAGTTTATGATGTTCTACTTTAATTACAAAATAAACTATGTGATTAAAGTGGAAATTTCGAGATTAAAGTTGACATTTTGAGCTTTTTTCCCCACTGTGTGCCTATTTTTTTTCTTTTCTCTGTACCTTAATAAGCTTTCATATGACACTCTGACGGTTGACTACGACTCGTCTTTACATGAGAATTTCTTTTTTATTTCGGGCACGGTGCGACTTTGTGAACTTGAGCTTTCAAGTTTCTCCGACACTCTATGTCTATCGGTCAACTTCCTTCTGTTGTTTATACCACTGTTTAAACCAACAAACAGTAAGTTTTTCCTTGCCTCCACTTGGTATTCACTGCAATTCTTCTATTTCCCCCCGTGCTTTTGCCATTGCCTTTTCACAGAACGCTGAGCTTAAGGGCTATTTATATTGATTTGCATATTCAAAGAAGTGTAATTCTGGGAGGAGTTTGTGAAGTGGCAGCAGGCGCATGCATGTGCGTTACTTTTCACACTAGCCGGGATTTATGGAGCGGAAGAATGTGGAAGTTGGCGAACGCACAGATTTATGCATCTGGATTTTTTTGTGCGTACAAACATTTGCACTTTTCTCTGTACACCATGTTTTAGTGTGAATTCTATGCACGGCGTTATGCATGAGGCCCTTGGAGAACACTCGTTGCACTATACATCTGATGACTGTATTCTCTGTATAGATACTGAATAATTGGTAAATTAATAATATTAATAATATTGCTGTCACTCATTTTTTCTGCATTCATATTATAAATAAGTCAATCCATATAAATATTATATTGTAACATACAAATTAGAATATTAATGGTTCCTGCAGTAGTATAGTCTGCACTACATTTTTCCAGCATAGAGTCCCTGGTGGTTAGAGTGCAATCCCCCAGTCACTGGGCATAATCCATCCATGTATGACCAAAGCTGTAGTGACCGAAGGGGCAAACAGAGCAAGGCTGCGAGTGAGAGCTTATTGTTTTGAAAGAGGTATCCTTGCAGACTGAAAACTGAGCTACTGCTGTTTCAGGGATGGTACGAGATTTAGCCTATCAAATTTCTATAGGTAAAGTATTCCAGATTTTATTTGCATAACTGCAAAAGGCCACCTCACCACTTCTTTTAAGCTTGGTTGTAGTGATAATAAGCAGACCTCCACTTGTGTGAGGGGACAGGCATTCCAAAAACTATGACAGAGCAAGATTATTTAAGGCTTTGTAAATCATTAGTAGTATTTGAAGGTAAACTTTTGAATGATACAGGTTATCAATGTAATGATGCTAAAACTGGTGAGATGTGCTCAAATGTTGTTTTTATAGTTAAGATTCTTGCTGCTGTATTCTGCACTAATTGCCAATGATTGATGCGTTTCTTAGGTAGTCCTGTGAGGAGTGCATTACAATAATCTAGTCGACTAAAAAGAAAAGCATTAATTCATTTTTCAGCGTCTTATAAAGTTATAAGAGCTCTAACTTTTGCTATATTCCTTAAGTGAAAAAATGCAGTCCTCATAATCTAGTTAATATGCGATTTAAAGTTTAGGTCAGATTCAATGATAACCCCTAAATTCTTTACCTCTGTCTTGATTTTTAAACATAAGGGATCAAGTTTATTTGTAATGCCTGCACTATATCCATGTTTGCCAGTTACCAAGATTTCTGTTTTTTTCCTTATTTAATTTGAGAAAGTTACTACTCATCCATTCTGAAATACTGCTAAGACATTGGATCAGAGAGCCAAGAGTGTCAGGGTCATCAGATGCTATCGAAAAATAAGCTGTTGTGTCATCTGCATAGCTGTAGTAGCTCACCTTGTGCTTTGAGACAATCTGACCTAATGGGAGCATGCACATTGAATAGAGCAGCAGACCCAGAATAGATCCTTGTGGGACACTGTATACAATATCATGTATCTCCGAAGTACAATCACCACAACTAACAACGAATTTTCTACCTGTTAAATATCCAACCAATTTAAGATGCTGCCAGAGATCCCCACCAACTGTCCAAGGCGATTCATAAGAATACTGTGGTCAATGGTATCAAATGCTGCACTCAAGTCTAAGATAACAAGAACAGATATATGGCCTCTATCCGAATTAACCTGCAAATCATTTACTGCTTTAACCAGTGCAGGTTCTGTACTATGGTTTGTTCAAAACCTGACTGAAACTTACCAAGAATATTATGTGTAATCAAGTAATCATTAAGCTGCTTAATAACTATCTTTACTAGAACTTTATTTAAGAAAGGAATGTTAGAAATTAGTCCGAAGTTGTAAAAGACAAAGGAGCCTTACCCTTGAAAAATGTCAATCTACAGTTATGATTAAAAGTGTAGAACCTTCTTTCCTTCTTGTTTTTTTTTGTAACATGCTGTTAAGGGTTAATTGTGTAGGGATTTGGGATACTCTGTTTAATTCTATATAACAAAAAGTCTGAAAGTGAGAACAGGGCCCTCCTAGGACTCTTCCTTGATAAAACACTAATCAGCCAAACTGCATTCCTTTGGACTGTTGAAGGAAACCAAATAAACAGAGCAGACACCACACAGAGGACGCCTCACCAGGCAAGCAAGCTTTCATTTGTTTTCTGTAAAGTGACAGGTTGTGTTCTCTGTGCCATCCCCATTGGCAACTCCTATATATTATGTACGCCACAATTTTACATACAAGAATGTAAAGCTGTGCATTTCTAAACCAAATTCTAAATTTCTGTCCTTTTACTTGGTCATTACACATGTTTATGTTCTAAATGAAGAACAAAACACATAAGAAGAGCTGGGCCTCCAGCCTGGAGATCCCGCTTAATTGGCAGAAAAAGCAATGAAATACAAGAGCATTGTCTTCTCTCTGCCACATCTGCCGGTGAAATATTAATTTCCTGCAGCTGATGTGTTTTTTAAATTTTTTTTTTACCTGTCTAAAATGGGCAGAGGCAGAGGTGGGGCGGAAGTCACAACAAACTTCTTACTGTTTGAATTTCACCATTCTACTGAAGGAAATGGAAATTGTGTGTCTGTTCCACCCCATTACTACTATCCTGGTGCAGTCTTAAAACACACCACATAAGAGATCATCAAGCTTACATATGCAACAACATGCATTAGCAGTTTTCAGGGGACAATAGTAAAAGAATTTGGAAAGATTTCATTACTTTAATTGTGAAAGAGTTTGTTGAGTCTTTGACATTTGCTGCTGTTTTAATATTAAGATCCACATTGGGCTTTTTGTCATGTAAGTCTATGGTATGGGAAGAGGAAGGAAAGTGTGTGTGTTTTCTTTTTACATTAATTATCATTATTATTATTATTTTTCTTTTTTTGGAAGGCAATGACTGTACTGCTGTACTGCTTACATGAATGGCTCTCCCCTTTTTACCTGGAGGACGAATGCTGTATTCCAGTAGCACTTGGCCTGAGCTGTAAGAACTTGAGGGCTAATCATATTGATGTTGGATCCCTAGTTATAGATTGTTTAGTATATAAGGTAAGACTAGTGAAAATGCCTGTCTGGGGGCCTTGCATTTGAGCATGAAAATATGTGCCCCCCCAAAAAAATCAGATTTATAAAACATGGAATGCGCACATTATTATACAATTTAACCTTTATAAATCTCAATCAGGGCGGCACGGTGGCGCAGTAAGGAGACCTGGGTTCTCTTCCCAGGTCCTCCATGCGTGGAATTTGCATGTTCTCCAGGTGCTCCGGTTTCCTCCCAAAGTTCAAAGACATGCGGGTTAGGTGCATTGGCGATCCTAAATTGTCCATAGTGTGTGCTCGGTGTGTGGGTGTCCTGCAGTGGGTTGGCCCCCTGCTCAGGATTTGTTCCTGTTGGCTGGGATTGGCTCCCCCAGACCACCGTGACAATGTGTTAGGAAATAGTGGGTTGGAAATCTCAATCACCTTGTAGATATGCATACATGAGCACACTTCTAATGCCATCGAAGCACCCATATATGTAGTATGCTAATCAAACTCGTACATATGCAATCAGAATGCTGCAGAACTTCTTTCCTGATGCTTCGAGGCACTGCCACCTTCATTCAAGAGTATCTAGCTGTCCTCTGCAACTGAGTGCAAAAGATCATTCATGGAATTATAACGCCTCCCCTCTGCGTTCAGCGGGTCTGGAAAAGGAGCAAGGTGCCAGCATCTGAGCAGGAAGCCTCTATTACTGGGCACATGTAATGAGGTTATTGCTGTTACAATGTATAGTATATGCCATTTGAAACACTGCAGGTTCAGCCAATTTCCTTCCCAACAAGCCAGCCACTACGTATAGCACAATCTTGTCTGTCAAAGCTACTTGGTCTCAAAATAAATAAATTACAGGTTGACCCAAGCCAACGGAGACAGGATGTTTGCTAGTCACATATTCGCATTAATAGAATGTACCTGCTTTCTCGCTAGGTGCCCTTATTGCAATATGAGTGCAGTAAATTGCTCTGATTACGTTAGGAGAACTGAGCACTACTGCAAATTGACCTTTTTGTTGTCAAAAACCTGTTTTATGCATGTACACCAATACCGTATGAAAACTGCATGTGGTACGTGTGCTGGTCAGTTGATGGTTTCCACCACAGCAGGCATGATGAAGGTAAGTTTGGCTGAGATATTTCTGACCCATCAGCCAGTTCCCTGAGAAGTGATGACAAGTAGCTGATATAAGCTGACAAAAAAAATCAAAGTTCAGTGCAAATTTCAAGCATTGGCCCTTTGAAAAGAGAACTAATTACAGCCCATACGTTATAGTTATCATTTTTGAAGTGTAATATCTTTGTTGTGTCAATTCACATAATTATAATGGTTCAATAATATGAATTATTATGCATGTGATTGATTATTTAGCTCATTTGGTTGCATTTATGTGCTTTATCAAAGATGTAATTTCCCAATTTGTCCGAAATGTTGTGTACTAATGGGTCAGAGCTGCTGTAAATATGCACATGTTCCCTCATTAGATTTTCTTTTGAAATCCTATCGTATGCTTTGAAGTTGTGTATAAACATTTGAAGCCTTGTTTTAGGCAAATAGAAGCTTTATAAAATGAGGCCTCTGAAATCAAACTCAGATTTCTGCCTTTGTTCTTCCTCTTTTAATAAGAATAAGGGTGCCAAAGCTAAAGGATTCCACATTCTGATGGTGGAATCAGGCAACTTAGATAAAAGTTAGCCATTGTATGTAGGGTCATAGGTCTCTTCTGCTTAATGTATTTTGCTACTGTGCTTAATATGACAGAAACACCAAGATTAGTTGCAACAAAAAGTAGTATTTCAGGATTAGTGGAAAAAATAAAGTCAACATCTTGTAAAAGAAAGCTGGCTATCAATCTATCATAACAGCTTCACTGAACAAAGAGTCCCTCTTGTGGTTTCAGGATTTATAGGAGTTTTTTCTGCTACCATTCATTATAATCTTACCTGGGAATCCATGACATGATTACTCCTGGAATCACAAAGACTCAGTGACATAAAGGGACCGTTGCAGTTTTGAGCTAGAATCTGACTCCCAGTCAAGTCTTTAACACCTCCTTCACTCTTCACTGATCTTGAATCTTTCCTTTGAGGTGAATAAAGAGAAACTGGCAAGTGGCCATAGAAAACAAAAGGCATGAAAGTGAGATGGCTTTGATATGGAACAAAGATTATGTGGACAGAGATTATGTAACAACCCTTTCAAAAGGTAAATGTGATTGTAAATTATATCACAGAATATTTTTTTAAGAAAATAACCTATATGCTAACTCAAAAACCTTACCCCAGATATGTAAAAATTCATTATTCAAACAATTTTTAAAGTCGTCACTAGATGGCAGTAGTATTTTGTGCAGCCTAAGTTAATTTACACAAAAAATGAGAATTACTTTTTAATGTTCATCCTTTCTTTTTCAATCATATTTTATCTGACATTATATTTTAAATGTGGGAGGTGAATATTGACTTGTATGGTTAATTTCCTGACTTAATTGATGCTTGTTTTGTATTTGTATTTTCCACTTGCACCCACCAGGGTTACATGGATTACATTATCACAAACAGGTTGTACAAAGGCTCAGTCTGCATTGAGTTGAATGTCCTGAGGTGACTCCAGTAGTGTGTCCATATTGTCTACTTTTCTATGATAATGTTTACAAAAAAAAAAAGGTTTACATAATGGATGGATTTGATGCAAGTTTCCCTTAAAAAGGAACAGATTACTAAACAGATTTCCTTATGCTCAGAAGAAACAGATTAGAAGCACCATTTATTGTAAAACGTTGAACATACAAGGCTGCCACTTCACGCATCAACAGCACTAGAAGACAGTGATGGTGTCAGTATGGGTGGAACCATATTATGTTTTCTAAAGATCTCAGGGGGGCACTAAGTCCTAAATGTATTTATGATTTGCACCTTAAGATAGATAGATAGATACTTTATTAATCCCAAGGGAAAATTCACATACTCCGCAGATTGCTAACAGGCTGCCATGTTCTTTTATCCAATATTAGGCATGGTGTTGCATCAACATCGGGAACAAAGAGCCTGATATCCTTGGTCCAAATATAGAGCAGAAATACACTTGGATGTAGCTCGAGGGAAGACCTGAAATAACACTGACAATGGTCTTGGAGTGGCATTTCAGTCATATGGTCAGTAAACTTGAAACCCGGCGGTGAGAAGGGTTCAATTGACTGGACAAAGAATGAGAATGAATAGCAGTTGACCTATCAGGGGCCTATTGTATTTAAAAAGTGAGCACATGTGTTTGGCATCATTCAGGAAAGACAAGAGTACCAAGCTTATGTTTAATTAGGCCTATGGGGGCAGTCAGTGTTTTGTTGTTCTATTCTTCTTCTTCTCCTTCTTTTGGCTGCTCCTGTTAGGGGTTGCCACAATGGATCATCTTCTTCCATATCTTTCTGTCCTCTGCATCTTGTTCTGTTACACCCATCATCTGCATGTCCTCTCTCACCACATCCATAAACCTTAGGCCTTCCTCTTTTCCTGTTCCCTGGCAGCTCTATCCTTAGCATCCTTCTCCCAATATACCCAGCATCTCTCCTCTGCACATGTCCAAACCAACGCAATCTCGCCTCTGTGATTTTGTCTCTCAACCGTCCAACTTGAGCTGACCCTCTACTGTACTCATTTCTAATCCTATCCATCCTCGTCACACGCAGTGTAAATCTTAACTCAACTTCCACCATTTAATCCTTGGCTCTGCCCTCACTCTCTTCCTCTTCTTGATCTCCAACGTCATCCTACAGACCACCATCCTATGGTGTCTAACTACATTTTCCCCTACCACCACTTTGCAGTATTCAATCTCCTTCAGACCAACTCTTCTGCATAGGATGTAATCTACCTGTGTGCAACTTCCTTTACTCTTGTACGTAACCCTATGTTCCTCCCTCTTCTTAAAATATGTATACACCACAGCCATGTCCATCCTTTTGGCAAAATCCACTATCCTCTGACCTCCTTTATTCTTCTCCTTGACACCATACCTACCCATCACCTCCTCGTCTCCACTGTTCCCTTCACTAACATGTCCATTGAAATCTGCTCCAATCACCACTTTCTGTCTCTTGGGTACACTGTTCATCACTTCATCCAACTCACTCTAAAAATCTTCTTTCTCACCCATTGCGCACCCAACTGCTGGCTAGAAACCTGGTGTGCAAATAAAAGCATAGCGTTTGTGAACAATTGGGATGATTTTTGGGAAAGGCCTGGATTTTTCAAAAGAGATGGTCATCCTAACTGGAGGGGATCTTATGTATTATCCCAAAATATGGCAGCAAAACTGCCTGGTTGACTGATTAGAGCACTATCCAGGCCGCAGTCATGTGATCTTAAATAACAGGCTGTTGTTTATCCCACCTGTTACTATCCTGAAGTTGTTACCCATAATCCCTTTTGGTGGGTATCCAGTAAATTTAGTCTTGATGCAAACCTTAAATTACCTGATAACCAAAAAATAAGGTGTATAATTAGACCAAGGGATAAAACCAGACCCTCCACCAAGGGCATCTGTAATAGAAATTTACTTCAAATTAAAACAAAAACTATATCACCAGTTCAGAAATAAGCATGCAGTTTTAAATGCTGCTTATTGAACATTCACTCTCTTGGCAGTAAAGCTGTTTTGGTAAATGGTATTATATTAAGTACAAAATCTGATCTGTGTCTTCTCACTGAAACCTGGCTTAGTAAATGTAACACTGTTTCCCTAGCTGAGGTGTCACCAGATGGATACTCGTTCCTTCATAAGTCTAGAGATTCTGGTCGAGGAGGAGGCCTTGGAATAATTCATTGTAACAAAAAGCAAATCACGTCTAAAAATGTAGGCGACTTTACATCTTTCGAGGCATTCATTTTAAATATTAAAACAGATTCCAACACAATTATAGTGCTAGTCTACAGACCACCAGGGCCACATTCATTGTTCATGAGTGAATTAAGCAACCTTTTATTTGATTTGGCTATAAATTATGATCATGTAGTACTAATAGGGGATTGTAATGTACACATTGTTGTGGAAACTGACACTTTTAGCAAATGTTTTACTCATTTGTTAAATTCAGTAGGATTTTTTCAGAATGTCAAAGGTCCAACTCATAATCATAACCACACATTAGATTTAATTATAACTTGCAAAGTTTAAACTCAAAATCTAAATATTACTCCATTAAATGAAGTTATTTCCGATCACTACTTAATTACATTTGATTTAGTCCTGCCCTTGCCAACGCACTCAAAGATTAAAACAAAGACGGTGCGACATCTATATTGTAATTCTGTTTCAGAATTTATAGATACTTTGAGTAAGTCAAGTGTAATTGTGGAAAACCATTTAGATCAGTTAACATTAAATGTAAACATGGAAAACAATTTAGATGAGCTAACATCACATTAAAATGTGACCTTGAGAGATGCTCTGGACACAGTGGCTCCCCTTAAAACAAAAGTGATCAAAGCACATAGAAACTCTCCCTGGTTAAATGAAAACACTCAAGCTCTTAAATTAGAGTGTCAAAAACTGGAGCGCAGATGGAGAACAACAAAGCTACATGTCTTTCAAATTGCATGGACAGAGAGTGTTAATAAATATATAAAAAAGCTCTCTTTAAAGCTCGCTCAGAATACTATTCTACAATAATAGATAGCAATAATAAAAATCCTCGGGTACTGTATAGAACAGTGACTAAATTAACAAAAGGAAATTCAGATATACAGTGCAAAATACCAACAGATATTAGCAGTACAGACTTTATGAACTTCTTCAATGAGAAAATTAAAAATATAAGATCCCAGATCCTATATTTAATCCTGTAACTGAGCAGGAAGTCTTAACTTTAATTTCTAAAATGAAGCCCACTACTTGTTCCCTAGATCCAGTGCCAACAAAACTAGTAAACAGTTCAATGGATGTTCTTGCAGCGCCTATTCTAAACATTATCAATAGTTCATTATTGCATTGCACAGTACCTGATGCACTAAAAGTGTCAGTCATTAAACCATTACTTAAAAAGTCAGACCAACACTAAATAATTATAGGCCTATTTCAAATTTACCCTTTCTCTCTAAAATACTAGAAAAAGTAGTCACCAATCAGCTTCAGTCATACCTTACGCATTACAATTTATTTGAGAAATTACAGTCTGGTTTCCGCACTGGTCATAGTACAGAAACAGCACTAACGCGGGTTGTAAATGACATTCTGATATCCTCTGATGAAGGAAACTCCACTCTAATTAGGTTGTTAGACTTAAGTGCAGCATTTGACACCATTGACCATTCTATTTTATTGCACAGGCTAGAAAATAATGTTGGGCTTACAGGCACTGTGCTCGCTTGGTTTAGTTCTTATTTATCAAATCGATTCCAATATGTACATAAATGTGCTGACAGTACTCCATCATTATACACAGAAGTGAGATATGGTGTCCCACAGGGCTCAGTACTGGGACCTTTACTGTTTTCACTTTACATGCTTCCACTGGGATCTCTCATTAGGAAACATAATGTTAATTTTCACTTGTATGCAGATGATACCCAATGAAATTTCTCTGATGTTGTCTTTAATTAGTTGTGTTAGTGAATTAAAGGAGTGGAAGAATGAGAACTACTTGTCTTTAAACACAAATAAAACAGAGATGTTAATTGTTGGAGGGAATGACGCTGATCACAACAATATTCTGTCATCATTTAACTCAGTTGGAATCCACATTAATTTTACTGAATCAGCACGCAATCTAGGAGTTATTTTTGACTAGCATGTCATTTAAAGTGCATATTACAAAGTTGTCCAAATCATGTTTCTTCCATCTTAAAAATGTTGGGAAATTAAGGCATCTTTCTAAATAAACAGGATTCTGAGAAATTAATTCATGCATTTATTTCTAGTAGGATTGACTACTGCAATGCAGTGTTCAAACTGTTCTTTATACAGCCTCCAGTTAATCCAAAATGCTGCTGCAAGAATTATTACAAGAAAAAGAAAATACAAACGCATAACTCCAGTTCTTAAATCCTTACACTGGCTCCCGGTTAAGTTTAGGGCAGATTTCAAAATCCTCCTTTTAACATATAAAGCATTAAATGGCCAAGGTCCACCTTACTTGTCTGAACTTATCATGACTTACAAACCAGAGTGCACATTAAGATCTCAAGATGCCGGTCTGCTTATGATTCCAAGGATTAATAAAATAATAGTGGGAGGTCAAGCTTTTAGTTACAGGGCCCCTAAACTGTGGAGTGGTCTGCCTGCTACTATAAGAGGTGCCCCTTCAGTCTCAGCTTTTAAATCCCGGCTGAAGACTCACTACTTCAGTTTAGCATATCCTGACTAGAGCTGCTGATTAACTGTACAGACTACATCTCTGTTGTTAGTCATTAGCACTAAAACATAAGTAACAGGATAGTTATAATTTGATACTAACCCTCACCTATTCTGTTTCTATTCTCGGTACTCAAATGTGGCACTTGGTGCAACGGCCCACCTGCCAAGTTGTTTTGCCTGCCTAAAATAAAGTCATCCCTGATGGAGGATCGCAGGAATCATGGGAAAGAGGGGGTCTTTCATTGGATTGGGTGGCCCAGCACTGTTTCAGCTGTGGAATGGCCAAATGGGGGAGGCAGCTTGATGGATGAGGTCTCCAGGACTCAAAACAAATCCAAATCATGTTATGTGACATCATCTACTGTTAAATTCTGCTCTGTACTTCTAAAATTTTAATTTTTATACTGTATTGAGGATTTGTTCTGTTCTGTGCATTGTATTGATCCCCTTCTTTTTGACACCCACTGCACGCCCAACCTACCTGGAAAGGGGTCTCTTTTTGAACTGCCTTTCCCAAGGTTTCTTCCGTTTTTTCCCTACAAGGTTTTTTTTTTCGGAAGTTTTTTCTTGTCTTCTTAGAGAGTCACGGCTGGGGAGGCTGTCAAGAGGCAGGCCCTATTAAAGCCCATTATGGCACTTCTTGTGTGATTTTGGGCTATACAAAAATAAATTGTATTGTATTGTATTGTGTATTGTATTGAATGTGAAACAATAGCTGATGAACCTGAATATTAGTCGGTGATTGCAAATGAGGCACAAAATTGAGCCAAGAATCACACAGTGTATGTCCGGTTTTGGGCGTTTTTTCTGTGCACATGACCACTGTAGGCAAACAATTATATCATATGCATTTCCACAATGCTAGTGTAGAAGTAGCCTTAGAGGCAACAGATTCTGATAGATAGATAGATAGATAGATAGATAGATAGATAGATAGATAGATAGATAGATAGATAGATAGATAGATATGATAAAGAGACAGGCAGATCTTAAAATAATATGAACAGAGCTTCAGTTTGGATTTGAAAGTCAACGTAGATGGAGACCTTTGACAATCTCAAAGAGCAGAATTTGTGTTTGCCAAGAGTTGCACAGCAAGGTTTTGGAGCAGTGAAAAGGTTAGTGTCTGAAAACCTTGTCTGTCTAACAGTTTGATATGATGTAACCACTGTAGACAGTTGTCCCGGAGTACTGGTGTAAACACCTTTAAAGGTCAGCAGCAGAGTTATGAAGCACCATGGAGGATAGGGTAAGTAATCTGTAAACTGGTGAGTGTAAAAGAAATCAGATATTATGTGTTAAGCTAAAATATGACAAAATCCCCATGTTCTGCATCCACTTATTCTAATAAAGAATTATAGCAGTAGTGTTGTACCACGTTAGACATAGATTGATACAGGAGAAAGTAGGGTGAAATGACACCTTTTATTGGCTAACTAAATAGATTAGAAATGCAAGCTTTCGATTACAAATGCAAGCTTTTTTGCAATCACCTTGCTGTCCCAATATAAGCTACAGTATTTTTCAGTTTCTTTGTTACACCTTGCCTGTTGAAGGGGCCTTAGCTGCCTCAAAAGCATGCATTTGTAATCTATTTTAGTTAGCCAATAAAAGGTGTCATTTCACCCTAATAAAGAATTAGACAGAGGAATGGTGTATTGACTGAAGCAGAGCAATTTAAATGCACGTTTGCTGGTTCAATTCACTATGTGATCTTCGGCAAGTTGCTTAACCTGCCTTTGCTCTAACTAAAAAATAAATTCTTTAAACAATGGTAATTAATTCTGATCATGTAAGTCACTTTAGGTAAAAGCATCAGAAAGATAAACAGTAAAAATAAAAATAATAAATGCATGTAAATCTATACATGTAGTATATAAAGCTACATGTCCCTGATTGCTTCACTAACTGACTGACTGGAAAGAATGCTTTGGCCATTTGCAGATGACTTAAAGAAAAATGAGTTTCATTCATGGGGCTGAGAAAATACAACCTCAACAAAAAGCTGATTTAATCAGAATAAAACTGAAACACCACAATGGTGTTTTACATGTATTTGTTGGACAATGACAGTCTTAGTGCTCGGTTGCAGAATAGAGCAGATAGCAGCATTCCTGACTGAAAGACAGTGGCATTGTGGTCCTGCCTCTACTTAATCTTATTTAGATAGATAGATAGATAGATAGATAGATAGATAGATAGATAGATAGATAGATAGATAGATAGATAGATAGATAGATAGATACTTTATTTCCAAAGGGAAATGTTGCTTTACAGAAGCATCAAACCACATAAACATTTAATTTATTGCTCTTCTTTTCAACATATATAGAACCAGATTTTCAAAATCACAGTTCCAAGTGACATTTACAAAATGCAGCCAGACAGAGAAAACAACAATTTTATCAGATTACAAGTCTTATTCATTCCTTTACAAATGAATGTCTCACGTTTAAATGGCAGAGATAATGAGTAATCTTGGTTTTATGAAAATTTGCCAGTTAAGGCAGCCTTTTAGAGTGAAATGAAAACAAAGGTTAAAGTAATACATAAATGGCTACTCCTTTACTTTACAAATAAGCCATCACTGCCTCATGAAACAATGAGATAACTGAGGTATGAACTCACTAGAGATCATATATAGTGCATTAAGTTAAAGGAGTCACAGTTCATTTGGCTAATTTTGTATTAATGTAATATTTGCATGTTGTAAATCAAAGCCAACCTTCCCCTCTACTTAACATGCATTTTTAGTAACAGTTAGTACTAAATATGGACAAGCCAGCCATGAATAATGTAATAGATACTGCTCTTTATTTTGACTCCTGCTTTTCAGTGGTTTATTTTGCCATGCTGCTTAAGCTTTACAGATCACTACTTTTTTGTTTCCATGCATATTTTATTGTTATTATAACCATGACCTACAAACTTTTGGAAATATTTAATAATTCACATCTGTATGAAGCAAAGGTTGCAATTCAAAAATTTGCTTGACTAAGCACTGAGCTTGGCGGGATTATTTTCCAAAGAGCTGATTTTGAAATTCTTGCTTTCAAAGCCACTGCATTCTGGGCCTATTTCAACAGGCCTAAATACCAAGATAAACCACATTTTTCCATGTGTTTCTTTCTTGTCTCAATCTCTCCATTTCAACCATGTGTTCACCAATGCTCCCCTAAAAGCTGTTGACAGCGACTGTCATAATTTCCCCAGCCGTGGTAACTCCAGCCTGCCAGACTCCATAAAGTTAGCAAAGCCTAACTATTCTCTCCTTGTTTAAAATAATTTCAGTGGAAACAGGAAATTGTTGTAAAATGTTTTTGTAGAAGAGAACAGCTACACCTGTTTTATTCTGAACAGCAGAGTGAGGTGGGTATGACTTCAGAATCCTGAATTCAGATCTCATCCCGACCATTCTCGGTCTCTGTGGAGTGTGTTTGGATATTTCTCAGCATACTCTGGTTTTCCTCCCAATCCCAAGCACACTTGTGTTAGTATACTGGACATCTCTAAACTGGTCTCTGAGTGCTTCTTATGATTGGCTTGATTCCTGCCTTGCTCCCTATGCTGTCCAGATATGCTATACCCTTCATGATCTTGAACTGATTTAAGTGTGTGTAATGATGAATTTCTTATTTGCCCTTCTATAGAAGGCACACACAGATAAAATGAAAGAAAGTTGGAAGAATTCTCAGAAAAGAATATTTTGTTGCAAGATATTTTGTGAAAGACTAAAGAAAAGCAGGATATTATTTCAGACTTCATGAAGATGCCCAGCATTTTCTTAAACTATTATTAAGTAATGCTCAAGACTCTATAAAATTTTACATGGAATAATACTAACCTGTGATTAAAACGTTTTGAATTAAACAATGCTACCTTGTTAGCATACCTATAATTTTTATAATCCTTGTTATATGTATATTTGTGCCATTTTTGTCTGATGCTATAATGCTGCAGTTTCTTTAGGGGATTAGTGAAGTTTCTATTGTGATATATGGACGGCAGCTTATCCCGGCCAATACCCCAAGCCGCCAGATGGAGTCTTCCCTGCAACATGGAGGTGACCCGAATTCCAGCAGAGCACATAGACCTTGGAGTTTTACTTCACAGCCTGCTGGATACCGTGGGGGCTGCCAGGGGTCGCTGCAGGGAGGAACAGGGAATCGTATTTTCCAGATAGCCCAGAAGAACTCCCTAGTCACAGGAACGGAAGACACGAAGTACTTTCGGGCTGAAGAAAAGAGGAGTTTTCATCTGACCCGGAAGTGCTGGGAAATCACATGGACTGAGGGATAGAAGCGCTTCCGGGTTAAGAGATATAAAAGGATTGTGGGAAACCCCAGCAAGTTGAGCTGAGTTGGGAGGAAGGGTGATGAAGCGTCTGGGAGCGGAGGATTGTGTTTATTGATTATTGTATTGATTGTTTATTGTGTATAGTGGAGGTGGAGGTGCTTTGTGCACATTATTATAATAAAAAAAAGTCATAATTGGGACTTTTACCTGGTGTCTGACGTTTGGTCTGCGGATTCAAGGGGACAATAGCGACCCCTATCTGTCACACTATCTATCCATTGTAAGAGAACAGTCAGACTAAGATAAAGAGTTGGAGCACCACCCTGGTGACACTGTATAACTAGAATTAAAAAAAAAGAAAAACCTGCATTAATTGCGGAGATGTTTTTCTGAGCGTACGTTATCAAATTCAAATTCGCCTCAAGATGGCAGATCTTCCAGTCTTAAGTCCTTCCGGCAGAAAGATGCTGGTCCAGGTGGACGGACATCGGAAGTGAATTCAGTGATGTTATAGTTGTCAATCTTCTGGTCTGCAGAGGGAGGAAGAGAAAAGGCATTAGGGTACAGCATCAGCCCCTGGAGCGGTAGAGAATTACAATCATCAGAGCCCTTAAATTGTCTCCTATATGTATGCGTGTGACACTATCTGTTCATCCACTGCCTTGGCTTGGTTGTAATTCAGAGAAAGTGCTGGATCAGACAGTAGAAATCTCCTTCAAGTTTTTTTGTGTGTTTTGGTTAGACTAGTCAGTTATATGAGGAATCTCCATCTGGGAGATGAATGCTGTATTCCAGTGGCACTTGGCCTGAGATGTGAGAAGAACATTGACATTTTATGTACAGTTGTGCTCATAAATTTACATGTCCTAGCAGAATTTGTAAGATGTGTACCATACTTTAAAGAAAAGATGACTGAACAGGCAAAACACATTTCATTTACTTTTAATGGAATACAAATTAAACTATAGGCATCATAGAATAGCACAACCATTAAATGAAGCATAATAATAAGGAAAATAATCAGGTGGTCCCTGTAACAAAAGTTTGCATACCCTTAGTTCTTAATGCTATGCATTGCCCCCTTTAGCATCAATGATGGCATGCAACCTTTTGCGATAGTTGTGGATGAGGCCCTAGATAGTCTCAGGTGGTAGAGCTGCTCGTTCTTCTTGACAAAAAGCCTCCAATTCTTATAAATTCTTGGGCTGGCTTGCATGACCTGCACGTTTGGAATCTCCCCAAAGTGGCTCAATGATACTGAGGTCAGGAAACTGTGATGGCCATTCCAACACCTTCACTTTTTTTTCCTGCTATAGCCACTGAAGGTTATACTTGGCCTTGTATTTTGGATCGTTGTCATTTTGGAAGATCCAAGTGCGTCCCATGAGCATCTTCTGGACTGATGAATGCAAGTTGTCTCCAATATTTTCCGGTAACATACTGCATTCATCTTGCCATCAATTTTCAGTAAGTTACCTGTGCCACCATAGCCCACACAACCCCAGAAACAACAGAGATCCACCTCCATGCTTCACAATAGGGATGATGTATTTTTCACCATGGCATTGTTGCGTCCCCTGCAAACATAGTGTTGATGGTTGTGACCATAAAGTTCAATTTTGGTATCATCACTCCTAAGGACTTTGTTCCAGAAGTTTTGAGGTTTGTCTAAATGTTGTCTGGCATATTAAAAGTGGGCTGTTTTGTGGCACTGGCACAGTAAAGGCTTTTTCTTGCAACTCAACCATGCAATCTATTTTTGTTCAAGTACCTCTTTATCGTGTATCTTGAACTGGCAACACCACTTGTTGGCAGAGAAGCCTCTATCTCAGCTGAAGTGGCTTGTGGGTTTTTCTTGGCATCTCAACAAATGATCCTGGCAGTTGTGGCTGAAATCTCGTTTGATCTTCCTGATTGTGGCTTGTTAACAACAGAACCCCTAACTTTCCACTTTTTTTTCATCAGACTTTGAACACTAGTGACAGGCATTTTCTGATCTCTGGATATCTTTTCATATCCATATCCTGATTTATACAATTCAACAACCTTTTCTTGCAAGTCCCTTGACAGTTCTTTTGCTCTTCCCATGGCTAGGTATCCAGAAATGTCAGCACAGCTCTGCATGAATTTAAAATTACTGTTTACACCAAGACACTGATTATAATCAAAGAAGTTACAGGTGTGGACGCTCTCCCTTAGTTATCCATAATTTCAACCTGGAGTTAGGGTCCTTGCCAGGAGTCTCTGTATAATATGACAAAGCATGGAGTAATTCCTGCAGAAGTATAAGTAAACAAAGGGATTTTCTGCCATCAACAAGGGTGTCACATGGAGCGCAGAGGGGTCCTTCTCCAGTGGAGTTTGTTAAGAAATGAACAACAACTTCTGGTAACAGGGTTACTTTTTTATGATCCTGCTGGAAGGCCACTAACCCTTCATATGAAGAACAGTCAGTTGAGGTTGTTGGGGCATCTGATACGGATGCCTCCCCACAGAGGATTTACAGGCACGACTAGCTATGAGGATACCCCGGGGAAGACCATGGGCCTTTCGGTAGGATTATATCTCCCAGATACCCTGGGAAAGCCTTTGGATCCCACAGTATAACTTGGAAAGTGTGGCTGGGGAAATTGTAGTATTGACCTTACTGCTAAGACGTTTGCCCCCACAACCTGGTGGTGGAACATGAACAAATGGTCACATTACATTACAGTCTCTAAAGTTTGCATCAGTTGGAGTTTTTGTTTTCTAATTTGTCTACTGCCATATTGACATAGATTACTTGACTTTATTTTAAATCTTTTCAGACTAAGTTTATATGTTTGCAGTTCTTTTAATTATTACCACTGTCATTTTATAATATCCATAATTATATGCAAGAGCTCCAGGCCTGCCTTTTAAGAAAAGCAATATGCAGTCAAAATTTAAATCAAGGTTCTCAAACTGCGATCCTGGAGGGCTACAGTGATGGCAGGTTTTCATTCTAACCCTTTTCTTAATTAGTGACCTGTTTTGCTTCTAATTAACTTCTTTTGAATTAATTGTAATTGACTTGTTTTTTAAGATTTATTTCCCTGAAATTCTTCATTGTTCCTCTGAATTGCTACATTTCTTTCCTTAAACAGCAGCCAAACAGAAATGAAATGAGAAGTGAGTGAGCCAACAGAAGACCAACCAAGTTATGACTTCAAACTCAAACCAATTTCACTCCAAGCAATTACTTAATTAGGTGCTGATTGTTGTTGTTAATTAAACTTTTTCTTTAATTTCATGGCTTGTTGCAATAGCATACATTTCTGAAATTGTTGATATTCTCTTTTCTAAGAGCACTGTTAAAATTTTTTGTGTACATGAGCAGATCGACACTCCTGAGACCTTCATCTTTCTTTATTGTCAGACACTGTATAATGGGCACAGTTTACTGGTCATGTTTTGGCTCATTTTGTACCTCACTATTGTTTGGCAGCGAATTAAGGATAAAGAAACAATTAAGGGGTGTCTTCAAGAGCAAGTCAGTTACAATTAATTAAAAAGAAGTTAATTAGCACCAAAAACAGGTCAATACTTAGGAAAATTGTTAGAATGAAAACCTGCACCCACTGCGGCCCTCCAGGACCAGAGTATGAAAACCCTGATTTAAATTGACAAATAAAAATTCCCTCAATCTTTATTCTGATTTTATTCTTGTGTTTTATTAGTTCTGGAGCTAGTAATTTTTTTTCTTAAAATCCATAAGAGGCACAACATTACCTTTTTTGTTCAAGTTGAAAAATAGTTACAACAAAAGAAATGAAGACTTATATGCCAAATGTCTATCTTAGTTGTGTGTGTTCGTAATCTGGGAATTTAACCACAGATACTCCAGCATTTTTTCAGCTAGCCGAGGCCTTAAGTGTGCTTGGTCTTGTAAATGCACTTTTTGGGAAAGCTTACTGCTACTGTCACTGAGGAAAGCAAAGTTCATTCAGACCTGATGGGAGTGTCTATAGGGCTTTCAAATGAGGTGCAATGTTATTGTTATGTGCTGAATAGAACAAACACAGTGGTTTTATTGTTTAAAATAGATGACAGACACAGAAGTGTAATAGAGGTTTACTTACAGCAAATATGAAACTTGATGAGTGATGGTTTCAGTTTTCATAATTCGCAAGGTAACATAAAACATAACAATTCACACTAAGGATAAATGCAAGGGAAACTGAAAAATATTGGATAATAACAGGAAAAAGCAAAAGAAAACACCTGCTGGCACATTAGACCTAGCTAGCACAGTTACTGAATTACTCTCCAATCTTGCCACCAAACCCGCCTATTTCTATCACAACCTTTTTTCTATCTATGTGTTTTCACCCAGATATTGTTCATAATCTGGACTGAAAAGGTTTTAAAGTCCAAGGGTGTCTGGCCATAACTGCCTGGTCTTTTAAACAGCTTAAATAGGTTTCACAGTCCCACTCAGTTAGGCATTGTATGCTTCTACCTAACTAGTTGGAAGGCAATGACTACTATCCTGCAAATCTCTCCATACCCTGCTCATCTGTTTTAAAAAGCTAGGGACCATGTGCTGCTATCCGTTGGTTAAATTTCCAAGGCCTCTGTCTCCTTTCTCTTATGGCCTCATGTATATCAATTCTGTGGGATTCAATCCAGCTACAGAACTGTTATTCTTGTAGTGGCACTTAGATCTAAATTTCTAAATCCAGTGTGGTTTTCATAAACCCTACTATGGGTGTATCAGGCTTTACTCATGTTCTGTGCCTTCTTGGTGCCACTTTCTTCCTTGGCCACCTGGCAACTTCTAAACTGACATATGTGTGGGGATGCATATGAGTGGGTCCCATGATAAACTGGTGCCCAGTTCAGGGTTGGTTCATACCTCATAGCCAGGCTAGGCTTTAGCTCCCCTAATCCTTGAATTGAATAAAGCTGGTTTGACACTGTAATATTTGGGCACAAAAAGATTCTGTATTCTCTTACTCCATGGCTGACAGAACTTCAAAGAAAAGAGATAATGCTGTGACCAACAGGGAGTGCACCAGCTCCTCAACATCCACAGGCACTGACACAAATGCAGTATAACACAAGGATTTTATTCAGCTATGGGAAACACTTTTCCTTCATTCTCCACCCAGGCAGCATAGTACAATAAGCACTGATAAATACAGCACACAGCACTTTCTCTCTCTCTCTCTCCATCTCTTTTCTCTTGTCTGCCTCCACTCCTCCTCACGCAAGCTTCATCCTCCTTGTCTTCCTGACTCCAGCTCCCCAAATGGAGTGAGGCGACTCCTTTCATAGAGCACCCAGAAGTGCCCCAGGTGTCCTGTGAATTCCTTCCAGGTGTACTTCTGGGTGAGGTGGCAGTCCTGCAGAAGAGAGCCCCAGCAGGGTTGAGCTTCAAGGCTTCAAACCTGTTCCACGATAACAAGCCATTGGTCTGCCTTCTGTCATCCTGGGGGAGATACTGCTCCATGCAAGTTCTCTCCCACATTCCTTCCATCACACAGGCGTCTCGGCAGGGTAATAGTCCCAGCCATCTGTCACAATGCTTTATTCCTGAAACTTCATTAAAAAATGTTAAAACAAAAGCAAATATGATAATCATCGAAATAATCATTGATTGGAATACTGCTAAAGATGACAAATTCAGTTTCAACTTGCATTTTCCAAAAACCCAAATTCATATCAAAATTTCAATTCTTAAAGAAAGTCAGAGTTGCTTTGTCATACAAAGATGAATCATTATGTGAATCATGATGTGACTAAGTAAAATATTATATAGTATATGTCCAGGTAAGAAAGTAAATAAAATTTCCACAAGAACATGCCATTCAGTCCAACATAGCATGTCAATCTCTATTCTTCAAACTTTTGCAAAATTTCACCAGCTCAACGCTTGAAAGTTCTATTTTTTATCTTTACAATTGTTGACAAATTCAATGTATATTTATATGTCTGTCTGAAGAAAAACAATCTCTTATACCCTTCCGTAGCTTCTATCTGTGCCTGTGTGTGTTTCCCAGAAGTAAGAAAAAGCAATAAGCATAAAAAAGATTTGAGTTTATTTCTTGAAGTATATACTTAGGATAAATTTATATAAAAACAAAATATAATTCTTATTAAAAGACAAATAGTGTATTGCTTAATAAGAATACATTTTTACATATTAATAGACTTTTTTTATAATTGCATCTTATTTTATGGCAATATCTTACATAAGAGTTTGTCTTTTTTTCCATCAATATTCATGCACGAAAGAATGCACTTTTAAATTTGTTCCATATGTTTGATTATTTCAAGGAATTTTATTAAACTATTTGGAAAAATTTCCTGAAATTTTCAGGTTCACAGATCATCATGGAGACAAGAAATGAAGGTAGAAGTAAACATGGTGCACACCCTTGCATCAATTTTTCCTGGTAAGAACAAACAAGTGCTCATGCACCCCCACAAATTTCATTTTGGTTTATCTGGGCAGACAGCTTCAAGAATCTGGAAGCTCAGTTTGGCAATCAGGTACCGGCCCTGAGCACTGTCCAGAAGTGGTTTGCCTGGTTTGAGGTGTTACGGTTAAAGGTTCGGCTAAAGGTTTTGAAAACAGAGGTCACCCCAAGTGAAAAAAAAATGACTGGTTCCTTCACTGCCACAACACTCCTGCTCATCGAGCCACCAAGACCATCCTCTTCGTTGGTGCCTCTAGGATCAACTTTTTGAATTTCCCACCCTACGCTCCTTTCCTGACTACTTTTGAATTCTGTCTCTTCCCCAAAATCAAGGCCAACATGCATGGAAAATGCTACAAGGGTTGAGAAGACATGTTCAAGGCAGAAAATGAAGAGCTAGCAAAGTAGAAAAAAATTACATTCAGTGGTGTAATGCAAAACGAATCCATAGACTGCAAAATTGGTTTGAGATGGGCAGCAATTTTGTGGAGAAGTACAGAATGAAAAAGATTTCTGGGAAAACAAACATTTGGGGTTTATTTCTTTTATTTCTATTAAAGCAAATTTACTTTTGGAACTCCCCTCAAATATCATGTCTGAAAATACATCAGAAGCATCACAATTTAAAAGGCACCCACCAAGGGCAGATATTTTTTTTTTTGTATTTGGTATAAGTAGAGCGTGGTAATCTAAAATTCTCAGCCCCACATAATTCAATTCAGGGTTTGTTGAAAGCCAAAGCCTACCCCAGCCACAAATGGCTACAAAGCAGGAAAGCAATCCCGGACAAGGTGCCAGTCGATGGTAGGGCTTGTGCATTGATACACCCACGGGTGTCATTTTTAAATTGCCAGTTACCCTAACACATGAGGAAATTGGGAATACATGGAGAAAAGCCAACACAGACTTGATAAAAATGTGCAACTTCTACATAAGCAACCACTAGACATAGGATTTAGACCCAGGGCAGAATTAAACAAGAATAAAATAATTAAAAAGAATACAAACAGCTCAGCTTTTCTACCCTTCCAGAATAAGTAGTTTTTGATTATTTAAGAAAAATGGTGACTCTAAAAACATTTAATATGGAACTATTTGTAAATAATCCTGATGTTGACTTGATATTGTACAAAACCGAGTAACTTAAAACAAACACATATGGTGTCAAAAGAGTTAAATAAGTTTAAGGATTTGAAGCAGAGTTTCAGAACTTATCTGCAGCATGTTTATTCTTTCAGAACTGTTTAAATAATGAGTTACAATGTAAACAGGAACTGTATATAGAGGCAGTTCATGACCATTTGTTAACAATAACAACAATTTTGAAGAGTGACAACTTAATTTCTTTTGCAGGGTCTCATTTATCAGGAAGATATAAATTGAATTTCTGACAAAGTTAAATTCAAACAATTCAGCAAATCTTGCTTTGTTTAAAATGACACTTCATACATTTTTTAATTATCAGACATATATTAAGGTTAAGAGTAATATGACCACCTTTCATCAGTGAATTTTTATTGTTCTTAGCAAATGAGACTGTTTAGCTTCAGTGTTTTATGTGAATATTTAAAGTCTTATTGAAGAGCAAATAATCGTGACAGTGGAAGCCTGTTTACTTCATAGCAGGATCTGTTCACTTATCCTTTCTCATCTTTAACATACATCTTCTTCTTCTACTTTCATTTTTTAAACTTTACATTGATGATCTTGTCTAACTGTGATGGTTAACGTCCTGATTGCTCAATGAACAAGCAAAACTGGTGGTACAAACACAAACGTTAAATTTCTGCTCCTGGTAGATGACGTTAACTCATTTTGGTACCTAGCTGATATTAAATAATATAAACTTTGCTTCAGGCCTTTTAGCACTGCACCATCCTCAAAGGCCAGTCATGTCTCTAACTCAGAAATCACTGATATGCCCTCTTCTGCCACCATAAAGGATGCTTCACTGCTTGGGCAACTCAAAGCAAAAACCAGCCTTGAGTTCCCCACTTATCTGTAGAAACATCGTCTCTTTTGCTGATGACTGCTGTGTGTTACACTTGCTTTTTGCTTTTTTTTTTTGCATTTGTCAGAAAATCATCCACTACCGCTATAACCAATGTTATAGACTTCCATTTTCCCCTTAATTTGATTTGCACTTCAGTTTCAAGCAGATGTGGTAAACGATTCACTGCTTCTAGTGGAGACGTTTAGTTCCTCATCAGCTAGGAACACAACATTACATTTGTTCCATTACAACAATCCTTTCAAAAACTAAGTCAGAAAAATGTATATTTTCTTGAGTTAGTAAGGCACTTTGCTTCTCAGCTAGAGCTACTTTACTCCCCCTTTGTCAGTGTCAGGATCCGGTCTTGGATTCATTAGTCTAGGGTGAACGTCAGTAAACCTACATAGTGATGGCATCTGCTGCCTTGCTTCACATGATTTGAGAATGAGGAAGAGCTAAGCCTGACGTCACACTCATGGAAGCATGCTGTTTGCAGATTGGACAGTAAACTGTCTTATCCATGGAGTGATGGGAGATCTCCAATTGCTTTCAGCAATACAAAACTTACTTGCATTTTTGTAACCCGAAGATTGTTGGTTTACGGCCCTGGGGGAGCATTAAATTGATGGAGCCACAGGTTGAATTCTTGGACTAAAACCATCTTGCATTGAAAGAGACAGATGAGTTCAGAATGCAGATGGAGAGAAACATGACCTCTCCTCTAAAACACAGTTGCTATAAAACGAACAGTTCATTCTTGATGATAACATGGAAAGCAGAAAATCATACCTCAGATTTAAGACAGACAAAATCTCACAGCTATATTGTGTTCTCTGTAAGAATAGATGTAGTAATTCACAAATTTGTTTTTATTTTTGGATTTATGCTCTAATATTTTGTTTTGTACTATATATGCATATTGTTTATTTGTACTTTTCTCTTTTTGCAGATGCTGTCTCTGAATTTCACATTTTGATTTGATTTTATGATTTTTATTTTTTATGTGCTTTAATTTACTTTTGACTTTCCGGATTGTTTTGCACGTTTTCTGTTTTATTATTGCATGCTTCGATTTAGTTTTGCATTTTTCAGTTTTTAGTTGTTTTTATTATTCTGATTTGTTTTTGTTTTTTTCAATTTGATTTTTGTGATTTGGATTTATTTTGCATATTTGATTTGTTTTTTCAAATTTCAATTTGTTTTGATATTTTTCAGTCCTTTGGTGTTTTCATATTTTTGTGTGTTTTCTCACTTGTTTCTGTACTGTTTTGTGTACTTTATTTTAAAACATTTGCCTTTTCTTATTCATTCATCAATTTTTATTTGCTTTTCAATTTGTTTTGTACATTTTGCCTTCTGTCTG
This sequence comes from Polypterus bichir lapradei, assembly GCA_026402145.1. NCBI lineage: Eukaryota > Metazoa > Chordata > Cladistia > Polypteriformes > Polypteridae > Polypterus > Polypterus bichir. Next base: position 65,494,515 of record JANRMT010062835.1, on the reverse strand, counting down.
CTTACTGAAATTAACGGCCAACATATAAATTCACCATGTAAAAGTGAAACCAAAAAAATCATTCAGTACTGCGAATCAGCCAGAAACATTCCCCCAGGACATTTTAGGGTGGTGTAGCGGGCATGTCATGGTCATGTACAATATATTCCTGGTTTACATGCAGTAAATGACATCATGCAGCTTAAACGTTAACATAATAGATAGGCTTTTAGGTGTGTAGCTATTCTTAGCTGCACTGTGATATCAGGAGCTCCCAAAGGGTACTTGTAGCCTGGTGACTCCAAAATTGTATAGACTCAGCATTTTCCTTAAATGTCACTCTATGGAGAGTCCAAAAGTACATCCATATACGCTCAATTTCTGACATGTATAGAGAAAACACAACTGGATGGAACTGTCAAGGAAAACATTACAGGAACATAGAAAGTACTGTCATCTGACCTTTGCACATATTGAAAATAAGTTAATAAAAGCAAAGTAAAAAAATGACAATTTCACAGCACTGTGTAAATTTTACCCTATAAACGTACAAACCACCTGAACACATTGCCTGGCTCTTCTTCATAATCTTCAAACCTTAGTAATGTAATACTATACTCAAATGTGTCAGATGTTGCCTTTAAGCGTAGAAGATTGACATTTGTATCATTACTTGAGTTGACTGAATCTTCAACGAGACAAATTAAGGGTGTTTCTGCATGGCAACTAAGAGAAAGGCCATTGTGATTTTTGTCAAATATTGTCAGATTAATTTATTGTATGATAGTATGCATAAAACCCACTTTTATACTTGAGTATTAAATGCTGGCCTTTTAGTAAACGTCTTGACAAGTTCTATATAGAAGAAAGTAGGGTGAAATGACACCTTTTATTGGCTAACTAGATTACAAATGCAAGCTTTCAAGGCAGCTAAGGGTTAGGGTTAGGGTTAGGGCTCAAAAGCTTGCATTTGTAATCTATTTAGTTAGCCAATAAAGGTGTCATTTCACCCTACTTTCTCCTGTATCAATCTATGGCTAACATGGTACAGCACTCTACTGGTAAGTTCTATATAGAAATGGATGTGCACTGAACTCATCCTAGTTAAGAAAGTCTGTAATCCTTTATCACTGACAAAATTAGAAACTGTGGAATGTTGGCATTCCACAATAGACAAAAGAGAAGAAGACCACACACAGAAAGCAATGCAATATGTTTCAATATGCAGCTTTCATGTCAACTGAAAAAGCAACCTTTTAATACAAAACAGTTCCTGGGTCGTCTGAGGCAAAATTCTTTTCATATGGTTTGAAGAAGTAAAGGATGCAATGTGTTTCTGATGAAAAGCTGAGGATTATTCAGTTTACCATAACATTAGATGGCGTTCGAAGTAAGGATAACAGAATCTTAGTACATGTGTGGCCTATCTCAGTTGAGTACAGCTGTCAAGCAGGCAGCACACTTTGGATTTGTCTCAGAGCTTTTACTATACTCGAACAGGTTATACCCAATTTCATTACCACTTAAAGATTCTAGCTCTTTATAGGTGTCATGTCACACCAAAGGAAACTCCTATTACAAATGCACACGGTGTTTCCTCCTCGCTTTCAGTTGTACAATAGCAACAAGATTCTCAAAGCCAGTCATTTTTAAAGCCATTTTGCATGTATATAAATTCCTTACTGCCATTTTCACATTCAGTCTTTTTTATTCCTTTGTTTCAGTGTTTTTTTCATCTTAGTGTTCCATTTTTAGTTGTGTTTACATAAAATGCAAAAAGAAGCTATTGTTGTCTGTCTGTCTGCCTTTCTAGATAAAGCAACTAGGCTCCCAGTTAGAGAATTTGTTCAAATGTGGCACATTTATTATTTAAGGAAATTGTCAGTAAAGTTTCATTTTTGATGAAATATCTCAAGGGATGTTGTTTTTCCTTTTTTTTACATTTTGTGAATGATAACACAAACAGTGATAAAAGATTTGGGAAAAAAGGTTTGGTGTCAATTCTTCTGTTTTATCATTTTTTTATGTTTCTGAGCACCAAGATGGTATTGCTGATTTCGGCTGATGTCCTGATCGATCCGTTAAGATTGTACATTTACTTAACTTTTTGCTTTTTTTTTTCATTACACTGGTTTCACAGACTCCTACCACTTTGATTGTTTAAGACAGGAGAACACTTTTGAACACTGGGAACCAGTTTTCTCACCTATTTCGAGGCAATCTACCTATTGAACCATCGTGTCCAGGTGAGATTCTCCATGAGATCCTATGTGATGAGGGGAACAATAACAAAGGTGCTACAGGAGCCAAACTGCAGAGACAGAGAAAGAAACACCACAGCAAAACAGCAGGCATGCAGAACAGACTGAGGAAAAAAAAACACATTATCCTCTTCTGTCCAGTATTCTGCTCGCAAATGTCCAGTCACTTGACAACAAGATTGATGATCTCCAAGCCAGGATTAAATTCCAACAGGACATTAGGGACTGCAATGTTCTTTGTTTGACTGAAACGTGGCTTTCACCTGCATATCGGACCGAGCAGTAGCACCATCTGAGAATTTTTCCGTCTTTCAGATGGAGAGAATGGCTTAATCCATTAAAATAAACAATAAATGGCGCAATCCCAGGAACATCTCAACTCTTTTGCACTCCTGCTCTGCTGATCCGGAATATCTGATGCTCATCTGTCACCCTCATTACTTACCACATGAGTTATCTCCTATTATTATCCCTCTATATATTAACCCTTAGATTACTAAACCCTGGTGATTACTAAACATCTAATCAAGCCCCAAGACACAGTGTTTATTGTGGTTAGGGACTTTAACAAAGCTAAACTCAGATGGATCATGCCAAACTTTCACTAGCACGTTAAATGTCCAACCAGAAGGCTAAACACACTACACCATTGTTTCACTCAGTTCAAACCAAACTACAAAGCACTGCTACAACTGGCTTTTAGCTGGTTGGAGCCATGCTACCATTTTCCTTCTCCTCGTGTATAAACAATGCACCATGAGAGAGGTTTCCGGTAACAAGAGAGATCAAATGCTGGTCTGCCCAATCAGACGCCATCCAAAGTATGAGCCAGAAGACGAGGAGTGGGATGTGTTTCGGTTAAGATCTAACAACATCAATGAGTTTGCGGATGTACATGTAACTCTCAGTTTTGTTGCTGTGCTAGTGGAGACCATCGTTACAACAAAAACAATCCGTTGTTTCCCCAATCAGAAGTCATCTGTGGACAAAACCATCCAGGAAGTGGTGAATGTCCACACCAAGGCTTACAACACAGGATTCTGGACTGAAGACTATTATGGATTTTACAGGTAAACCCACTGCATGTGTTGGTTCTTCTCTGGCTCACAGCCTGAACACTTTCTATGCATGGTGTAATACTAACAGAGATAGTGTTAACTTGCTGGTTAGCAAGGATAATAGAGATAGTACTAACACAGCTCAGAACAATGGAGCTGCAATCTCTGTTACAGAGTGTGATGTCCTTTGTGGTCTGAGGTGTGTGAACTATAGGATATCAACAGGTCCAGATGGAATCTCTGGGCGCATTCTTAAATCATGCGCCGATCAGTGTTTACATCCATTTTCCATGACTCTTTAGTTCCTACCTTTTTTTAAAAATCTGTTATTGTACCCATACCAAAGAACAACAAACCCACGTGCCTTAATGATTACCACCCTGTAGCACTCATGTCTCTTGTCATGAAGTACTTCGAGGGGATTATTAAAGACTCCATATGCTCCTTCCTTCCAAAGGACTTGATCCACTCCAGTTTGCATACCGTACAAACAAGTCAACAGATGACACCATCTTGCACATTCTGCACATCTATTTGTGCCACGTATACAGCAACAAGGGGAATTATGGAAGACTGTAGTTTATAGACTACAGTGCCCTTCTTATTGGCCACAATGCTTAAACACCTGGGACTGAACATCCCCTTCTGTGACTGGGTACTAGATTTTTCTAACAGGCAGGTCTCTGGTGGTGAGAGCAGGCAACTCCTTCTCCAACACTATCATTGTCAACACAGGAGTTCCAGGAGTTCCTCTGCTGAAGTCCCTTTACATACACAATTATGTGGTCAAGCACAGCTCCAACACCATTGTTAAGTTTGCTGTATCTCTTATCACTTTCTGTGTAGGGATTTATGGGCCTTTTTATACATTTGAAGTGAATAGTGTTTACAACAATGACAGTCAATTTAATGTAGCTTTAACAATTGCAACTATCTGATAAAATGTTTACAAGAGAACATACTTTTTCTCTGTGCTCTGAAACTTTACATTCAGAAGGACTGTGTAGTGGCATGTCATTAAATGAGAGAGGGTGAGGTGTTAATTGCTGGCACACCACTGTTAATGGTCAATCAGAACAGAAAACTGAGGAGAAAAGCAAGGCCTAAACAAGATGAACTGTGGATTAGTTCAACTTGGCATTGATCTTGTTCTGCTGTTCACATAGACAGCATTTAGAACTGAGGATAATCTCCTTACTAGTACAGTACTATCTCAGGTACCCTGCAACTGACCCATGTAGTTTAGTTTGACTGACTCCTCTAAATGGTTTAATTCTGGGGGACTGGCTCCATGAATATGTCATGTCACGGTCTAGGGTCTTTCTCTAGGATGGTCTCCTGCCTTGTGCCCGTTGCTGCCAGAAAAGGCTAAGGCCCTGTATGAACATAAATTAAATTGGGCAGGGTTGAAAAATAAATGAGAAATAACACATGAAACAAGCTGATTTTTGTTAACTGCTACATAATTCATTAAATCATAAGCTGTCAGGCGAACGGGTGTGTTTTCTAATATTTTATGTCATTGTGCTACTATTGTATGTATAAATATGTTGAACTTGGAGTATATATGATGACATTACATCCCTTCAAAAAAGCATGCTATTCAGACAAAGGGTGGGCAGATAGGCAGATGCTCATGCAAACTTTCTATTATCGGAAAGAGATTGGAGTGGAGGATGCAATTATCTATCTGCACCACAAGGCTTATTCTAACCTGGACAAAACTGGCAGCAATGTGAGGATTATGTTTTATAATTGTTCCAGTGACTTCTATACCATCCAGCCATCCTTATTAAGCAGCAAACTAAGATATGTGCAGGAGGATGAGTCTATGGATAATGGACTATCTGACGAGCAGACCACAATTTGAGTCAAGAAATGTGTCTCTGATATGGATATGAGCAATACTAGTGCACCACAGAGAACAGTCCCATCTCTGTTTCTCTTCACCCACTGCAAACTATAAACACAACACCACGTCATGTCGCTTGTAGAAATTCTCTGATGATTCTGTACTTATGGGGTGTATTGATAAAGGGATGAGACAGAGTATAGGAGTCAGGTGAAGAACTTTCTTTCTTGGTGCAAACAGAATTGTCTGCATCTTAACAGCAGTAAAACCAAGGAACTGGTAATTGATTTTTGCTGCACCAAAGAGCGTCTATGTGCAGTCACTATTCAAGGAGTGAATGTGGAAGTGGTGCACAAGTACTTGGGGGGGAACTGGTCAGAGGATCTATATAAGAAAGGGTAGAGCAGGCTCTTTTTCCTTAGGAGACTACATTCCTTTAATGTGGGAAGTAACATCCTTCACATCTCCTATAAGTCTATGATGGTGTCGACGATTTTTCTCTCTCTTCTTTATTTTCCGGACAGAGTAGGA
>JANRMT010062835.1:65473571-65488824 GCA_026402145.1 Polypterus bichir lapradei | reverse complement strand
GTAGCTGCTACATGTCACATAGACAAGCTGTATTTTTCCATTCCACAATGGCCAGTGCGATTTTCTATGCTGTGGTGTGCTGGGCTGGTAACATCACTTCCAGACAGGGCCACCAAATCAACAAGCTAATTGAAAGAGCAAGCTCAGTTATACCAAGCACTCTGGACTCCCTGGAGATAGAAGGAAAGGAGAGATTTAAAACAAAACTGAGAGTCATTATGAACAATGCTGCACATCCTCTCTCTGACACACTAACAATGAGGACTTTCAGCCAACTAATTATTCAACAGACGTGTGTCAAGAAATGCTACTGGGTCTCCTTTATAACAAAAGCAATACGCCCGCATAATGCCTCAGTGTGACTGTGACTGCCAAGTCAGATGTTTTCTTTCTTTTCAATTCTCTTGCTTTATAGTCATTCTAGTATGTGTTCAGACCAAAGAGTGTGTGTATGTTTATTTATTTTTTTTACTTTCTTACTTATCCACCTATTTATTTATTTAAAGAGCTTCTGTAAAAAGCCAAATTTCCCCCTGGGGAAGAATAAAGTTCTATCTATCGATCTACTTGTGACAAAACAACTACATAAACATCATTAGGAACTACTAAATAGGACTGCTTTAAAGCAATGGCTGCTAAGAGCTAACAAGAAAAGACTTATGATGAGCTAACTGCTGCATGAGCATTGACATTATGGTACCTATTAGGAACTGTCAAATCATGGTATAATAAAATCTGAAAAATAATATATTGCACACGTGAGTCTTTTGTTAATTCTACTGGGCTGACTTACCAAATAAGATCTAAGGAACCAGTTTAGTCGGTCTAACCAGAGTTAACATCTCTTTTATCTAGATCTATAAGGAACAAACTGGGTGGTCTGTCAAAACTGTTCCATTCTGTGGCTACATCGGTATCCCATATGACAAACATAGTTACAGTCACAGATGAAAACTGTGCAGAAATGTGGTTTGAAGGTCACAGAATCTGCTTCCTTTTCCAAGGACCAGCTGGAAAGTGTTAATGGATTAATTACTGAGTCTGTAGGAACTTCTCCGAAAAGGCATTGTGAGCACTGAAGAGAAAGAAAGAAGTAGATTTGAATTACTGGATCAGGCTGTTCTCATGAGCATTAGGTGCTAGACAACATCATATGAGCTAGCTTTTTAAATGTTTGTTCTGAGACTTCCCCAAGCTATTGATTCTGACACCTTTGTTTTAATGACTTAAACAGCAAGTCACTTCAACAATAACCTTAACATAAGAGTTTACATCCTGTCTTGTTTTAATGACTTTACTGTTGCTTTATGATGCTGCTGAAAGCAATGTGCATTTGTAACAGCTGCAGGCCATTTGTTATAAGAGGCAGGGCAGTATAATGGCCTGATGGACTAAAAATTGAAAATTAATAGAAACAGCATCAGTAGCATTAAATGAAGGATGTTCTTTTGACTAAAGCCGAAGTTACATGAATGTCGGCTGCTTTAGCTATAGACTGTGCTGTAACTGCTGAAATTATACTCATAGCTGTGAGGAAATTAAAAAAATCCTTTGAAATTCATTTAACAAAAATGAAATGGCATCTCATCCTACAGGGCTATAGAAACTATTCTAATGGGACCCATACATTTTTATACTGACTATTCTAATGGGACCCATGTACTTTTTATAATGCAAATTCATCTGAAGGAGATTAGTTGCCAGCAAGAATCATACTTTTGTGCACTCTGAAACTGATTTGTGATGCAGCTTGACATTAAAAAGTTAAATAGGCCATTAAAAAGTATAAATGTGAAAAACTAGAAAAAAAAATATCAATGATCGATGCCAGTTCATGAGCAGTAGCAGAACGAATGAAGAAGTCATGTAGTGAAAAGTTGTTTAAATAATTGACTCTTGTCTACAAATGAGATGCATGAGAAGGAAGCATATTTCTATGATCTTAAAAAAAAAGATAATTGAAAAATAAAATAGAAAGTTACATGTAAATTTGAGTGGGTGAAGCCTGATAAACATCAGCTTATGATAAGTTGAGTACAGAACTGTTCATCAAGGTAAGAAGGTGTATATTGGGTCATTGAAGAAAAAAAAAAACAAGGAATTTCAAAGTTTAATACATAGGCAAATTAGAGACATGCTGTGATTCAGAAAGTATTCGGACTCCTTCACTTTCTGCACACCTTATTGGTTTGTAGGTTTCATTTCTAGGAGATAATTTTGTCATTTTTGAAAATCAATCTAAATTCAAGAACTCGTAATAACAAAGTGAAAACATTGTCAGAAAGGCTTACGGATTTTTTTAAAAATCAAAAACTGAAATTTTACAAATGCTGAAGCCACTGTGCTCCTGGAAACACTTAAATCTTTTGAAATTGTTTTTGTACCCTTGTTCTTATCTATAATAATAATAATAATACTACCACTACCACTACCACCACCACCACCACCACTACCACAATTTGGTAGATGGCACCCTTGGTGTGAGTGACTGTGTTATGCCTCAGATAAGAAGCAAGTTTGTTCTGGAAGACAGTTGAAAATGAGAACTGGAGAGGCCAAAGAATAGTCAAAAAGGCAAGTAGAGGTTCATCAACAAAAAGTCACAAAAAAGAAATGCTACCAAGCATCAAAACATCGGCCAAAACTCATAGTTCAATACAAACATTAAAACCGGAGCTAATCAAAAATGTCCCTAACAAAAACAAACAGGAACAGAGATTCGTTTAGAGTAGCCCCATATTAGAATGCTGATTCTAACATCCCACCATATTTTATACCCACTGCGATGATGACATCACATGTTGTGTCCTGTTGGTCATGTGACTGGCAAACCATTAACAACATGGCTGCATGCATGATCTAAACATGGAAAAATGGTGACCAGACATAGAAAACAAAATGGCAACTTGAAAAATTCAGAATAGCATGTTGTGGCATGTGGGCGGCACGGTGGCACAGTGGGGAGCGCTGCTGCCTCGCAGTTAGGAGACCTGGGTTCGCTTCCCGGGTCCTCCCTGCGTGGAGTTTGCATGTTCTCCCCGTTTCTGCATGGGTTTCTTCTGGGTGCTCCGGTTTCCTCCCACAGTCCAAAGACATGCAGTTTAGGTACATTGGTGATTCTAAATCATCCCTAGTATGTGCTTGGTGTATGTGTGTGTGTGCCCTGAGGTGGGCTGGCACCTTGCCTTGCTCCCAGTGTTGGCTGGGATTGGCTCCAGCAGACCCTTGTGACCCTGTAGTTAGGATATAGCGGGTTGGATAATGGATTGATGGATGTTGTGGCATATGGCCAGGGCCCTTGCCTGGCTGAGATGCCTATATACTGAAAGGATCGTAGCGGGGGAGAAAATCGGCACAGGGCATTACTTCCTCTGGAAAGCTAGATGGCAGCCCCCCTGGGTTGCTACAGCACTGCAGACTCCCACAGGGCTCCATGGGAGTTTGAGTATGGTATTGTTGTGTGCTTTGTATGGTGACTGTGATGTGGGAAACAAGTTGGGGAGCTTTTCCCACTAAATACAGCCTATGTTATGTTTGTGGAACTTTTTTTTGTATTTGTCTGTGTCTGGTTTGGGGAGCTGGTGCACCCCCTGCAGATCACAATGCACAGTACAAAGGATATGAATACATCATAATAATGACAGAACCCCACCCATCCACCCCTTTTGAGGGACAGACCCAAATTGTGTCCATCCAGTTTCTTAGGTAAACATTTATGAAAATCTCAAAAGAGATGAGGAATGAGCTGAGCCCCACAACCTAGCTTCAGGAACAAAACTTCTTCAGTGCACTATATAGCAAATCTGAAATGGATTGCATTTGATATTTCGGTTCTCTGTCGACTTCAGTCTGATGTGGGGGTTTATGGTACAAAGGACTTGAACGAAAGGGCTTCAAACAAGAAGCATGAAAAGTCAGGTGTATTTTAAAATGTCACTTGAGTTGTAAGAAATTCATCCAAACCTCCTCAAAACTGCATAAGGACCACTAAATCATCTTCCCAGTTTTTGGGATGGAACTCCAACATGGATATATCTTACCAAATGCCTTGACAAAACAGTAAGTGCAAGGAATGAATATTAACACATCAGAATTATGACAGGCTGCTTATGTATATACAGTATGCAATATTTATTGCAGCACCTCAATCTGCCAGCACAAAGTAAGTCCTAAAATAAACAAAATAAAACTTCTTTAAAAAGTCCAAAGAGTAAAAATTAAAAAGGGAGCATCACACAAGGCATTTGTAAGATAAGCATAAAATCATCCCTACCTGCTAGATTGTGTTCTGATACACATTATTTAGAAACAGACTGTTTTAAAAGACAGAGTGTGCATCTATGTTTTATAGTGAGATTAATAAAAGCTCAGCATATGGTGGGAAAAAAATCTAGCAAACCCTAATGATAGGCTGGCAAAAAGGAGCTAAATTTGGAATGCTTTGCTCCTCTGACCTTATGGAGTTAAATGTGAGTACCTGTCTACATTATCTAGCTCCTAAAAAGCAAACAATTGAGAAAAAGAGTAAAGGAAGCTGAAAAAAATAAAGAAGGACACAAAAAATAACATAAACATAAAAACATTAAGGAAAATAAAGTGAAATAAAGTTTATTTAAGATGGTTTATTTAGGCTTCATTCCTGCTTATGTGCATTGATTTTCTTACCACATCCCAAAAGGTTTTTAGCTTAGGTTACATGGCATTTGAAATTGGCTGCATGGTAAGTGAATGTGTTTGTGTGTGTGTGAAGGAAAGTGTGTGTTACTGAAGGAAAAAAAAAATATTTTGGGACCACAAGATGAAACGAGAACAAAACGGAGAAAAACCAAAGAGATAAAATGATCGTTTGCCAAGCCAGACATGAGAGAAAAACAATCAGAATTGTAAACAAGAAAGTAAGTCAGAAAGCCGAGAATGAAAATACTGAGAGGCTCATGTTAAGCCTTTTAGTTTTATCCAAGACAAGGATACCAGCACAGTGCATAAATGACCTTTTTAAAAGCTTGCACCAATGATGGCAGGACAGAATGCTCCCAGGGACTTCTGGGAGTAATAAAACAATGCTGCCACAGTAAGGTGCTAAAAAATGAAGAACTAAGATATGACAAAATAAATGCCTTAGTCAAATTCCTTGACATCAGAAACCACAGAATAGTCACCAAGAAGCCCCAAAAACTTATCAGGTAAGTGTAAAAATTAATAAAGAACACTAATCACAATAAGTGTATCCTGAGATGTACAGGTAGTTTCCTACCTAGTGCCCGATGCTTGCGGAGTTGGCTCCAAACCCCTCAAAATCCTGATTTGCATGTATATATGCATGGAGACCCCACATAGTGTGGCATTATCTATACGAATCTGGTCTTGAAGCCAGGTATACCTGTAAAATAGAACTAATTTTGAAAATATGATGAACTGCATATAAAAATTATAATTATAACATTATTAATTAATGGCATAGGGTGCATTCTCTGGTGGGATTGCTTGCTGTCTCTGTGCTTATAGTTTCCATAGCCACCAGTTTCTTTCCCTTCCTCAGTCTAATAATATACTGTCAAGTACTGTTATTAACTGTTTTAATTTGCCCTATCCTAAGTAACTGTATTTGTTCTTTGCGAGGTGCTACAGTGCATTGTGACTTGTCACCTCCAAGACAGTTTGTCTTTGAGACGATGCGCAGCATCTACAATATAATAAAACTCTAAGGTCTGTATGTCCAGTCTCTCACAGCAATCTGATTGGTCAGTTTGGCTTTACTGTGATTGGTCAGTTAGGCTTTGGTGACGTAAAGAAAGAGGAACTGTGAGTGTGAGAAACATAAGGAAGAGGAAAGACACATGTTGAGAGTCGCCTTCCAAGATAAAAAGTATAAAACTGGGCAGGAAGTGAGAAAGGTGCCTTGAAAATGATGACAGAGTCTGAGAAGCAAGTTTTATGGGAACACACTTGAAAGGGAACGAGAGTGAAGAAATGTTCAGACACAAGCAAATACAGAGGAAAGGGGCAGATAGTACGCATAGGACAAGATATAACAAATATTTTTAAATTATTCTATTACTGTCTTCGACAGGTACTGTAGCTAGTTATTCATAATGGCCATCAGTTTTGTTTTTGTACTTTCCTAAGCTACTACCTCCAGCAGACCGAGAATTTATTCTAAGCCTGCAATCTTAATAAGCTTGTTCATTTGGTAGGCCTCTCTTGAAGTGATGTTACTGACCCAGCACAGCACTGCATATAAAAGCACACTGGCTATCACACAGTTAGAGGATATGAAAGAACATTGTTTCCTAATAAAAAAGAGTTTGCCCTGCCCTTTCATATAGAGTTTCTCTGTGTTATGAGACCAGTCCAGCTGTCATTGTGTGAACCATCACATATCTGTAGCAGTGTATGTATAATAGTAACATGGTACAGTGGCTTTTTAATGTGGCTAAAGTCAATAACCAGATCCTTGATTTTGTGTGTGTCAAGTTGTAGATAAGTCATTTGGCATCCAGGGACAAAGTACTGAGCCCGAGTCCTATACTCTGTCTCATCCCCCTAATCGATACATCCATTAATGCAGAATATTAGATAATTTCTGAAGTGACCTGGCTTAGTGTAGACAGAAAAGGACACAAGACTGTTCATTGTGGTGCTCCAGTGTTACCCAATTTCCATTCAAAGCAGGTCTCATATACTGTATCACCTACGTGTGAGTGAAAATGAATGTTATATTTTGTAATAGTATTTCTCAGTGGTAGCATGCAAAGTGAAAATAGTAAAGATCCGACTACTGAGTCTTTCAGAACATAATGTTGTGGGGCTATTATCACAATTCCATATATACTTATGTTATGTGTCAAAGTATGTTTTTTAAGTTTAAGATGTCTTTCAATTTTTTTTAAATTTTATTTTAGTTCTGTTTTTGCATTTGTTTTTCTCTTTTCTGAATTTGTATAAATTTATGATTTTTGCTAACATTGTATTAGCTAATAATTCAGTGTTTATGTATTGTTGCTATATCCCTTATGTTCATTGGATGGAACCCCCCAAGAGGAGGGGGTACCGTGACATTATTGCTGAGTTACCAACCTCAGCTTTTATATTCAAGTGAGATGGTAGGTCCCTCAGACTGTCATTGAGTGTTGAAGAATTTGGATAATTTTGAAATTACTCTGGGTTTTTTTGTTGCTATTGAATTTTTGCCACTGTCTTAATGGATAATGAATTCTGAATAACAGACTAGTTTGCTTTGAGCTGCCTTTCTAGTCATATTCATTTTCTATTATTTTGCATTTTCCTTGTCTTGCCATTTTTTGAGCTTTCTTTGTTTCTTTTCTGTAAAATGTAAACAACATTTTTAAATGTATCTCCTTCAGTAGGGTTTATGGTTATCCTCTCCCTTGAAAGGCATTCTTGAGTATATTGAGTATTTTGAACTTTTAGAAGCTTCAACCCTATTTTGGGCCTGTGCATCCTTGAAGCCCTCCACTTGAGTTTGGGGTCAGGCTACCTGGAGTGAAGCCTGTTTCTGAAGTCTTGGTTTGGTTGTTATTTATTTTGAGACCTGTTCACACTTTTTGTCATTCTGCTATTGCTATTACACAACAATACTGAAAGGAGCTTGATAAATATGAACAAACCACACAAAGATGAAGCATGAGGGCCCAAAGTAATTTTCAAAGCTATTTAACAGGATAGAGAGGTCAACAGTGTCAAAGATTGTGCTTAACTGTAAAAACATAAATAATTGCAGCATTTTCTTCATCAGACACTATTAAAATATCGTTTACAACATGAGTTGTTCTATAGTGCAATATTAATCAGATCAGGCAGAAAAAGACCCTTTTTCATACCTTTTAATGCTCTCTGTCTATGATATTTGGAAAACCTGTAACTTTGCAGCTCTTGATCAATGCTATAGTTGTTGGTATTTTATTTTAAGTGCACAAGTTCTCTCATTAAACCAGGTTGAGTTTCCTTTGTGCGCTTATAACTTGTAGGAAGAAATAAAATGACCAGAAGGAAAGACATAGTCAATACACAAAGTAAGGGTCAAAACCGTGAAAATCCAAAGGAACAAATATTACAAAACCAGCGCATTAAACAAAAAGTGTAGATGAAAATACAGATCATGAGTTCAAAACTTAAGAGCTACTTTTAGAAAGCAAAAAAATTCACAAAGGTTTGTGTTATCAACACTCTTGGGTGAGGAAACCATTTTAATTGCTGGCCTTTTAACTCCTTGTTTGCCAACATCAAGATCACAACTTCCTTAGACATGCATACCAGAAACCTGGAGACAACAACAACAACAACATTTATTTATATAACACATTTTCATACAAATAATGTAGCTCAAAGTGCTTTACATGATGAAGAAAGAGAAAAAAAGACAAAATAAACAAGAATTAAAATAAGGGAACACTAATTATCATCAAATAAAAGTAAGGACAGATGGCCAGCGAGGACAGAAAAAAACAAACAAAACAAAAAAAAACCCAGACGGCTGGAGACAAAAAAAAATCTGCAGGGGTTCCAGGCCAGGAAACCACCTAGCCCCTTCTAACATAAATTACCTCAATCAGTCCTCATTGCATTCAGGGTTCTCATGGAAGAACTTGATGATGATGGTCATGTGGACTTCTGGCCTTTAATCCATCAATGTAGGGACATCACGGTGGTTTGATTAGGTGGTGGTGGTGGTGGCGGCACAGATCTCCACCACAGAAAACCAGAAAAAGAACAGCAGAGAAAGTAAGGGTTAGTAACTTAGACGTAACTTAGATGTAACTTAGACGTGTCCTAAAAACGAGTACAGAGTGGCAATGCCCAATACTAAAAAAAATGAAGTTAGAAATGGCACTAAACAAAATTAAAAGACAACCTAAATAATTGAATTCAAGACAAATTATCACCAAAAATGTAATCACTACCATTGAAAATTCTAAGTATCTACAAAAAATCCATTAAATATACAAACAGTCCCACAAAGTGAATAATAATAATTCTTTGCATTTATATGGCACTTTTCTCACAGCACTCAGCAATTGCAGGTTAAGGGCCTTGCTCAAGGGCCCAACAGAGCAGAGTCCCTTTTGGCATTTACAGGATTCGAACTGGCAACCTTCTCATTGCCAGTGCAGATCCCTAGCCTCAGCGCCACCACTCCACCTGAATATATCATAACAAACTGGTGTTATGTATCTAAGTCCTCATTCAGAGACTCATTATAATTATACAGTATATCAACTAATGAGTATTGCTCTTTAGGATTACTTTGTGAATCTCTCACTATCCACAAAGTCTGATGTAGAGTTTTGAGCTAGATGTAAAGCTGTTCCTTATTTAATCTATGGTTGCAAGTTCCATTGTGGCAGGCAACCATAACTTGTAGTGCTTATCTTCAGTAAAACAGAAAAATGGTCACTTTAAAGAACTACAGAATTCTCTTTTGTGCCATATATTTATTTAACAACAAAAAAAAAAGAAAATCAGTGATAGCAAAATATTAGTAGCATAGCAATCAAAGCATTGCATGTGCAGAGGAGAGATGAGTGGTACATCAGGGAAAGAATGTTGAGGATGGAACCACCAGGCAACAGGAAAAGAGGAAGACCAAAAGAAGGTTTATGGATGTGATCAGGGATGACATGAAGGAAGCTGGTGTGGCAGAAAATGATGAAAAAGACAGGGATAGGTGGAGATGGATGATCCACTATGACGACCCCTAAATGGGAGCAGCTGAAAGAAGAAGAGAGATCAAAGTATTGTTTCAAATTATGTAAATGTGTCTTACTTGGGTGAAAATGTAATCTGTTTTCTTAATGTAACTTAGAGTTCTCATCTTTGTAAATACAACAGAGAAAACACATTTGATGTATTCTTAATTAACCATAACTAAATAAAAACCATAAACCATGACACTATGACCATTTTCAATTACACTATTAAGTGGATAACAACTCACCCACCTTTATAAGTTTATTTACATTTAGATATTACATTTTGAATTCAACAAATTTGCTTTTCAAACCCCACATTCAGAATGTTTCTAAGGTATTAGACAGCAAGTGACCTTTATGTGTTTAAAATGCTGCGCACTGTCTTTACAGCAGAAGCATTCTTTTCACTGTATTGCTCTTTTTATAAACCCCTTGGATCATTGTATCCTTCATAATGGCCAACGCTGTAACAAGATATACACTTTTGAGATTTTTGTTTGAACAAAAGACAATGAAACTTAGTTAGATAGCTCCAGACAGGCATACAATTCTGTCACTTTCAAGTTTCTGCCCAGCAACACAGTGGGAAGGCTTCAGTGACCCACTTTGGGCGAGTTGCCATTGTTTAGGACTCTTTGAATATAGTGAGAGATAACATGATAACAAAAAGGACTCCCATTTATCAGCCCACTGTCAGATTTCCTATTTTCTCTTTGCCTTTAACAAAAACAACTGTCCCTGCTTACACAAAGCGATGTATTTGTTATGTAAGCATGCTTCTCTGATTTTTATTTCATTTTTATGTTTTTGAGTGATACAACTAAAACGAGGCTACAATACTTAAACAAGTTAGAAAACGTATGCACAGCATAATATTCAGGTGCATCTGAGGACTATGTTGGCACTGTAGCCCTACTGAGTTCAGTAGGTACGTTCTAGAACCATCTTGATCCATTTTTGGGGTATCAGTGGCCAAAGTCTATCTCACCAGGACTGGGCAAAAGGCTGAAAACAGGCCTGGAGAGGACTCTAGTCTATGACAAAGACTACTCCTACTCACACACACACACTTTACACAACTTAAAATTTCCAATTATCATAACCCAAATAAAATAAAAAAAAAAAAAAACTTTTGTAATGAATTCCTTCTTTGGTTGAGAATGTCTGTCCCTTGTCATTTTTATGAATGGAACTTGCAAATCTATTCACTTATGGCAAATGTTAGGGAATAACAGAAGTGAAAGGCCGACTTTACTACAGCGAGTGATCATTACAGATATCAGGTGTATGTGGCACTCTGATTGTAAATTATAGGGTGATGAGATTTTCAAAGTCCCAAACTTGGGTACTTGTACAGCACATATGCCCATGCATAAAGCCCTTCCTCATTTATTTAATGCCTACTTTATCTCATCATCATCGTCAAAGAAGAGATCAAGGCACTGGAAAATAATAACACTTTTTACAAATAGGAACACATAGGTTTGAACACAGTGGTTGATGTGGAAATAAATAAATGGCAGTACTCTGTTTTTGTCTGGTTCTTGGTCTTCGTCACAACTTTGTTCAAATTTAACACAAGTTCTTAATCTACTTTTCCCCCTCAGGAATTTTTACCACAGTAGTATACATGTATTACTAAGAAAACAGGGTGGAGTGCAGGGGTATGGGCTTACCACTTGGCGTTTCATACGCACTGTTCTAAATATATTGTGAGGATGTTTGTTTCAGTGGAGCAATGTTTCATTAAATAACAGCCTGTTAAAAATGGGACATTTTGTTATTCTTCAGTTATTTATCTGGACACGTAGTCTGAAATCAGGACTGTCATTGTCACTTCAACGTCTTGTCACCCTAGTAAATTATACTGAAAGTGAAATACTGAATCACTGTAATCTGCAGATAATGAGGCTGTGAGGTTGGTTTAGTGTAAGCTTAATACTGAGTAAATGTTTACTTACGCTTGTGCATAATGGCACAGGGTAAATCATTCATAGCTAAATAACCTTTTGTTTTCCTTGCTTGCATTTTATTCATTCATGGTTAGGAACTTACCTGTTACTATTTAAGCATCGGCAGGACTGAAGTGCTGATGCACTTGCTCTCTTTTGCTTGCGCTAAAGCCATTGCAAAGACTTTATAAAGTAGAAACAATACGCTGATCAGGGGGTTTCTGCTCTGGACTTGCAGTCAGTGACAGCGACTTCCTACTTGTGCACACAGTCTGCTGGTACTTTATTAACTTTTATTGGGGATCTGTTTGCCATCATTAGAAGCTATCAGAAGTGAAAAAAGAGAAAAATATACAAGTTGCTGTAACCGCTCTCAATGTAAAATTGAAACAGTTAGCTAATTTATTGTTGACGTCGGAGAGAATGTATATTTGTTTTAAGACAGATGAGTTTGCAAATTCGCCAATTTTTCAATGGGAGATTTTGAAATTTCTGTTTAAGATATCTCAAAGAAAATTGAACTGTCTTGACAAACTTCCTTGATGATTACGACAACGATAACAGCAATTTATTTGTTTTTGATGGCCCTCCAGCCTTGTCTCTCTAAGAAGACAAGAAAGAACTCCCAAAAAAACCCTTGTAAGGAAAAAATTGGAAAAAATCTTGGGAAAGGGAATTCAGAGAGAGACCCCTTTCCAGGTAGATTGGGTGCATAATGGGTGTCAAAAAATACACAAAAGAGATCACAGATCATCCTCTTCTCAGAGATAGATGGCCTATTGCCACCTTAGGAATACAATACAATAGTACAAACTACAAATCAAAATGCAAGATTAGTTTAAGAATAAGTGTCACATTATAATAAAGTTCATTCACATTGATTCATGCAGACAAACAGACAGACAGACATGCATGACTAGCTCAATAGATGCTTTGTGCATTATATGTGAATGCAACTAAAAATGGTTCATTTGGGGGCTAGCATTAATAAACTTAATATAATAAAAAGAAAACTAATTGTGCAGTTCTTCAAGGCTAGTGGATGTGTGAATTTATTGTTTTTACCAGATGAAATAAAACTTTAAAATCATAACTTAATATGTACACACATTACATTTTCAAACTGGCTTAATTCAGCTCAAGTTCAAAGTGAGTCTTACCTTATCCTGGCAACACTGGGCACAAGATGGGAAACAACTTTGGACAGGGTGCCAGTCCATGACAGGGTCTTCTCCAACACCCACACCCAGGCTAGTTAATGTCACCATAGACTCTGTAAATTTTGGAGTACCTGTGATAAAAACCCCTCGTGGTTTGTTCCCTTGACCACCATTTGTGTAGCATGACATACCGAGAGACTCAGTTCAACTAGTTTATGACTCACGCCAACAAAATCAAACAGGTTCGATTGTGTCTTAAGTCAGAGCGGCAGGCTCTGTGTGTATGAGTGCTGTCAACCAATAAGTACTAATCAGCAGTGTAAGTACATTGCGTATCATGCAGTGATGAGTAATTAGGAATGCAAGTGTTTTGAACCATGCAAACAGAAAAGATGTTTCATGTTTTAAATAACACTACAAAATAGATTAAAAAAAGAAGGGCAGATATTGGGGCTGAAGTCACCATAAGAGTAAACCCTTTGCATGAGCACCAGCTCCATCAAGCATCATGTCAGAAAAAGGGGTGAGTTTGTAATACTTTGGAAATGTGAAACTGTGGAGAGAAGTCATTAAGTGGTCTTGTAATATGACATATCCTGCTATTCCTAGTTGTGTAGTCAGAAATCCATAGGTGACAAGATCTGCAAGTGCATTTATCAAGTTTGACATTCCATCCAGCAAATCCCATGATGTGACATCATCATTTTTAGAGTTAATGTGTGAGAAGACCACTGTAAACTTTGCAAAAATATGACTATTGAAATCTTCTGGTATGAAATATAAAATCCAGTGTGTTGAATATGTAAATAGTTACACTTGAATGAAAGGTCAAGTAGGTGCCACAGTAGTCGGTGATGCTATCAGACAGCTGCAGTGACCTGGGCTCAAATGTTGACCCAGTCACTAGCTTTTTAGATTTTTCCTCACAACAATTTTGATGAGAATAAGCTCTGTAATCCTGTTCAGCTAGATTATTCAAAGTAACAATTCAAGATTTGATGGTCTCACTCTCCACCCTACTTGTTCTCCTTGTTTCTGAAAGATTTATTTAATCTGGAGGGTGTGGTTTACCTGCTGCGTTTATCTAAAGATAAGCAGTTTGGTCAACCAGGCAACAACAGTTACATCTCCAGCAATGCCTGTGACAGTAGGAAACACAGAGATGACTAAAAAGCATAATATCTGATGAGCAAAATATACACAAAAGAATGGTAAAAATTAATACTGTATCTTCACATACAAATTAGAAATTAAAAACGATGGACATAATATATTTGCTAAATATTCACAGCTAAATATTCTTCAGCCAACACATTTGGTATAAATTATGACATTGATATACAAAAGAAATAATTACATACACAAGGAGCATATTGTCACAGAAAAGTAATTAGAATATTTAGCATTTGTCAAATGGCATGGATTTTGTCAGCATAGAATTGGTAAAATGAGGATCTAGATACTCTCTTACATGTGAGGCAAAATTCAAATGTCTTTCAATAATATTCCACACATATATAATTAGGGTCGTGGAATCTGGCAGGCCATTCAGTAGCTATAATGTTTTGAAGGACAGCAAAGATATTAGTGGTATGTAACAACACATTATCATACTGTAAAATTAATTTTGTTTGTGTCTGTTGTGGACACCAGGGGGCGGTTCATCTCCTCAAACATCCAAAACTAGCAGGCTTGGCCACAAGTTATTCATGGGAAACTCTTTCTTATAAGTGTTTCCCACCACAGCCACAAGTGTAAGTAATTACCAAGCACTATTATAACTCTTTTCCTCCTTCTTTGTTATTGCCTCCTCCACACAAGTCTTGTCCTCCTCCTCATGCCTCTGGCTGCTGAAACTGAGGCAGGCAGCTCCTTTTAATTCCACCTGGAAGTATTTCTAGTGCTTCATACACGTGGTCCAATTTGCACTTCCGGGTGAGATGGTAGCCCCATGAAGTAGGGCTCCCCAGTCCCAGCAGCACCCCCAGGCAACACCCATGCAACTCAAAAGGACTGAGTTGAAGAACTTCATGTCTCATGACGTCCTCTGGGAATCTGAGGCACTGCTGCAACCCCTGGCAGGGGCTGCCATCTTGTGATCTGGGTGAGATAATCCCCAGTGCATACCCTGGTTCTTCTACCCCGAAAGCATCCTGTCAGGGTAAGGATGCCACCTGTCCCTCACACTGTAAAAGATAAATGATAACAGGACTGATGATACTTTGAACAATTCTGAACATTCATGATGTCCTCCTTGAAATGGAATCCATTTTTATATGTTATAGCTCCTCAAACCATTATGTCAGGCACTGGTGATTCATGCCTTTCAACAGTGGCTTTTAGTACTAGGGTGTTGTACCATGTTAGCCATTATGGATATAGTGAGAAGTTAAGCAAAATGACACCTTTTATTGGCTAACTAGAAAGATTA
>JANRMT010062835.1:65424488-65463264 GCA_026402145.1 Polypterus bichir lapradei | reverse complement strand
CTATCTATCTATCTATCTATCTATCTATCTATCTATCTATCTATCTAAATAAGATTACGTAGAGGCAGAACCACAATGCCACTGTCTTTCAGTCAGGAATGCTGTTATCTGCTCTATTCTGCAACCTAGCACTAAGATTGTCATTGTCCAACAAATATACATAAAACACCATTATGGTGTTTCACTTTTATTCTGATTAAATCAGCTTTTTGTTGAGGTTGGATTTTTCTCAGCCCCATTAGTGAAAATCAGTTTTCTTTAAGTCGTCGGCAAATGGCCAAAACATTCTTTCCAGTCAGTCAGTTAGAGAAGCAATCAGGGACATGTAGCTTTATATATAACATGTATAGATTTACATGTGTGGCAGAGATTTGGATACAAAGAGCATTCATTACTGCTTCCTCATGTATTTATTATTTTTATTTTTACTGTTTATCTTGCTGATGCCTTTACCTACAGTGACTTACATGATCAGAATTTATTACCATTGTCTAAATAATGTATTTTTTAGTTAGAGCAAAGGCAGGTTAAGTAACTTGCTGAAGGTCACATAATGAAGTACAAGAGGAAATTGAATGAGCTGAATTGCATTTAAATTGCTCTGCTTTAGTCAGTACACCATTCCTCTAATTCTTTATTGGAAAAAGTGGATGCAGAACGTGGGGAGATTTTGCTATATATCAGCTGAACACATAATATCTGATTTCTATTACACTCACCAGTTTACAGATTACTTACGCTATCCCCTCCATGGTGCTTCATAACTCTGCTGCTGACCTATAAAGCTGTTTACACCAGTACTCCTGGACAACTGTCTGCAGTGGTTACATCATATCAAACTGTTAGACAGACAAGTTTTCAGACACTAACCTTTTTACTGTGCCAAAATCCTGCTGTGCAACTCTTGGCAAACACATATTCTGCTCTTTTGGATTGTCAAAGGTCTCCATCTATGTTGACTTTCAAATCCAAACTAAAGCTCTGTTCATGTTATTTTAAGATCTGCCTGTCTCTTTATCATTATTGCTAATAGATTATAAATTAGGCAACACAGATATCCGTTCTTCTCAGAGACAATATTTGATTCTTGGGCTAGCCATTAACTACACTGACTTTATATATATCCACGTAGGTTTTCTTTGTGTGCTGCAGATTCCTCATACATACTGTACCATAGAAGCCTATTTTAGGCTAACTTTCAGTCGCTGGTTGCTCTGTCATTTTGCAATTTTCAGTTTATTGTATCCTCAAAGGGTTGCACATGCACATTTAAATCTAGGGAGTAACGTAAGGTGTTTGTCATTTGCATCCATCCATCCATTATCCAACTCGCTATATCCTAACTACAGGGTCACGGGGGTTTGCTGGAGCCAATCCCAGCCAACACAGGGCACAAGGCAGGAAACAAACCCCGGGCAGGGCACCAGCCAGCACACACACATACCCACACACTAGGGACAATTTAGAATCGCCAATGCACCTAACCTGCATGTCTTTGGACTATGGGAGGAAACCGGAGCACCCGGAGGAAACCCACACAGACACGGGGAGAACATGCAAACTCCACGCAGGGAGGACCCGGGAAGTGAACCCGGGTCTCCTAACTGCATGCTGCCCCATTTGCATCAAATGCAAACCCAGAAATCTGGATATACTCTAGTAGCTCTTTGGATGGGTACAGTTGTCTGGAAAATTATAAAATTTTGGATCAGTATTTGCAAATATTCTAAAATGGTCTTATATGTGCTGTGGCATCCATTTCAGAGTTCTGTCTTGTGTTTGATGATGCCTAGAAGGCTCCCCACAGCTCTTTAATGGGAAAGTCGGTTAAGAAAACATAAATAAGTCAATTCCAACTGTAGTTATCATCTGCTTCATGGCAGGTTTCCTATTTTCATCCTTGTCCTATCAGCATACCTTTATTTTGATAAAGTTACTTCTTGTGTCTCTGGAATAAGATAAGAATGTAGAAAGTAGACATTAGCACCAATCTACTGCATGATTCTACAGTTATGGCCATGCACCACATTTGTGATTGCTCAGGGCCAGCCTGACTTTGACTTTTACATTCAAACTGATATCAGTTAAGGTCTTTGAAAAAATGACAGCAGTTAAGTCAATAACTTAACTACCATATATACTCCAATTTACACTTTTCTGACTTTTATTTCTATTTGTGTAACCTTCTTTATCAATTTATGTATATTTACCTTATATGTATTCACTAGTCCGCCCCGCTTAGCTGTATAATTAACCTAGACAACCCTCACCCAACTTTAGACTTGTATAACTGGTTCACTGACTGTTCTGAAGTGGTACAACAGTATTACTGTTGCTAGTACAGTACTAGTAACTATTTCCGACTACTTCCAGAAGCCATTGTATTAAATTTAATTTACAGCGGAACAACTTACTTTACATATGACCAGAACATCTGGCATTATGACTAGTGATACGTTATTAGTCATTAACGTTGTCTCTAAAGCCATGAAAAGCCATTTGCTCCATCTGCAGTCTTTCTGCTGATATTGTGCAAGGTATTGCAGACCTCGTTCTACAGCAGTGGACACAAAATTATGAAGTATATTATTAAATATAGGCTTATCAAAGATGAATGATTTGTTGACTGGAGTCTTATCTTTATTAATCTGATGACATAGAATCTTGTTTTTCTTATTGTAAGATTTATTGACTTATCAAAAAAAAATTATTTATGATTATTTAGATTACTTTAAGAAATCTTGTCAGGTAGGTTTTACTTACACCATTGGCAGATATTTTTGCTAAATAAAAGCAAATCAACTATCATTTAACATTTGTTTTGTTTAGTTTTTGTATATGCATTTTTGCAGTTTTGTTCCTAAGTTTATTTGACTCCCTTTTTATTTACCTGCACTTCTCCAGCCTGATGATATTAATTCCATCCTTTTAAAACAGTATACAGCTGCTTAACTGCAGAAACGTAAAGCTATATTTTAAATGTGATGAAAAGCAGTACTTTTCATCCACCATGATCATTACTACACATCTTTGTCATTTAAACTATTTTAAATGGGTTATATATGCGTACATTTAGTGATAGATTAAAGGCAGATGTATGTGTTTTTGTACAAAAATCAATAAAAGCCAATCAGATGTATGTCGTGTGCAATCTGTTGCAGAGACGACTGAATTAAACGGATCTTAGGGCAATCCAAAAAACCATTTATATAAATAAAAAAATCGATTGGAAAAGTGGCACACAAAAAACAGAAATAGTTTTGTATTTTTGACATAAAAGGTTAAACATAAATAATGGATTTCCTGCTATGGAACCATTAAAGAAACAGTACTGTGTAGATGGTGATGTTATAGTAAATATTGCGTCACAGAGTAAATTATCTAAATGGCTGGGCCAATAACTTGGCATTTGACACTGTTGTACCAGCAAAGCAGACCACCAGATTCCTCGATTTAGCACTCACAACCACCCTTTGCAATTGGATTTTGGACTTCTAACCAAAAGACCTCTGCATGTGTGGATTGTCAGCTTCATATCCTCCACACTGACCTTCAATGCGGACACTCCTGGGGTAGTTTGCTGATCCCCCTTCTGTACTTCTTGTTTATCCACGGTTTTGTGGCCAGACACAGCTCCAACTCCATTATTAAATTTGATAATGGCACCAACATCATAAGCCTGATCTCCAACAGTGATGGACAGATTACAGAAAGAGGTCTATCTGCTGACTCAGGGGTGTCAGGACAACAATCTTGCCCTTAATGTCAGCAAAGCCTTGGAAGTGGTCACTGATTTCAAAAAGAAAAAGGTAGACCACATCACCATCTACATCGAAGGGAATGCTGTTCGGAAAACCAGAAAGTAGATGACATTGTTAGCACACAACTTTAAAGAAATCTTGAGAAAGAGTTTGGGGATGGGATGACAACTTGTAGACAGGAAGCAAAGGTGATACACAATGCTTATAGCAATTTGAAATTTCTATCTGATGCAAAAGTGCAATAACAGGACAGTAGTGTTTAGACAAAGACGATGGGTATAAAAAGGGTTTTTTTTTTTCAGAAGGTTGCTTGTATCAGAGTCAGCAAACACGAGGAGTGGCTGCAAAGTGAGTTGCATTCATTATACCACTAACACTTACTTTGCATGAAGCTCACTTCGTCTTTTAATTTTCTGGCTCTCTGATTTAGTATGCAGTGCCTCTTGATTGCCATTACCCCTTCTCTTTTGCATACCGCAGAGAAATGTGAGGAGCAATTTTCAATCTTTCAAACACATCACCAATTAAAAAAAGAATAATAACAATATTTGAAGGCAGCAAGCAATGGTTGAACAGAAACTAAATATTGTGAGATATGGCCAGCCATTTATCCCGGTCAATACCCCCAGGCCGCCAGATGGAGCCCTCCTTGCAGCATAGAGGTGCCCCGAATGCCAGCAGGGAATTATGGACAGTGGACTTTTAATGCACAGCCCTGCTGGATACCATGGGGGCCACCAGGAGTCGCTGCAGGGAGGCCCAGAGACTATTTTCCCTACACCCTGGAAGCACGTCCCAGTCACACGGACAGAAGAAATGACGTGCTTCCGGGATGAAGAAAAGGAGTTTTTACCTGACCCGGAAGTGATAGAAAGTCACATGGACTGAGGGACAAACACTTCCGGGTCAAAGACTATAAAGGACTCTGGGAGATCCCAGACGGACGAGCTGAGTTGGGAGGCAGGGTGGCTAAGCGTCTGGGAGTGGAGGATTGGATTATTGATTATTGTTATTGTTAGTGGAGTAATGTGAAGAGGAGCATGCTGTGTGCACTTTATTATTATAATAAATCTTATTATTGGACTTTTACCTGGTGTCTAATGTGTGGTCTAAGGGTACAAGGGAGCGAGAAAGCCCTAATCTGTCACAATATATACAGACAAATTATAACAGCAATGCTTTTGACACTTAAAAAAAGGTCAAATGTTCTAATAAAATTGCTTGCATGAATTATGCTACAGCTTTTACCGTAGTGAAAACAGTAAAAAAAAAAAAACCCTGTTGTCCTGTAGACAGAGTCTACAGAAATAAAATAAACAGCAGAACATTAACAACTTACACTGTAGAAACAAGCAATGGGGAAGAGGTCTGCCTAAAGGTGTTATTGCTGCTTCATGACTCATTAAATTAACATTGTTGACAGTCATCTGTTGTGATCATTTTTCATTAATGAGCAGAGAGATGGCTCCAAGTCAACACCAGTCAGGAGCACAGAAAAGAGAAAAAACGAAGGTATGAACAAGCAGCACATGCTGCATTTGCAGGTATATTTAGAAATATAAATTTGCCTAACTTCCGGTGAGCTCAATAACATAGCATCAATTGCTACTACACTGAAGTTAATGTTTTACTGGAGTAAAAATGGAGTAACACTATCATTATGTGCAATAGTTTTGATATCAAGTTATCAGATGTTGTAGTACCTAGCTGACACATGGTAGTGGATTATTTATTACCACTATATGGACCTCAGGACCCATCCACGTTGTTAAAGGCTGCTAACGTTAGTCGACATATGAAGTGCTCTGAGTGCTTCTTTCTTTGAGGACACGTTTGTAAATTTCACAAACACACGGGCTCTCTTGCTGACTAGTTAGTTATTGGCTGAATTGTGGGAAAATGCCACCCAAGCAACTTTGACATACAAAAAGATCGATTAGCTCAGATTAATTTCAATTGTTGGTTCATTTTATTGGAAGCTACACTGCAAAAAAAATGAAATCTAAGCAAGTGAAAATTATTTATATCATGAAATTAAATCTTGTTTTCCTTATTGTAATAATGATTGACTTATCAAAAACTTTATTTTACGATTATTTAGCTTACTTTAAGAAATCTTGTCAAGTAGTACTAGGGTGTTGTACCGTGTTAACCATTATGGATGTGGTGAGAAGTTAACCAAAATGACACCTTTTATTAACTAACTAGAAACATTACAATATGCAGGCCTGAAGAAGGGGCCTGACTTACCTCAAAAGCTTGCATATTGTAATCTTTCTAGTTAGCCAATAAAAGGTGAAATCTTGTCAAGTGAATTTTGCTTACCCCATTGGCAGATCTCTTTGCTAAATAGAAGCAAAACAACTCCCAATTAAATTTTTTTGTCTATTTTTTTTGCATGTGAATTTTTTGTAGTGTAAAATTACTGATTTAGTTAATGTCTTAGTGCTATCTGCTGTCATTAGGAGGACAAAATTAAATTTAGATTAATTCATAAGCATAGGTGATATAGTTACATGGTCAGTTTTTAAATATCTGGATATTTAGCTTTATTTTGACCCTGTATTTAATGCATTAAGTATGTTTATTAAGCATGTTCAATAGTAGTAGTAGTAGCAGTTTTTATTTTATTATTATTATTAGTAGTAGTAGTATTTTATATATTATTTTTATTAGTATTGGTATTAAAATTGTTTGTTTTTGTTGTTGTTGTATCACGTCACAAGTAATACTGTTGACTATATCAAGTAATAAAGGGTAACAGCACTTTGATACCCAGAACCATTATTATGATTATTATTATTATTATTATTATTATTATTATTATTATTATTCCTAATTAGGCCTTCATTTATAAATTAATCAAATCAAAATGCTATGGCTATGTTTGTGAGGTATGCTTCTTTGTTTATTTATTAATTTATATATTTATTGTTGAGATTAAAATTGTTATAAGAAATACTAATGTAGTGGATTCAGGGAATGGGTAGGATGGGGGGGTTTGAAATGGGGTCCCAACAAGAATATTCTGCTTAGAGCCCCAGTTTGGCTAGGGGTAGCACTGCAAACATGTCCCAAAAAAAAAAAAAAAAAAAAAAAAACTATGTTTCCCAGAAAAGTAATAGTTTATTGTTCCATTGATGTCTGGGTAGTTTACAGCTGCTCCATAAACTGCGTCTGCTACCTTTGATTTGCATCATCAGAATTTTTTAAGAACTTCAGGAGATCCTCAAATGATTTCCGTCTCTCTTTTTTTTCTTTTTTATTTTTATGAGGAGTGAAATGTGGTCTGCGGCTTGTTCCTGCTTAGGCTTAAGATGGTTGCTGACACATGGTTGACTGGGTGAAAGTGGGCTTATTCTTTGCAAGGCCTCAAGTCTTCTGCTATCTACTCCTCTGCAATTTCCAACTTCTGTGAATTTAAGGCTGATATTCTCTCCATACAGTCTCACTTTATTGAAAAACTGAAATCTCACTATTGATT
Organism: Polypterus bichir lapradei; assembly: GCA_026402145.1. Lineage (NCBI taxonomy): Eukaryota > Metazoa > Chordata > Cladistia > Polypteriformes > Polypteridae > Polypterus > Polypterus bichir. Next base: position 65,456,019 of record JANRMT010062835.1, on the reverse strand, counting down.
TGTTATTCTTCTTTACCCATTCGTATCGATCTGCTGATATTGCCCAGTTTCTAGCCACTTTTTCTGGGTTGAATCCCACCTGACATTATGGATCATTTTTAGCTTGTATCTCTTGCCACTTCATTGGCCTACTCTTTTTCTCTCTTTACACAGTCTTGTTCATTATGAAGTGCATGAGAATGACGTTAGTCAAGAATTCTTGTTTTTATGAGAAGTTGGCATGGTATGTCTGTGAAACTTGCTGTATTTACATCAGATATGGCAAAGAACATTAGATAAACGTTAATTTATTTGCCTGTGTAATGAATGGCAGACATGGGCTGGCATTCCGGCCAGACTAGTTTAAGATTCCTTACCTATTATGCTGGCCGGTCCCTGCCACAGCAAAGCAATGGACAGGAAAGGCATCCTGGAGGGACTTGATAAAGGATCCTTAACCTCCTGGAAAGCCAGTACAATGGAAGGACGGGAGAAGACAAATTACGTGGGCTATTTACTCCCTTGAAATGCTAGATGGCAGTGTCCCTGGGTTACAGTACCTATGGATACCCACAGGGCATGCTGGGAACTGTAGTCCCATGGGGAAACCCTGTTGGGTTCCATGGGTGCCGCCAGGGTGCACTGAAGGTATTAAAGGGCTTTACTTACCCAGAAGGGTTTCCAAAGGACAGTGCCATGACTGCTTCTGTACAGGTGAGTTGGGAGAGGAGCTGGACAACACTTTCAGGAAGGAAGGAAGGGAGAAAGAAAGATAGAAAAGTAGAATTGTGTCTGGCTTATGATTTTGAATGACCTGTGAAGGTATTTTGCACAATAAATCATTTGTTTGAACCCAGGACTTGTGTTTGGGGCTTGATGTGCTGCAATGCCCCCTACTAGTCACACCTTTTACTCACTCAGTTATAAAATCTTACTTAGACTGAGATCCTCTTGTGTCTTTGGGCACATTGGACAGCAATTTGGTGCCATCTTTTCTGATCGGCTGTCACTCCTTCAGCGTCTTGCCAGACTATGTTAATTTGTTTCAGATCATCGTGGAATATTCTGCAGCATGTGAGCTTTGGCCTCATTTCCGCTTCCCTTCCAGTGGAATCCATTTCATGGCTGTCTTTAAATAGTAGTATTTGGGGAGATGCAGGATGTGGCAAAATAGCCTCAATTACAGCTCTGTGACAATTTCAGACAATGGACGTGCCTTTACCCTTCTCCATACCTCTTTGTTGGTAATGTGGTCATGCCAGCTTATCTTCAAGATCTGCCTCAGGTATCTCTGGTGGAACACATTCAGTTTCTAATCAGTTCCGACTGTACTTTTCTATGTTTCACTGGCATAGATGGCTGTTGGTAGAAATCTTATAGAGCCAGAGTTTCAAAATAAAGGTGGTGACAGACCAGATGGTGGTCATTCTTTGAAAAACTGCTGCTGCATTGCCAGTTCCACAGTTAACATCAGCTTCAAGGGTACCATCATTATTCACAGTGCTGCCTAGATAGGTGAAGCAGTTCAATGCTTCGATTTCTATTTGGTTGACCTGAATGGCCATTGTGTTTGATTGTCACTGCTGACTACCTTCATTGATTTTGTCTTCTCTGTATTGATTCTCATTCCAATTTTCTCAGCATGCTGTTCTAGATCCAATGTGGGCCTCTGTAGGTCTTTATCATTCTCGGCCAGTAGAACAATATCATTGGCAAAGTCCAGGACCCTCATGTGTAATGCTGTGCATAGAATTCACACTAAAACATGGTGTTTGGACAATGTACATAGTGGAGGAAAGGAAAAACTTACTATTTGGTGGCTTAAGTACTGGTACAAGAAACAAAAGGAAATTGATGGAGTGGTACAGCATGGTGAAGGCATTCAAAAGTTTAACTTCAGAAAGTCGCACAACGGCCAAAATAAAAAAAGAATGGTCAGATATCAAAGTCAACTTGAAAAAGCAAGTCGCAGCCCATCATTTGAGTGTCATACGTTTTACGTTAAGGATCACAGAGAAGAAAAAAAGGTCTATGTTGAGATTAAAGTTGAAATATCTACTTCGAAAAACATGCAGGCTAAGGGATTTGGTGATGCTAAATTGGCACTACTAGTTTATATGTGTGCTTGTGTGTTTGTATTTACCCTGCAGTGCGCAGGCTCCTCCTCAGGCTATATCTGGGATTGTTCCTGCTTTGTGCTTGATGCTTACTGACACTGGTTCAGCAGTGCTACTGTGCCCCCACACGTTTAATGCATGCTTTGATGAATTTCATCATGAAAATGATATCAAGTATACATCTTACTGTTCTAAAATGTTCAGAGAGCTGTAATATCATGAATGTACTGTATTCTGTGTGGCGATCAATACCTGCGATCAATACCTGCATGCTCCTGTCAGCGTAACACCAGATTAGGAGAACACTTAGAATACAAAGCATTTAATGTGCTACTTTAGTTACAATGGGGTTTGACTTCAGCCCATCCACCTTTTCATATGTTTAATCTCGAAATTTTGACTTTAATCTTGTTTATTTTGTCATTAAAGTAGAACATTGTAAACTTCATCTTAAAATTGATGTTTAACTTACTGGAGTTTCTCAAACCCTATCATAAATAAATACGTGTTCCCTGACCAAGATGTTAATCAACTAGCAGTATACACTAGTAGCTTCAATTTAGCATCACCAAATCCCCCATGCTCCATGCCTTTGGAAAGAAACCGAAGCAGCTGAGGAAACAAAACAGAAAAACATTCAAATGCCAGGCAGGGAACACCTGGGATTTGACCCTTTCCCCTGAAGCAGCAGTGCTTCTGCCATGCCACAGTGTCTCCACATGCTTAATTATTAACAGTATACATTATTTAAATTAAGTTTATACATCGTTAAAATTAAGGTGTAGTGGTCTTTGATGTTCAATGATATTTCTGAGAATGAAGATCTGTTCTGTGCTGGAGCAGTTGCTGTGGAAACTAGCTTGTTCTTCCCGTAGTACTGCATCCACAGCCATGCGCAGCCTGTTCAGAAGCATGGTGCAGAACACCTTGCCAGGAATAGACAGTTGTTACAGTTGGTCAACTAAAAAAAGTTTCAATTCTTCTTCAGCAGAGGTGGCCCACTCCAATCTTGGAGGTCGATAGTGGCTGTAGGTTTTCTTTCCTGTCACTTTCTTAACCAGTGAACAATTGCTGTTGTTCATTGACTTCTTTTCTCTTCATTTTATTTGCCTTTTTTAAGACTCATCCTCTAATCTGATTAGTTTCTTCCTTAAATGGGAGCCAAAAATTAAATGTAAAGCAAGCCAGCAGATAACCAGCTAAGTCGGGGCCTTGCCTCCAATCAGTTTCGCACCAACCAGTTCCATAATTAGATGCCAATTCTTGTCGTTAATTAAACCCATTATTAAATTCCATGCATCCTTGCATTTGCCAATGACTAGATATGTTTCTGCACCATTTTGCACTTCTTGTTTTGTTAAAAACCATTTCTTGTAAATGGGGTGTCCTTACTACAAGTCGACGCCATCCATTGTGGATTCTTTTGCTTACTCAGCTTCAATTGCTGCTCTTAGAGCAGCTTCTCTCTCCTTATCCTCCTTGACCCTTCATCAGCTTTTGATAACCACTCCCTGCTTATCTGTTGCGTAGAGAAACCTGAAATTAACAGTTCTGCCTTAGACTGGCTCAGCTTCTGCCTTTTGAACTGGTCCTTTTGTGTCTACAGGTCTAACTCCTTGTCTCTCCACAGAAACATTCTACAGGTCTTTATCATTCTCGGCCAGTAGAATGATATCATCGGCAAAGTCCAGGACCCTCATGTATAATGCTGTGTGTGGAATTCACACTAAAGCATGGTGTATGGACAACACTAGAAATGTACGAAGTGGAGGAAAGGAAGAACGTAGTATTGGGTGGCTTGGAATTTGACTTGGCTAGGAATTTAATAGTTGTTAATAGATGAGACTTTTGGGTTCAGTACAAATTTGGAGCATTTAAGTAAATAAAAGTGGGCAGCTATTTTACAAACTAAGTTAAAATGCTTATCCAGTACACTTCACCTATAAGCAGGTTATTAAATTCAATGGCTTATTGATGTTCTCATTCTGCCACAGAAGACATATTCAAAACTGTTGATTTTCTTTTAAGAACACTGTCAAAATATCTTGTGGACTTGAACAGATCAACTTTACTGAAATTTTCACATTTTTATTTTCAGTTATTGTAAGATGAATGCAGGTTAGTTGGTCATGTGTTGGCTTGTATCTCATTATTAAATATACAATGGGTCTGAGTCCTAAATAGAAACTCATTATGAATTAAGGCAAAAGAAGTTAATTGGCAACAAAAACTGGCCACTAATTAAGAAAATGGCTATAATGAAAACCTGTAGCTGCTGTAGCTATTCTGGATCAGAGTTGGCCCATCCTGCTCCACCGGATTTGAGTTGATATACAATAGATTTAACACTAGAATTACCAGAGCCTACGAAAAAACTCGTAGATCCGTTCCACCTTAAAACGATTCGCACCTCTCCGTCATTGTCTTTTGTCCTTTAGAAATGGCGGGGCTCACTTAGCGGCAATTGAAGTTGATTAAGCAAAAAAAATCCACTCATGGATGGCATCAACTGGTAGTAAGGACACAAATTCAGATGAAATGTTTGGGTTCCATCCTATTTACAAGAAAAGGTTTTTAACAAAAGAATGATGCAGAAACTAACAGAAGCATATCTAGTTGTTGGCTAATGCAAGGATACTTATATGTAGCAACAGGGTTCTGGTTTGGAGCTCTGTCTTTGGGGTTAGTCATCTTCCAAATGAGACACTGTTTTTATAGCTCCTGGGGTGGAAGGCACAGAGTTAATTGGCATCACTGGGCAACTTCTCAGTGCTACAGTTGAAAAAAGAGACAAGGTGGTTAGTGATTGTGCTCTCTGGTGTCCCAAGGTGGTAGTGCTTACCATTGATGTGCCTGGAAGGTGACCCTCTAACGTGCATGTGTGACAGGGGCCAATTCAACACTTTTAGTTGGGACAGGATTGATGTCCACCTTCACTGCATTCAAATAAAGTATCACCCCACCTATTATTTAAAACATTTATGCATACTGGATTTGTCTGTTCCTGCTGTTGAGGAATACTAAAAGGAAATAAAAAAATAACCTGAATATTTGTGTCTCCCATAGACTCTGATCAGTAAGGATGCAATATTAATTCCTGCTTCAATTTACCTTTTTTTTGCTAAATCTCTGTGAGTTTGAAATTAATCTTGGCACTGCTGGTGTTTCTATAAGAGATGGAATTAGCCTTGAAGTCTCAAAACAAAATCAATCATAATATCAGATGTCTCTCTCGTCATCAGAATGCAGGAGCTTATGTGCACCATTTATTAAAATGAAATAAATGGAAAAGAAAAAGAAAAAGCACTTTTTCTTACAGTGGTGTGAAAAACTATTTGCCCCCTTCCTGATTTCTTATTCTTTTGCATGTTTGTCACACAAAATGTTTCTGATCATCAAACACATTTAACCATTAGTCAAATATAACACAAGTAAACACAAAATGCAGTTTTTAAATGATGGTTTTTATTATTTAGGGAGAAAAAAAAATCCAAACCTACATGGCCCTGTGTGAAAAAGTAATTGCCCCCTGAACCTAATAACTGGTTGGGCCACCCTTAGCAGCAATAACTGCAATCAAGCGTTTGCGATAACTTGCAATGAGTCTTTTACAGCGCTCTGGAGGAATTTTGGCCCACTCATCTTTGCAGAATTGTTGTAATTCAGCTTTATTTGAGGGTTTTCTAGCATGAACCGCCTTTTTAAGGTTATGCCATAGCATCTCAATTGGATTCAGGTCAGGACTTTGACTAGGCCACTCCAAAGTCTTCATTTTGTTTTTCTTCAGCCATTCAGAGGTGGATTTGCTGGTGTGTTTTGGGTCATTGTCCTGTAGCAGCACCCAAGATCGCTTCAGCTTGAGTTGACGAACAGATGGCTGGACATTCTCCTTCAGGATTTTTTGGTAGACAGTAGAATTCATGGTTCCATCTATCACAGCAAGCCTTCCAGGTCCTGAAGCAGCAAAACAACCCCAGACCATCACACTACCACCACCATATTTTACTGTTGGTATGATGTTCTTTTTCTGAAATGCTGTGTTCCTTTTACGCCAGATGTAACGGGACATTTGCCTTCCAAAAAGTTCAACTTTTGTCTCATCAGTCCACAAGGTATTTTCCCAAAAGTCTTGGCAATCATCGAGATGTTTCTTAGCAAAATTGAGACGAGCCCTAATGTTCTTTTTGCTTAACAGTGGTTTGTGTCTTGGAAATCTGCCATGCAGGCCGTTTTTGCCCAGTCTCTTTCTTATGGTGGAGTCGTGAACACTGACCTTAATTGAGGCAAGTGAGGCCTGCAGTTCTTTAGACGTTGTCCTGGGGTCTTTTGTGACCTCTCGGATGAGTTGTCTCTGCGCTCTTGGGGTAATTTTGGTCGGCCGGCCACTCCTGGGAAGGTTCACCACTGTTCCATGTTTTTGCCATTTGTGGATAATGGCTCTCACTGTGGTTTGCTGGAGTCCCAAAGCTTTAGAAATGGCTTTATAACCTTTACCAGACTGATAGATCTCAATTACTTCTGTTCTCATTTGTTCCTGAATTTCTTTGGATCTTGGCATGATGTCTAGCTTTTGAGGTGGTTTTGGTCTACTTCTCTGTGTCAGGCAGCTCCTATTTAAGTGATTTCTTGATTGAAACAGGTGTGGCAGTAATCAGGCCTGGGGGTGGCTACGGAAATTAAACTCAGGTGTGATACACCACAGTTAGGTTATTTTTTAACAAGGGGGCAATTACTTTTTCACACAGGGCCATGTAGGTTTGGATTTTTTTTCTCCCTAAATAATAAAAACCATCATTTAAAAACTGCATTTTGTGTTTACTTGTGTTATATTTGACTAATGATTACATGTGTTTGATGATCAGAAACATTTTGTGTGACAAACATGCAAAAGAATAAGAAATCAGGAAGGGGGCAAATAGTTTTTCACACCACTGTAAGCACTGTTTTTTAACATACAGTGCCTATAAAAAGTAGTCACCCACTTGGAAGTTTCACATTTTACTTTTATACAAGAAAACGGGGATTTAGTTTGACTTTTTGACACTGATTAACAGAAAAGACTCTTTAATGTCAAAGTAAAAGCAGATCTCTAAAGTGGTCTAAATTAATTACAAGGGTTAAGGGGTAATATTTTAAACCACCAAGAAAATAGGAAATTTTTTTTACCTTTTTCTAACATTTTTGGGTCCTGTTAAGGGTAAATGATTTACTGGTATGATCTACAACAAGTTAACAGTAGCTAACTTGCTAACTTATAGGAGTGATCAACAAATAATAAATAGCCAGTAATGGCGCACTGCACAATAACGTGCAGTGAATACACTTGACTTGAGCATTCCTAGTTTTCCTCCTCTTTCTTTCTCTGTACGTTTAGCATTCGTTGGCTCAGAGGTTGATGCATTTGCTGTTTCCTGAGCAGATCTTCTTCTCTCCACCCTAGCGGCCCGCTTCTTATCTTATTCCGTCGGCATCCTTTCACGTTAAAACTGATTAAGTCTGTGTTTGTGTTGCAGTTACTTAGTACATTTTTCTTAATTTTTCACTTAAGCTGGCACTTAAGTCTTCAATCTGCCTCAAGAATGATATAAGATATGAAGAGGTAGGGGAAGTGACAACGAAGGTGGTAGGGATGAGAACGGCGCCTATACGCATGCACCATACGGCCGCCTTGGTGCGTGCTGCCGAGAGTTGATTCTACAATAAATATATTTGTTTTGCTGAAATGCTGGATGTAGTAATAAAAGTTTATAAACTCTTTAGTGATGTATGACATGCTTAGTAGTGTTTATTGGAGAATGCAAAGGGGCTTAGCCTGGCCTCATTCCTCAGTTATTGCACAACCCTCTCACAAACCATATGTTTAAGTGACAGAACTAAAAGAAATGCAGACTTAGCTAGGAATTAAATATTTGTTAATAGATGAGGCTTATTATTGTTTGGGTTCAGTACAAATTTGGACCATTTAAATAAATAAAAATGAGCAGTTATTTTACAAACTAAGTTAAAATGCTGATCCAGTACACTTCACCTATTAAACAGGCCTGCCTTCAAAAGTAGTCAATATATGCAGGACTGTGAAAAAAGGTTATTTCTTAACAGTGTAGGAACAAATTGTGAAAAATATTTTGAACATAAGGTTAGCTGTGGTAAAGTGCATCAGTAGTCCATGGCAGTTTGTGATTTTATTATAACACTAGTGCAGCTCAAGATTTGTGAATGTGGGTGCATGCAAGTGGGAAGCCATGCGGCCGTGGGGTGTGCAATGGAGAAACTGGCTGTTTATGTGCAAACGTGATGACCACAGCCTTTCCTCATTGACGCTCCGTACATCATTAAGGCAAATACCGACACCTACAAAGTATATAAAAGAAAAATAAATAAGAGAGAAAATTGAGGATGAAAGTTTGGATTGATCAAAGAGAAAAATCAGAAGATTGTTCGAGCATCGGAAAGAGAAAGAGTGGCTGATGTGATAAATAATTGAGCCTTGACACAAAAAAGAGTTTTGGGGCAGCCTCCTGTACAGTGGTGCTTGAAAGTTGTGAACCCTTTAGAATTTTCTATATTTCTGCATAAATACGACCTAAAACATCATCAGATTTTCACTGAAGTCCTAAAAGTAGATAAATAGAAACCGGTTAAACAAATGAGACAAAAATATTATACTAGGTCATTTATTTATTGAGGAAAATGATCGAATATTACATATTTGTGAGTGGCAAAAGTATGTGAACCTTTGCTTTCAGTATCTGGTGTGACCCCCCCTTTGCAGCATTAACTGCAACTAAACGTTTCCGGTAACTTTTGATCATTCTTGCACACCGGCTTGGAGGAAGTTTAGCCCATTCCTCCGTACAGAACAGCTTCAACTCTGGGATGTTGATGGGTTTCCTCATATTAACTGCTCACTTCAGGTCCTTCCACAACATTTCGATTGGATTAAGTTAGGACTTTGACTTGGCCATTCCAAAAGATTAACTTTTTTTTTCTTTAACCATTCTTTGGTAGAAGGACGTGTGTGCTTACGGTCGTTGTCTTGCTGCATGACCCACCTTCTCTTGAGATTCAGTTCATGGACAGATGTCCTGACATTTTCCTTTAGAATTCTCTGATATAATTCAGAATTCATTGTTCCATCAATGAAGGCAAGCTGCTCTGGCTCAGATGCAGCAAAACAGGCCCAAACCATGATACTACCACCACCATGTTTCACAGATGGGATAAGGTTCTTATGCTGGAATGCAGTGTTTTCCTTTCTCCAGACATAACGCTTTTCATTTAAACCAAAAAGTTCTATTTTGGTCTCATCCGTCCACGAAACATTCTTCCAATAACCTTGTGGTTTGTCCATGCGATCTTTAGCAAACTGCAGACGAGCAGCAATTTTTTTTTGGAGAGCAGTGGCTTTCTCCTTGCAACCCTGCCATGCACACCATTGTTGTTCAGTGTTCTCCTGATGGTGGACTCATGAACATGAACATTAGCCAATGTGAGAGAGGCCTTCAGTTGCTTAGAAGTTACCCTGGGGTCCTTTGTGACCTCGCCGACTATTACATTCCTTGGTCTTGGAGTGGTCTTTGTTGGTTGACCACTCCTGGGGAGGGTAACAATGGTCTTGAATTTCCTCCATTTGTACACAATCTGTCTGACTGTGGATTGGTGGAGTCCAAACTCTTTAGAGATGGTTTTGTAACCTTTTCCAGCCTGATGAGCATCCTCTGAGGTCCTCAGAAATATCCTTTGTTCATGCCATGATACACTTCCACAAACATATGTTCTGAAGAGCAGACTTTGATAGATCCCTGCTCTTTAAATAACACAGGGTGGCCACTCACACCTGAATGTCATCCCATTGATTGAAAACACCTGACTCGAATTTCACCTTCAAACTAACTGCTAATCCTAGGGGTTCACATACTTTTTCCACTCACAAATATGTAATATTCGATCATTTTCCTCAATAAATAAATGACCAAGTATAACATTTTTGTCTCATTTGTTTATCTGGTTTCTATTTATGTACTTTTAGGACTTCAGTGAAAATCTGATGATGTTTTAGGTCGTATTTATGCAGAAATATAGAAAATTCTAAAGGGTTTACCAACTTTCAAGCACCACTGTATACTTGGAAAATGGCTGCTAAAGTGAAAAGGCTGCAAAAAAATGGTCTTGACAGACAAGAGTCCAAAACAGAACTGAGGTTTGGTACAGGCATGGTGAATTTTAAAGATGGAAGGAGGAAGTGACGTCCTCAGGGGTGGAACCAGAAATGACATTAAAGAGTCCAGGTGGAATTTCCCATATTAGGTCTGTTGGAGGGCGGCACGGTGGCGCAGTGGTAGCGCTGCTGCCTCGCAGTTGGGAGTCCCGGATTCACTTCCTGGGTCCTCCCTGCGTGGAGTTTGCATGTTCTCTCCATGTCTGCGTGGGTTTCCTCCCACAGTCCAAAGACATGCAGGTTAGGTGGATTGGCGATTCTAAATTGGCCCGTGGGTGTGTTTGTGTGTGTCCTGTGGTGGGTTGGCACCCTGCCTGGGATTGGTTCCTGCCTTGTGCCCTGTGTTGGCTGGGATTGGCTCCAGCAGACCCCCGTGACCCTGTGTTCGGATTCAGCGGGTTGGACAATGGATGGATGGAGGTCTGTTGGGAAAAAAGAGAAAGGGTCAGTGCACTCTGCCACCCCCTAGTCCGACTGGGAACTACCTTCTTTCAAGCCCTTTAGCTGCCTCCCAGCCGCATTTTCATATGAAGAATAGTTCAAGATTTAACCAATAGATGGTGCTAGTAACGGATAGAACTAAAGACCAAAAAGTTGAAAATAATACATATATAAAAAAATAATTTTTAAAAACCATGCTTATATTAAGTTAAAAAGTGTACTAAAAGGTAAAAAATAAGTCTCTCATAAATCACTTGTAAAATAAAAGCGTGGGCTCTTTTCATCAATCAACATTCAAAAAACACTTCTTAAAATCTTAGCAAAAGCACCCACCTTCTTTATATTAACATTTTCTTTTGAATGTATTTATTTATTGTTTTTTTTAACATTTCATTGAGTTTATTAAAAGCAAGTAACATTCCTTACAAGCAAGTCAAAATTGATAAAAAAAAGTTCAAATTAACACCCATCCATTATTTATTAGTTTTTAACTCCCATAGAAGGGCTCAATTTTGCTCTGCACTTTTATAGGACACTGATTGCTGTTTGAATAAACAGCACTAACCACTTTGCAGCAATCTTTTTTGTTTGTGTCCTCGTTGTCCAAGTCCATCCTGGCTACATGACTATCAACGTCCAGGGAAACAGGAGATACCAAGGCAGCGTGCACCCGAGGCATTACAATAGCATTTTTAAAAAATGCATGTTAGTTTTGTAGGAAAGAGAGAAATTGTTAATTAGAAAAATAACACCGTTAAAACAGCATGTGATTTCAACAGAATGTTAAAGCCTGAGGAGTATCAGTCCATGCATACTGAAAAGAGAGAATAGAGGAAATATGGTGTAAAGTAATTAAATGAACCAGGGAGAACAAATGTGAGAGCCTGGCTAGAAATAAAAAAGACAACTCAACCTCACAAAAATACAAAAACTCATTGAACCAGAAGCTGGCAGCTGCATTACCCAAGGGGCTGAGTCACATTCCATCAAGGCTTTTCATGACTAATTAGATGTCTGAAGTGTAGATGTGTTGCACAAAGTTAATGCTTATGCCTTTGATATGCTGAGATCTGAAATAATACCAGCCTGCTCAGATAACATTTTGTCTACTTATATTAAATGTCAATTCCATTTTCGGGTTTTGCATATTGTTCCCAAATGTGGATCAATCTGGTTGATTTGATCATTGCCTGTTTTGTTCTATTGTGTTCCAGAGATCAGAGACTTGATAACATATCTGACCATGAAAGGAAGTACAGTACACCTGTGGGGAGGCAGACATCTAGCGGCATTAAATATGGAAGGTACAGTGTGTACTGTGCACAGGAGTGCAAGTTTTCAGGTCATCAAACTTGAAGAAGGTGTCAGCTGAAGTTAAAAAACGCAAACAAAGGTGAATTATTTCAGTGTCTATTTTTTAAAAATTAGCATGTTGCTATTTATAGTAATTATTTCATGGATACGTATGGTAGTCTCTTTTTCAGAGAGGCTGTTCTTAAGAAAACAACAGTTTAGTTTAGAAACTATCTATAGTACATCAATGAGTCACTCACTTATGCTTGTTTCCATATGATAATAAATAATTTCGTCCACACAAACAAAATGGAAGCAACTAGTTATATTTGGACAACTCATATATGCAATACCAACAAAATTACAATAATTTTAAATTATGCTATTTTACTTCATACCACTGCTTTTAACACCTTTGTTAATAATTAAGATCAGTACCCAAATGTGAACATTCAAGTGCTGCATGGTTTGCTGTCATCCTTGTTTATATGTTTTTAGGTTTCATTTTTTCATATGTGGCCAATAAATAAGACAATTGGATCTGGTTTAAAGCTATAGTGAAAAACAATCTATATAATGTCCAGTAGAGGTCTCATCCCTCTGTGTAATTTTTAATCAGTTAACACATTTATGCTGTATACACATTACTACGATCTGAGGTGTGTTCCTCTTTTGCACCCATTGCTTTTATTGAAATTAGGGTATTGAAATTATATTTAAAAACTAGCTGGACCAATCCACAATAAATCTTGGACTATTGGTCAAGGGCCTGAATCTACTTGCAGAAGCGTCTTCTAATTGAAATTAAATTAAAAGAGTGCAACTGCATTCCACAATACCTACAGCATCACTCGTGACATGCTCACTCAAGAGTGTCATTCTTTTTTTCTTTTTATTTTATTGATTTTTATTAAAATCACACATGTTAACTCGAAAGCTCAAGTTCACAAAGTCGCACAGTGCCCAAAATAAAAAAGTTGTCAGATATCAAAGTTGCCATGAAAAGGCGAGTCGTAGCCCACTGTCTGAGTGTTATATGAAAGCTTATTAGGGTACAGAGAAAAGAAAAAGAAAAAGGGACACAGTGGGAATAAAGCTCGAAATGTCAACTTTAATCTTGAAATTTCCACTTTAATCACGTACTTTATTTTGTCATTAAAGTAGAACATCATAAACGTTATCTTACAATCGTTTAATTTATTAGTTTCTCAAATACCATCATAACTAAAGTAGCACGTTAAATGCTTTGTTTTGTATGTGTTCTTCTATGTGCTCTGTGCATGTGAATCACTACGTGCTTCTTAAACCAGCTTTCTCTACCTCTGACAGGACACAGAATCCATTACATTCATGATATTACAGCTCTCTGAATAATTTAACTACTGAGATGTATACTTGATATAACTTTCATGATGATAGGTATTAAAGCATGTATTAAATATGGGAACACAGTGATAGTGACGAGCTGGTGCCTTGTCCAGAGATTGTTCCTGCCTCCTGCAAGATGCTTGCTACGCTGTGTGCGACCTTCGATTGAAAATAACTTATTGCAGCAGTACTGTCTCTTTCAAACATACTAATCCCCAGTTCCTGTCCTTCCTTTTCTTTCTCCAAGTACCCAATCGCCAAACAATCATCTCTGTATTAGATGTTAAGCCATCTGTAAGCTTAGAACTCCGATTCTTCAAAACTTTTAAGGAACATTGAAATATACTTTGTAGTACATGTTTAATTATTCTAGCTATCTATCCTTTTAGTGATGCGCCAGCCCCAGCCCCAGAATACATCGTGAGACAGAAACAATCCCTGAACGGGGCACCAGCTCCTTGCTAGCACTGCGACACCGTGTCCTCACATGTTTAATTATTAAAAATATAAATTATTTAAATGATATTACCATTTTATCTGTATAATGTAATAAACATATTTTGCTGCATTTCAACTTAAAATAATATCGTCATCATATGTAAATACATGCTAAAGTGGCTCAGGTTGTGCAATATTATAACTGTATCGCAAGTTTACAGTGAGGTAATTGTACTTATAAGTACAAACAGTTCTACAAGGAGCACTTGATGGAATGATTGATTGCGTTTATAGTTCTTAGGATGAATCTGTTTCTGAACTGCGAGGTCAGTACGGGAAAGGCTCTGAAACGTTTGCCGTATGGGAGCAGTTCAAAAAGGCAGCATGGCTGAGGCAGCGTATGTTTGATGCTGTATACCGATAATTCTCTTTCTGATCAGCTGCTGTAGAGCTGTGATTCCACTCTCAGATACAGTAATATAAATACTCTGAGTGGTGCAGTGAGAGTAATATGGAAAAAGATGATCCGCTGTGGCAACTCCTAATGGGAGCAGCTTAAAGAAGAAGAAGAAAGTGCAGTGAGACTAACAACGTTAAAGCAGCTATGGTATTTGGAATAGTATGGTCATTCTGTGGACCATTATATTGTTATGGGTTAATTATAATCAGATGCCTTAAACTAATAAACAATATGAGGTTAATTTCAGTGTATATTATAAAGCCATGTTAGGGATGTGGATCTAGAAAAGAAAGGGAAACCACACTGGAATAAAAGCACTGCTTTGACGCTGGGTGCCACCAGTTTGCAAAACCAAGCAGAGAAATTGCGTACGCCAGGGTTTGAGCTAGCGTGAAAATGTGCATGGCTTTATGCCAAGTTTAGTTTTTATACATCGCGATGTGAGAGTGGAAACGGGCGTACGCAACATTTTTGTGTGTACACACCATATATACGTGAGGCCCCAGGATTCTAGAATGCATAGTCCACAAACAACTCTCTTTGTTTCTCTCTGACATTACATTCAATCTGGATTCCACAAGGATCACTCTACTGAGACTGCACTGCTTTCTGTTACTAATGCTCCTAGTGCAGCTTCTGTCTCCTCTGTCTTTATTCTCCTTGACCCTTCATCAGCTTTTGATAACCAATCCCTGCTCATCTGTTGCATTGAAAAATTTGGAGTTAACAGTTCTGCTTTAGACTGGTTCAATTCCTACATCTTGAACTGGTCTTTTTGTGTCTACTGGTCTAACTTCTTGTCTTCTCCACAGAAACATTCTACAGGTGTACCTCATGGATCAGTGTTGAGTGTAACTTTTTTTTTCTTTCTACATACTTTCTTTAGGCAATGTCATTTCTTTTCATGGCTTCTGCTACCACTTCTGTGCTGATGATGCACAGATATTCCTCTTATTTCTTCTTTCCTCTTCTTTACTACAGTATGGTTGCTGTTGTACTGACAAAGAGTTTAGGTTACTGATTTTTGTCTGTTCGTTTTGGTCTAGTTGTAGTTGTAATTTTGTTGTAGTTCTAGTTCTTAGGGCTAATTTTTTTTATCTTGTTCTCTGTTGCTTTGATGATTGCTCCTTCATTCTTGCATATATTATAACTTGCTTTGTAAGTCGACTTGGATAAAGGCATCTGCTAAATAATAATAATAATAATATAGCTACTAGCTGTGTAAGCCCGTGCTGTAAAAAGCCCAGGCTCCTAGAAACTATTGAAATCGTCAGGAAAAAAAACTGAAATGCAGAGTTGGTGGCTTTGTTTTGCGGATATGGTCGTCCCCCTTGTCTATCAGCAGGTAAGCAAGTTTCTTTCTCCTCGGAGATTTTGTTTTGCCGATGTGCTCGCCTCGCTTGTGTATTAGCGGCTGAGTGAGTTTGTCTCTGACTCGTTAACTTGGGGCCGCCTTGCTGGCTCTTTGAGCTTCATGCTGTAGCCTCGCACTTCCGGGCCACCTTGCACTTCAGGGCCGGATAGACAGACACACACACTTCCACACATATACGTTTATATATAAGATGTAGTAATATTCTGTAAAAAATATTATCCATACCCCTAGTTTTACAAAGACAGTACTAAAAGTGTAAATATTATAGTTGATAAGGTTTATTGGAATGTACATATTCCCCTATGAATCCACTGTTGGATTCTTTAATTGGGGTTAAATATGCATTGCTGTCAATTATACTTATTAGCAGGGGGATTGCTTTAGGTGCATCTCTTTTCCCAAAGTTTAAAGAGTTCATTAGATAAACAGGTTTTCTGCATAATCTCTAGCCACCTTCTGGTTTCACTGTGAAGTCAGACAGTATCTTAGGACCAGTTGTTGAAACCTGATGATGTTTAAGCTCCCTCTGCTTCCTGCATATAGAAGTGAAAAGTGTATCTCTGCAGTTAAAGGCCATTTTTGCATAAATGTGGGGGTGGAGGTACCAAACATGACAGAGTTAACAGCAGTTATGTAGAATCTGTCTAGTTAATTTTAGAAATCAAGATCCCTACATACAGGAAATTAAGGGGATTTTGCAAAATAGTGGTTCACAGCTAACAGTAGATTTCTTGGAATGAGTAACAGCCCTAAAGTACTGCAGCCATAAATTTCAGGCACTGTGTGTTGCTATTCAAAATTAAGTCTCTTGATCTTAAACTGTATTCAGTATGCAGTATTTATATTGGAGATTATAGACCTCCAAAATCTAATTGCAAAACCACTTGCTTTTAAAATAATCCCCAATAACTCATGTGGACAGAGATAGAATGTAGTTAAGGATAAATTTTGCCCTAAGCATTTCTTCACAAACGGAACCATTGATATGTGGAAAAATGTACAAAATATTGTGTAAGACAGCAATACACACATCTAGATGATATTTTGCAAATGTTATGTGAATAGGGATTGACATATTGCACTGTCCTGCATGGCCTGTTCTTGTCAAAACAGTTCCTATGCTCTTAATATTCTCTCCAAAAAATAAGGAATCTTACAGGTTTCTACCCATTCATCAGTTTCTCTTATGACTGACCAAATCAGAGGCTATTGCCCTTTTTATTTTCTTGTGGAAAACACCAACCCACTCATGCCTTGAGGGTATTTCACGAAGCATGCTTATAATATTGAGACTTGCTCAAATAAACCTTGTTTTCCAATCCCGGCTTAGTCAGTTCCATGAACACAAAGTGTTTCTAGTTAATTGAAGACATCCTTGGACAATCCACTATCATGTGCTACTTGTGAGTTTTAAGCAGCCCCAAAAAGATATTGTCAATAACATCTATCTTTGTTCAGAAAGCACAGAGGAGAGTGCAATATCTGAAGATTGAGTGACTTTAAGCAGGAAACTGATGAGATGCATGATGTATTATGCAACATTTTAATTGTCACAAGAACGTGTAACAGAATCAACAGTGACCTTTTCAGCAATTGATCAAGAAATAATAGTTGATCAATAATTACACAAAAAAGCAAGAGAAGCTACTCGACAGTCCATAGCAGGCCGATGTCAAAATACATTATGGGTCTGAGTTTGTACAATGCATAATTAAATATTAATGGAATTATTGAAATTTTTAAAAATGTTTTTTTTTTTAACTGCCCAATTTTGATTGTAAACATACTGGTTTATGCACGTCATACTTCAAACACTTAAAACAGGTAGGTTTTCAATAGCAATATGAAGCACATTTGGCATCATTGAAAAATTACATACAAGAACATAACACTTCAGAGCGGTACATTTAGTATGTGCAAACGTATATTGCATATTAAACAACCAAAAGGACTGCTGCAGTTTTAGCCACTTGTGCGATGCTCCAACATCAATCCTGCTAAAGGAATTTGTCCTCATCAGAATGTCTAATTCCACAATATGACTGGCCTAACCTGTGCACTAATGCCATGAAAGATTCATATTTTACCTAGTCTGCTCTAATTAGCTTCTGTTATTTGCACACAAGTGCAGTCTATTATGCATATGATGTTTGGGAAGCCTAATAATGCTAGCTAGTGTCACTGATACAACTTTGGATAAATGGATTTTACAGAGATTCACTTACCACACTTCACATTTTATGGAATGTAACAACAAAGATCTGAATGAAAACCATCGTCACAAGTACCAGACCAGACTTGACAATTTTTATATTGAGCATTTCTATTTTACTGGCATATCCTCAACTACAAAACTTTTTGTATTTTTAATATCTTACTAATGAACAAAAATAATATGGACTATTATAAAAATAATAAAGAAACCAATAATAAAGAAGATTTGAGAATCTATTAAATATATGTTGAGAATCTGTTTAATATTTGTTACTTTATTGTTTTACAATGTACATACAAATACTATCATGACATATCAAAAATGACAAGCTTTTTTTCTATTCATTATTTTGACTGGTAGTTTATCAGCTCTTTGCTACATATATGCTAGGACAGGAATACATCAGGGTTGATCCTAGAAAATCTTGACGTGTGGCATTTTCTTGTGCACTGCATTACTATAAACATCTTTGTGGTACTTATTATAATTTATGATTTTGACATTACAAACACACACTTTTTAACTTACAGTCTCCTCCACAATTATTAAAAAGAGAAAAATCCTGTCATTAACTGAAGTAAATTTATTCAGAGAAAGAAATTCCTCATCAAGAAATAATTATTTTTAACAAAACCACAAGTGGCACAATTAGTGGCACCCCTGCAATACTTTGTACAACTTCCCTTTGACACTAAAACAGCACTGGATCTTCTCTTATTTCATTACTTATAAGGCTGAATAATGAAGATCAGGGAATCTGAGACCATTCCTCTTTATAGAACCTTTCAAGATCATCCAGGGTCCTGGGTCATCTCCTGTGCACTTTCATCTTCAACTAACCCCACAGTTTTTCACTTGGGTTTAGGTCTGGGTAATGAGGCAGCTAGAGCAGAAGCTTCACTTTGTGTTCCTTTAACCATTTTGGTATTAATTTGGACATATATTTTGTATCATTGTACTGCTGGAAGATCCAAGCACAGCCAAATTTTAGTTTCTTGGCAGAGGCAGCCAAATGTAAATTTAAAATCTCCTTGTATTTCATGTAGTCCATGATGCTATGTACCCTAATAAGGTTCACTGGGCCTTTGAGGGAAAAACAGCCCCACAATATCACAGAACCTCCACCATACTTGACAGTTGGGATCAGACTCTTTTTAGTATGGCCATCCTTATTTTTATGCTAAAGCCACCTTGAATGTTTGTTGCCAAAAAGCTCAATTTTAATTTTGTCTGACAATAGAACACAATTTCAATCAGCGTTCCAGCTAACTCCAGCTGCTTACATTTGTGGTTAAATGTCAGGAAAGGCCTTTTTCTGGCATATCTTCCAAGGAATTTGATGGCATGGTGGTGGCATCTGTTGGTACGTTTGGAGACTTGGTGACCAATATTTTTTTCTGTGTTTCACCAACAGTGATCCTTGAGGATGTTTTTACCCCTTTACCATCCTCCCCACTGTGAGCTGGGGCAAAATAAGCGTTAATCCTCTTCCAGGCAAGACAGTAAGAGTTCCACTTGATTTGAACAATTTAACTATTGTCCTAAACTATAGATATGGGCATTTTCAGATAAAGAGCATTCTCTCATCTTTCCCATGTTGATAACTGAATAAAGAAATTTGGACTCTGTGTCACCTCATACAGTATTTATACCTGAGTGATGCAGGAAGTCATGGATTACTGCTTGGAGTTCCTACACCATCTGAGCAACTTAAAAAAGTAAGATATAAATGGAAAAATGGATTAGTTACACTGTGTTCATAAGAATTTCTAGGGATGCCACTAATCATTGCACAAGTGGTTTTGTTAATAACAATTATGACATGATGAGGGATTATTTTTCCACAGAATAAATTTACTACAGTTAAAGGACGGATTTCTCTCACTTTTTTCAGTGTGAGATTAAGGTAATTTACCAAAAATGTTATTTTTTAATAACCCTTTTTACTCATCTTTCCCAGGGATGCCAATAATTGTGGTGAAGACTGTATTTTTTATTACAATACCTTTACCTTTTGTCACTCACTGACAAAAAGGAGCAATGGGAATGAATGACATAATAGTTTAAATGTGATATATTATTAATTCCTTTCATTGATCAATAAACAGTGTAGCTTTTAATGTTTTACCATTTTGCAACAAATGTCAGATTAAAATAAACAAAATTGTAAGTAAGAATGCAGCAACATTAAATATGCTACAAAATTCAGTCACTGACAAAAAAAGTCTGGTCATGAATGAAATAATTTAAATGTTGATTATTTTCAATGTATAGTTTACATTATAATACTTATAATATGTATAGTAAGATTCATTTAATTGAGAATCCAGCAACATTACATACGCCAAAATGATCCATTCCCTGAGATTTAGGTTCTCATTGCGCAGGAATTTCATGAGCTCTCAATCCACAAAACTCTGCTAAGCTTCATCTTCTGCCTGATACAGAGCAGGCTAAGACATGGCACTTATTCGACTTGGTGTTACCAAGTGTAAGTTGCTCTAACCTTCTTTGGTGGGACCAAAACTGGCTCAAATAAGTCTGGCCTTTCGATTTTATCGAGGCTTACTCCCTAAGTATACTTTGTGGAATAGCTCCTTGCTACTTTAAAGGCATTAATAAAAATTAAAAGGAATTACACAATTACACAAACATAATTGCAACACATCAAAACTTGTATTTTCCACATAAGGAAAAACAGAATTTGTGAAATCTATGGTATCTATGGCATATTCAGAAAATAATTTAGCTGATCCAGTAAAAGGAAGTTGAATGTTTCATGCATATTGTGTGTAGGGATTTAAGTGTTGTGCTATCTGTTTCTTGAATATTGGTCCCTTATTAACTTTAAGTAGGACCCCAATATTTTCTACTTGGCCACACTTTGTTTAACTTACAAGTGACTATGTATACAGTAGACTCGGGTCCTAAAAAATCAGGTACTCTTTAGGCCACAGCACCACTTGCTAACACACCCACATTGTGTTCCCTGTTAGAGCTCTGTGGAGTGTACTGACTGTCTATTATTTGGACTGGCGTCTGCTGTACAAATAGCCAACTCTGATGCAGAGCTTGCCACAATAAAGTTAATGGGAAAAAGGAGCCATGGCAGACAGAAATTAGAACCATGGAAAACAGGTAAGAATAAAGCAGTACTTTATTTTCTTAAAGGCCATGTCAGTGTTCTGCCAGAAACAGAACAAGGCAGAGACAGAAAGGAAACACAGACCTAGAAATAGATGATCCAAAAATTAGAGTCTAATGCAAAATCAAGATAGTTTTGTATTTTTATCCAGACTCTTAGCTTTACTATTTTATTTTCCACAGATACACTTTCTACATGTTGTGGAGTCCACACATCTCCAGACAGTATTAGGTGCAAGCCAGGATCCCACCCTGGACATGATACTCATTTCACAGTGTTTGGAGACTCTACAGTATAGGGACAGCGGATAGCATAGCTGTCACTCAGCCCTTGGACTGTGGTGTGACTCAAGTGTGCCTTCAGTGCAAGTCCTTCATGTTTTCATCAGCACGTCTATGGTTTCTGCTCAGAAAATAATGCTGATTGGTTGTTTGACAAATCAAATTTGCCCTGGAGATTGATTAAGTGTTGAAGGTGTGCTCTTGCCTGGTTTAACCCTGCCAGTGGCATTCCAAAATGGATAGATGTACTGTATAGTAGTGTGTCATAAACTTTGTTATTTTTGTATGGTAGATGTTTAAGCTTCTGACGTGATTTGAAAGAAGCCATATTAATTATGCTCCTCAGAAGTAAATTAACAGTAAACTGTAATACATTAAGAAGTGTTTTCATCTGATATTACAGACCATTATAAATGCTGTTTAATAGAAATCCATTTGTTTGTATTTGTTGTTGACAAAAATGCCCTTCCTCTCAAGTTGTCCTTAGTTTACACAGAAAAGCAAACCACAAGCCTATAAACAACATGTGCTTTTCTGTTCCTAGAATCACTGCATTTGCAATTTTTTTTCTGGTTACAAAAACACTGTCTGCTTCAGTCGTACCTTTTTCCCACTTGTCACATTGAAGATTTATTTATTTCATGTCACATCATGATGGGATCTTTCATTTGACTTTTTTTTTTTTTAATTATTTTGGTTTTTATTTTATTAAAGAAAATGGTTTTGTTAACTTGTTTTTTTATTTAGTTGTTTGTCTTAAGTTCTTTTTTGTTTGTCAATCATTTTAGGATTTTCTTTTTGCCTTTTAATTGTGTCAGTTTAGTGTGTTATTTTGTTAGTCCGTATGTTGAACCCAAGGGGGTTGGCCTTCTGATGTCATATGCATGTTAGCTCAGCTTCACATGAGGACCCTACAGGCCTCAATTTTAATTGCTGAGGTATTAGTCACCCCTTTGCTTTTACTGTTCAGTTCCCTTTGTGCTTCAGCATTCCTTTAGTTTGTTGGTCTTTCAACCATTTTTTGTATTTTCTTCACTGGCTGCTGACTTTTTTCTTTGTTTTTGCTCTTCTCTTCTAGTTTTCTGGACTTATTTGGATATTAGATTACCTTTTTGTTTATTATTTAGTGATTAGTTTGTATTTTTAGAATAAAAAGATCTTTTGTTTAAGAATGTTGCAGTGGTGCAGTGGGTAGCGCTGCTGATTTGCAGTTAGGAGACCTGGGTTCGCTTCCCAGGTCCTCCCTGTGTGGAGTCTGTATGTTCTCCCAGTGTCTGCATGGGTTTCCTCCAGGTACTCTGGTTTCCTCCCAAAATCCAAAGACATGCAGGTTAGGTGCATTGGCAATTCTAAATTGTCCCTGGTGTGTGTGTGTGTGCGCCCTGCCCGGGGTTTGTTTCCTGCCTTGCACCCTGTGTTGGCTGGGATTGGCTCCTGCAGACCCCTGTGACCCTGTAATTAGGATATAGGTTGGCTAATAGATGGATGGACGGACTATTGTAATCTTTGATTTTTTAAATCTTTATTTAATTGAATGCATTAAATGGTAACAGTTTAGTTTAGGTACTGCAAAAATCTATTACTGATTTACTGATATGAAATATAAATAAGGAGAGCAGTAGACTCAAAAAGGTTTGGGGATGGTCACCCCATATACTAAAAAACCTCATGGTTGCAATCAAGGTCAAAACAGACCTGAATACAGATGGAAAAGTAGAGGCATTTACATGGCGGAGACAGGAAGGGGATGGTCCAGGGTGGCCATAACAGGAAGTGATGTCTTCAGTAGGTGGGTTTTAAAAAAGTCATCAGGAAAAGAAGGAAGTGATGTCATCAGAGGGAGGGTTGTTGTTGACATCCCTGTTAGGCTGGTTCTTGTGCTGGTCTACAGTGGGACAGAAGGAGAGAGGACCAGATGACAGCTCCAACCCCCAGTCCAGCTGAGGAACAAAATTATTTGAGCCTACCAACCTTCTCCCAATTCCACATGTATGATAGAAACAAAACCTTAGCAAAGGCTTCTTTTGCTGTTAAGAATACCTACAAAGCATCAGTAAAGTAGTTATTCATCTCTGTGCAGTGTGGAATTTGATTTGCTGGTAAAATTACTTATGAATATGAAATATACTGTATACTGATACTTGCAATATCAAGAGAAATATGTCTTACTTAACACACTTCTGACTGTTGCAAAGTGGTTATTTTAGTAGGCTACATTGCACAGATGAATATTCACTTAATCTTACTTAATCACTTAATAATATCTGAGTAAACTGATGCTTTGTCATTAAAACCAAAAGAAGCCTTTGTGAAGGTCTTGTTACATAAGAGTAAATGAGTAATAGATGCGTTCTTGCAATACCTAAACTAAAGTGTTTCCCATTAAATAATATACATTATTGTTTATTGGGCCATGGATTTTGGTAGTTGTCCCCTCATATATTGTGATTTTTAGGCCTTTGGGTTGTTTTGAGTGGTTAGGCCTTAGCTCTTGTTAGAAGAATTCAGACGGCTTTTTTAAATTTGCCATAGCTGATTCCTAATAACAGATTGAATAAAAACAAACAAACAATAAATAAATAAAGCCTCACTCTACTATCAATACATCTTGACTCTCAGCTCTCCTTCTCAGTCTAGACTCAGCTGCAGTTTTTTAACTTTTTCAGCCAAAAGAAGACTTTTAGTCCTAAAATTTGAAGTTTGTACTCCTGAATGCCATAATTTGTTATTTCTATCGTGTCCTGTCAGACTCTTTTGAATTTACTCTTATTACTTTATTAATCTGCTCCTGTTTTATGTCTCTAGAGTTTCATCCAATGTTATTGATAATTATTGGTAATCTGATGCTCTTTCTCGCCTACTTAGTTCAGCTGATAAACAGCATTTAGTGATGCCACCTCTGTGTGGCAAAAAATCTCAGTCCAGACTTCTTTCCTTTGTAGATCCGCAGCTGGTGGAACGAGTTGCCCACCTCCATTCAGAATTCTGACAGATTCAATGTGTTTAAGAAGCGTTTGTAGACTCTCTTGTTCAGTGAATTTCTGTTTATCTTAGATGTTAGGTTTTGTTACATAGGAATTGTAACTACTTTTTATTTTTTTCAACTCTGTACTTGTTATGATCAATTTGTAACGTTGTCCTGTAACATTTGTTTCCAAACAGTCCCCCAGGCTGATGTTTACCTGATTAAGTTGACCGCTTTTGTAAGTCACTTCAGATAAAAGAATCTGATAACTAAATGTAAATTTCAGCAGTAATGCACAGTTCCCTTAAAAGCATGTAACATGATAATTAGATTGTTATTTATATATATATGTATAAAGTAGTACATCAATACTGTTGCTGTCATCAAACAGCCAGTATCACTTCAGTTGCACTTGCATTGGCAGGCATTGCTGTTTAACACAAATCAGGTAACGTGAATAATGAACTTTCTGAGCCGAGGCCTGACACACATATACAAAGAGGAGCTGCTCAGAGATCTGCAGTGACAGACACAGAAGAACTCAATTTGGCTGCTCTCAATGTGCAAAGGAGCAGCCTCAGCTTCTGGAAGGCCGGAATTAAAGAAGATAAAGTTGTGCCAAGTTGGAATTGGTGCTCCAGATTCTGGAGGTATGGTGCCAAGAGTTTGTGCATGAGTAGGTTAAGTTGTCTGCGTGACTGGGGGAGGTCTCTGCGGTCTGTCTACAGTTAACACCATGTTGCCCTCCTGTGACAATCCAGAACCATGAAATAAAGGAATGATTAAGGCAAAAATGTCTTCCATGAACACAACAATGGGAGGTTGATAAAAAAGCTTTTGCTTCTTTCTTGTTTCCTGGATTGTTTGTTATTAAAAGTTAAACTTCACATTAAAGTTTGTAAAGTGAAGAATTAGTGTGGTTTTGCATGTCCTGACCAAAAAGGGGTATTACGATACTCATACCAGCTTATGTTGTTGTGAAAGAATTTCACTAAAATTACATGAAATGAATGTGACACATAAATGCAACTCTAAATAAAGAAGAAGAATTAGTTTATACATACAGACAAAACAACAAATATTAACTAAAGAAAAAACATTTCAGACATTCTTCAGAGAGTTGGTCAATTCTGGGCATCAATCGATTTTTTTAAATATATTTAAAAATTCACAATTGTAGGCAGCAGGGGCTTTGGCAAAACAGTCAAGTGAAGAACAGTACTCGAAAGAATTATTGGGGTGACAGCTGTGTCACCCCATTTACTTGCAAAGAAAATGAACTGAAAATAACAGGCAACTGATAGCATGAAGGGTTAACAAAACAATCTTTTAGCTGTTGGCTTTGAATCCATACTCTCATGAAAGCAGTCCAGTCACAGGGTTGGAGCTCTTTAAGGTGGGTAACTCATCTCCTGAATGATATGCTACATTTCGAGTACGCCTCGCTTTTATAGCTCAAGGGCCATTGCCTTCAATGGGTATCTTCTCTGTGTTGTGGGTGATGAGAATTAAGAAAATGAAGAGAGTTAGTAATCATACCCCCTGGTGTCCTGGAGTAGAAGTGCTTACCTCAAATGGAAGTTACCCTTGGACACGCATGCGTAAGTCAAGTGAATAATATGGAAAGCCACATCCATTTTCACGGTAAACACTGAGAGAAACCTTCCTCACAAGCACAGAAATCAGTTGTGAAAACTATGTCCACTTTTACAGAATAATGAAGATAGAGGACTAAGTACATGTTGTTTGCACGATGGACATGCATGGCTTTTAAATTTTTCCAATTTAGAATTAGCAAATAACATGGAGTGTGGAAAGAAAACCAGCATATCTGGGGAAACTCCCTTGTCAACAATCGAAAAACATACAAACTCCATGCACACATCAACCAGGAATGGGATTCAAACTCAGAATACTGAATTTATGAGGTACCAGGACTAACCATTTTACTAACGTGACACAAAACTTGATGAATGCAAGCAGACTATTCTTGCTCATAAGAGCGCTGTCAGAAATTACAGTAAAGAAGCAAATGAAGACCAGCAAATGAGAAAATAGCAGTGTTGACGCCATTATGGAGAAGAAGAACTAAGGATTAGGGTTGTGGCCAGGACCTTAGTGCATCCATGCTCAGACCAGCCATACCGTACATGTTCAATTATCAATATAAGTGCCAGATGCAAAATTGACCCTCACTGCTGACAATTCCGAAAGGATCAAATTAAGGAAGGATGAGTAGCAGACAGATAAAGAAAAAGAATCAGGAGATTTCCAGCAAGAGGCAAGGGCAGTTTTCACAGTGATTGTTCCTAACGCAAATAGCCTCTTCTGGATAATAGATAAATAAAGTGAGGAAAAGCCTAGAGGTAGAAAAATGTGGGTAAACACGGGAGTGGTAATAGAGAGCATGGAAGTAAGAAGATGAGACACCCCAAACCAAAAGCTAGTCACAGAAGGACAGTACCAAAAAATATGCATTAATTGACCTGCGGTGTGAAGGGAGTAAAAATGGCAATTTGGGTCAGATGTCAGTCCCCAAGCATACAGTTTACTGGGGTTAACAAATAATCAGCAGACAACTTTAAGTTGAGATTGTTGATGATTGTTTCAACAAAACAAATATATGATGGCATAAAATTGAAAACAAAATAGTCACCATGTAAAGTGAAGGGTTCTATGCTGCTATTTTGTCTCGTTCAGTGATATTAACAGAGCTCCTTAGGTCAGGTCGACTCTTGCTTAAGGGATGCCTCCTTTCAGAAAAGGCCAGAGACCAGAAGTGGTGGAGTCAGTTGCCCTCACTGAGTGGCATTGTAGAGGAAGAAAATGAAAAGACAGTTAGCGGCAGTGCCCCCCTCT
Source organism: Polypterus bichir lapradei (assembly GCA_026402145.1). Lineage (NCBI taxonomy): Eukaryota > Metazoa > Chordata > Cladistia > Polypteriformes > Polypteridae > Polypterus > Polypterus bichir. The sequence goes on along the minus strand of JANRMT010062835.1, from coordinate 65,428,865 downwards.
TGGCCTGGGGTGGTATCAGATACCTGAGAAGATTTTTGGAAAATGATTTACAAATAATTTATTAACAAACACACAAACCAAGCACGAGGTGAAGTGCACTACTGGTTTTGTTTTAAAATGACAGAATCTCAGTTTTTTTTTTAATTGAGCATGGATACACTGTTTTGCAATACGTGTGAAATCTCAAGACATTGAGCAATATTTCACAAAACTCTTGGTTTGAAAAAATGAATGTATTTCATATGTTTTAAGGCTTTTGCTTTCATGTTTGGACTCATGCTACTTTAAACCCATTCTAAACTGTAAGAACAGCAATAGTATTTTTAAAAAACGGAAAAAAAAAACTTCAGAAAACAATGCCATGTATCAAATTAGCATATAGCATGAGTATGAAGAAATAACTTGAACTTGAAAAATATCAAATGTATCGTTTAAAAAAATAACATCATGTAGAATAATATTAACCATGCATTTACAGTATATAATGATCCTGCTATTTAATTCTGGGTCTCAATATCCCATCTTCTGGGTTGATAAGAAAGGTGGCAATTTAGAGTGAGCATTCATAACACCGGTACAACAAATGATCAAAAACTTTTGAATCTGAATATGCAAATTATATTTTATGGTACTGATTTTGTAAGTGGCCAAAGACTAGATCCTGTGCATCAAAAGTTTATAGCATTTCAGCTTTATACTGTATGTTTCTTGTTTTAGAATCAAGTCAATGTGGATGCTGATAACCACAAAATCAAGCACTGAGCTATCATAAAATTTCTACTGCTACAGCACAACGCCCCTTTAGAGAATGATTCTCGCCAAGTCAATGTGGCTCAGAATTAGTCCCTTTGATACACATTCAAGAGATAGGCTGCAGAATTTCGTCATTTAAGGACATCTCAACTGTAACCAGCCTTCACCATTTATGAATGAGGAAATTGATGCCACAATGGAGTGAATCGAAATGAAAAATAAAAGAATGATGGTGCGTGAGACAGCAGATGCTATCAGGATTAGATATGGATAAGTGGAATGTATTCTTCATGAACAATTAAACATGTGTAATGTCTTTGTTATATTATGTGTCCAGAATGTTGATTAATAAATTCAGACTGGCAAATATTAAAAACATGTTTGATAACTGGGGTTGAAACCACAATACATCACTATGTTGATTGTCCAACATGTCAAAAAGATTACATGCATTATTTTAATGTTTTTAATGGTGTCTGTATTGATTACATGCCTCAGAATGTCTAAACAACCCATCAGTATTATGCAGGTATGCTTTGATGTTTGCAGTGAGAAAAGCTACTGACTATCTACTTTCTGCTTCAAGATGGTGCCTGCACTTATACTGTACTGGTTGCAAACTGTGGATCTGGAGACACAACCAATCCACCCGGTTCTCCACACCTGGCCTTGTGTGACACCTATTTAAAGAGTCATCTCTCCGGGATGCACAATGCCAATGAAAAAGACATCAATCAAGCCAGCTAATAAAAATGGTTGCCCAAGCAAGGCACAAAAATGTATTTGAGTGCCACAGAAATGCTTCATGAATGTTACAGTACAAGTATATTAGTGTTCATAGTGATGAAGTTGAAAAATAATTTTTGTTTAGTGTACCAGTGTTTTTCTTATTAGGCCAGGCTCAAAACTTTTTGATCACCCTACAAACTAACAGTCAAAGAAAAATAAAGATACCAATTGAAACCCAGGCGAACAAAGACAGAGTGTATAAACTAAAAATAAACCCAGACCCCTGAGATACTTTGAGCTGAAAACATAGTTTTATCTGCCATTTAATTTCTTGACCATCTCAAAGTCAAAAATATTATTTTAACCAAACAATGTTGCATCAGTGAGAGGACAAAGGATCAACTATGACATTCCAAGAGTGTCACGTTTTGCTAAGAATGGAATTTCATGCTTATGTAGTGTATAACAGCATTTGGCAAAATGAAGAATACTTCATGTAAAAAAAAATGATTTCATTTAAGCTGGTAACTGAAAAAATATGATTTTGATATAAACATTACTTAAGTGAATGCTGCATTCTGTTATTTAATTCTGTGCTCATAATTATTTTTGTTTGATTGTTTATGTAAATTACAACGCTTCTCTCTTTTTTCTGTGCTCGGTTTTATTGCATGTGTTTTTCAGCATTTGCATATCTTAATTGTTTTGTAAAAGGCTTTGTTGTAATACACTGTGTGAAAAACATTACATAATAAGGAGTGACAGACAATTAGTTGGCCATGATTTCTGCACTGCTTTCTAGTAAAGGACACTCATGTCTGGGTTTTTTTTTGTGTCATTCTGTGTCTCGGAGACAAACACCTGCTTTTACATACATACTGTATGAATCCTTCAGAGTTTTTTGCTCTTATCTATAATATAAAGCTTCATTTCAAAAAATCCATCCATCCATTTTCTGAACTCAACCCTTTTAGAGCTGCAGGATGCTGACCTCTGTCATAGAGTTTTTTAGGTGTAGGGGTGGAACCAAATCTGGAGGGTCTGCTTAACACTACAATCCCTGAAGCGTACGAAAAAACTTGTAATCCCGGGCCACCTTCATGTCTAAATTTTGTCATTAGTACTATAACATGAAAAAAGTTTTTGTTTTAGTTATGTGTTCAGCATTTCTTGCCTCATATTTCCTTTCATCCTACATTTACACAGATCGTTGTAAACACAGAACACACATGAAATGGATGTGTTAAAAAATAACTATATATTATTTAACCTATGCAACTCTAGACACCTCAAACCCAGATAAACAAAACTTGAGCTGGGAGAACTTTTTGCCCGAGTTTAGCTGCGGTGGTGGGGGGGATAGCAGGCTACTTGCTGCTTGTGCTGACCGACACATTTACAAAACAAAAGACACTGATGGAGAGGTGCAAAGGAATTTAAGGTGACCTGGGATTACGAGTTTTTTTATAGGCTTCAGGGATTCTAGTGTTAAGCATGGCAGTGCCCATTCATGGATACACCTACACTTTCTTATGCTATGTTGAATTACAGTAGTAAGAAGAGCAAAAAATCTATACTAATAAAAGGCAAAGCCCTCACTCACTCACTGACTGACTGACTGACTGACTGACTGATTGACTGACTGACTGACTGACTGACTGACTCATCACTAATTCTCCAACTTCCCGTGTAGGTAGAAGGCTGAAATTTGGCAGGCTTATTCCTTACAGCTTCCTTACAAAAGTTGGGCAGGTTTCATTTCGAAATTCTACGCGTAATGGTCATAACTGGAAGGTATTTTTCTCCATTTACTGTAATGGAGTTGAGCTTGACCGCCGTGGGGGCGGAGTTTCGTGTGACATCATTACGCCGCCCACGTAATCACGTGAACTGACTGTCAACGCACTATGTAGAAAACCAGGAAGAGCTCCAAAATACGCTGAACAAAACATGCATTATATTATTGAGAAGGCAGCGAAACATTAAGAAGCGAGCGAGTGACATACTACCATATTCATCAGTACAGCTACTTCGGAAACAAAGCGAGGTATAAACCTAAACTTTAAATTAACTTAATAGACAGGCTGCCGCTGGTGCTTTTTGTGCCCACGAGTAATGCGGGATACAAGTTTAATGAGAGGACGCAGGATATAAACGAGAGTTTTGATCACTTTGTAACTAAGTTAAAATTGCAGGTGAAGGGGTGTGCTTATGCAAATTCCGAGAGACTGTGTTTGTGGGGGATTGACAGTTAAGGCGGGTGGGGGAGTCACGTCATCATCTCCCCTCCCATTTACCTCATTTCGCTCTGAGCTGAGCTCCGCGGCTAACGCCGTCTTCCGAAGCAACTTCGTCACACACTGCCACCAAATACAGAGAAATCCACAAGTTAATACACACTCTGTCTCTAGACTTTCTCCACACTGAATCCTCCAGGCACTACTTACAAAAGGTTACATTGACAATCGTGTTACGTTATTTTTAAAATGTTTAATTTTCTTAGCACAAGCACAGCTGAGAAGCTTCGATGCATGTGCTCCATAACGCGTTAAAAAATAATGCATTTAATCACACTTTGCATTACAATCAAAGGGGAACTTTTGTCAATGCATGATTTCCTGGTACACCGATTACATTGATCAGCGCATCCCAATTCATTTTAGCCTCGCACCACCTTGGTTTGAGAAGAAGTATGAAAAAATATGAGGTTAACACACAAAAACAGATCACCAATTCAAGCTTTATGAATAATCGATTCGCCATCAATAATTGTTTTGGTAAAGCCATACTCAGTGTAATCCTCCTTCCATTTTATAATTTTTCCGCCACTAGCCATGATTAAATGAACGGTAAAAAAGTAAGAGCGAAGCGAGGGTGACTTATTTAGGCAGGCAT
>JANRMT010062835.1:65391076-65419488 GCA_026402145.1 Polypterus bichir lapradei | reverse complement strand
ATATAGATATAGATATGGGAACAACACTCATATCAATGACAAAACAATTACATTAACAATCATGTTACGTTATTTTTTAAATTTTTCCTTTTCTTTTTCATACCTTCTTTAACACACTACTTCTCCGCTGCGAAGCGCGGGTATTCTGCTAGTAAACTATAAAATAAGGTTATTATTATCATATAAAATCTTTATTTAGGAAATTTAGTTAGGTATGTGAATTTCTGTTTAATAGTAAGAAGTTTTTTTTTCCATCTGACACTCTGTCCAGGGCTATTTTCTGGCCTTCATCTGATGCTTCCATCCTATATTCAGATTAAGAGATTTTGACAATTAATGTTATTTTTTGTTAACTTAATGTATACTTAGGGAGTGAAAAACTGGAAAAGTGAATGTCTTTTCTGGTGACCAACAATTACACTCCATTTAAAGTCATTGATACCACATGCATTTCAGAACAGGTCATCCACCTGAATCTAAGGGCCTGGCCAGTACTTGGATGGAGGTTATCTAGGAAAAGCTTGGGTTGCTGCTGGAAGAGGTGTCGTTGAGTTGATGAGGCCAGCAGGGGGCACTTGCCCTGTTGTCTGTGCATCGATCCTAGTGGGCCAATGCAGTAATGAGGTGCTGTACTTCAGATGAGACATGTGGTCATTTAATATGCCTGGGCATCTTTCGAAAAGAGTATGGTTTATCCTTATGTTCTGACTAAAATTTCCCATCACAGTCTTGTCTATTCTGGCCCCATAATTATAGCCTGTCTCTAAATGGCTTTCTCTCTCACTTCTTCACCACCTAATAGCTAATGTGTAGTCAGCATACTGGCACAATAATGTCTACTGTCAGATCATCTAGTAGGGTCCTACACATTAGTGTTGGTTGAAGTGGCTCCGCACTCACTCTTTAATGCATTATGAGTAGCTAGAATAGTGCTATACACTGTAAATGTAATTACTTCTTCTTCTTATTATTATTATTATTATTGATAAAGTCTGTTCCAATATGACATTCTCAAGCCCACTTAGTTCAGGTCATGGTTCCAGCTGGTTGAAGCATATCCTGACAGCTTTAGGAACAAGGCAGGATTCAGTCCTAAATGGAACAGCAGTCCGTTGCCAGACCCTTCACACACACACACTGGCACTCCATGCAGGGCCTATTTCGAATCAAGAATTAGTCTGACACATACATCTCTGGATTGTGTAAGGAAACCAGAATACATAGACATGGTGAGAACCTGTACGTACTATAAAGACAGCGACCAGGTATGGGATTCAGAACCTGCACCTTTAACCACTGCAACATCATGTCCTCCTAAAATTCTAATTTAATAATGTGCAATATGAGAGGAAAACATTAGTTATCTTTTAAAGATCATGGGCAGTATCACTGCTTGCTTAAAATACAGAAATTGACGTGCAATCTGTTTTTCCAAAATTTATGACAGGATTGTAGGCAGTATCTGGAATGAAAATATAATTGTGCATTAATTCTGTATGGCACATTTGCCCTTGTGTTTGAAATGTTAACCTTTATCTACATATGAAAATCTATCATGTATACCTTTTTTTAACTGTTGCTAAATGTACCAGCAGATGAGTCATAGAAGACATTTTTTTCTGTTACCATAGTGACAGATGCCACTGTAACATGAGCAACTGCACCAGAATTTTAATATGATAGTCAGATAGTCTAGTGGACATATGGAAAATGGGCACAACAAATGCTTTATGAGGTATGATACTGTATGACATGCCTAGATAGATAGATAATTACAAATGTTACTGCATTAAAGATAGTTAGATAGATAAAAAGATAGATAGATAGATAGATAGATAGATAGATAGATAAACTCTGGTGATTTAAGCCATTCTGTTTTTTTATTTGACGTCCTTTGAGGTTTGTGGGGACAGACAATGGAATCTTAAAAATGAGACTTGTAACAAAAAAAATAACTTAAAAAAACATTTCAAAGAAGCAGATCCACACAATCAGAATACACAAAGATAAAGACCAGGATCTGGCAAACAAACACAGTTTGGCTTGGCAAAAAACCTTCCTATAGTGTGATATGATGCTGCATTTGCTTTTGTTAATTTTGTATTTATTAGAAGACTGATTGCTTCCTTTTTTTGTACGTTTGTCAAGCACAGAGGAAGTCACAATTTATTATGTCTGTATGCTGTGCTCAGCTTCAGACGGCTTCTGCACTGCTTATGTTATCCTGCTGGGCCACAACACGATCAATAAAACTGTACTGAAAAGTGCTGCAGCCCATACGTGTGCTAGTCACCACCATCGCTGCATACCAAATAGTCTCCTGTCCTTTACAGAATGATTTAAAGCTGAGTAGCAAGTAAGCTTATTGTATTGTACCTTATACTACAACTAGCCCATGAAAATCAATGAAAGGACCACTAGGGGTCACTCAAATCCAAAACAAAAGTGACTAAGAACCCAGGCTTTATCAAAGGAATTATTTTATTAAATAGCACACATAGGGAAGGAAAAATACAAGAAAAACAAAGACTAGCATCAAGTAGCCAGTTGACACAATTAACCCCCACATTGTTAACCTGGTCTATCAAGTGGAATGGACTTTGTCATTTCTGGGTAACACCCCAAATGTGAATAGTCCTCCTCATATGTTGTTTCTCTCGCTCCCTCCCTGTATCTTTCTCTCTGCCTTTCTTTTCTGGACTTTCTACCGCACTATTAGTGAATGTTCATCCAAATTCTCAACTCCCCTTAGACTACTAGATTACTCTGTTCAGAAGACTGGACTTCACACCCTATAAAGGTTTGCTTCTGGGTCAAAACATGGAATCTCCTGCAATTTCAAGACCAATTCTTTAAACGAATACTATACCCAAAAGTGATATTTATTTATATTTTATTTTCCCAATGTTGTTTGTAGTAATGGTTAAGAAAAAAAACTATAATCTCCTTTTTTCATGGAACATGGAAATCACACACTTTCTACAAGAATCTATGTCTAAGGAGACACATGCTACACCACAGCAACCAATATAAAAAAAAATCTCTTGTTACTCATGTTACATAATTCACATGTCAAGTCATCCAGTTTTATGCTCACAATGGGCAAAACATGCATTTTTTTGCTAAAATATTGGAATAAAATCTCTCTATTATATAAAAAAAATCCTGGGATGAGACAAGATGAGACTTTGTGCCAAGAGATTTAACCATGCCCGGGGCTGGAAATAAAAGACAAAGAGTAGAAGACAAATTAGAATATTGTAAAGAATTCAAAAATGTTGGTGCGATACACATGCAGAACAGGTTAGAGATAATGAAAGTTCTAAAATTTGAAAGTCTCAAAAAAGTAATAGTAAAGATTGTATTAGCGCTAACAGAAATTATTACTCAGTGAAATAATGGAACAGAGAAAAGAGATTGAATATATGGACATAGGTGATATGGCAGAAGTAAGTAGATATTGTTCAGCTTTAAAGTTTAAGTCGGAGACTTGTAGAACGCCTAAATCATGTTGCCATCAGGGAAAAGTAGTGTTTCCACCCAATGAAGAGGCGTATCCACGAGAAATAAAAGATTTGTTATTTTTGTGAAAGTGGAATCCACAAACACTACAGGCAAAATTCAGTCAGGTTTATATTTATGATCACGGAGAAGCGATGCACCATAGACTCAAAAGAGTTAAACGATCAGATGTATTAGAAATTCTACAGCCAATAATGGATACAAATCCATATGTCCAAAATTATCGCACTCTACATGAAATTTATCTGAAAAACACAGACAAGGAAGTTTTCTTGGTTTTCTATATGAATCTGAAAGATCACGTTTGCATATATAATAAACCAACATGTGACGAATTGTCAGCAATAATAGTTTCGAAAGATGGAGATATCAAAGACAGAGTTGATTTTCATGTTTATCCAAAAGCACAGCAGTGGCAGATCCGGGAAGTGACTAGAGCATAGTGCCCGCAGAGGGGGTTGGCGAACGAAGCAAGCAGGGGACAGAACCCCCTAGTATTTTAAAATAAAAAAGGGGAAACGTGTTCACATAAGATCAAGGTTTAAATTTAAGACCTGCCTAATTCATTGGTTCAAAACATCATAAGCATTTCCTCTACACTGCTCTGATTTTCCAGAAATATTTATTTCCTGACATATTTACCAGCATTGGTCACCATAAATGCCAATTCCGTCAGAAGATATGTTATCTCTGTTCTCCATGTAAATATAAAATTAAACAATTTTATTGGCCATTACTGCAAAGTACATGGTGTAGGCAACATATGAAAAAATCATTTTTGGGTGGGGTATTGCTTTAAAATCTGCAGGTCACTGGACCAAAGTGTATTCTGATGGCCTGCTTTAGACATGACTCATCAGGAACCAGCGCTCATACACCTTTTCCTTTTTTTTTTTGGCATAGAGAAATTTCTCGGTCATCTGTAAGCCCTGAATGGCTTCTCTATCACTCTAGTGCCATAAAAAAATTATTTCAGGGGCACCATCTAGAGTGACAGGTTGTGGTCAGGACTTTTTCTGCTGTCATCCACAAACAGTAGCATGTAGACGGGTGTTCTGGCTGTCAATGTGGATTTTTACTTCTATCTGTTTCTCTTTGCAAGGCCTTTGATTGGTTCATTTTCAGTCCCTTGCGATTCTTTTGGCCCCTTTGCCCATACCTGCCACAATCAAAATGACAACAAAAAAATGAATTTGCAACCATAATTATTTATCTCAATCAGAAGTTGTCATGAATGATAATTTAAACAAACAATAAAAAGTAAAAGGAAGAAGATTATACATTTTGCAGTAAAAATGAAGCTGCATTTTCTTTAGGAGGAAGTTAAAAGTTGAATATTATGCTTTTAAAGTGTAATTACAGATGATTATAATGAAAAATATACACATATTATTACATTCAAAGAATTATACGCCCATCTTCATATCCATTACCTGAATCTGCTTTTCCATCACAAGATGGTGGGCGCCTAATCCATCTTCAAAGTATACAAAATGGAAATCCAACTTAAGTGGTCGGCAGTGTGTTGTAGGGGTTAAGGCTTTAGACTTCAAACCCTGAGATTGTGGGTTCAAATTCTGCTACTGGTACTGTGTGACCATAAATATGCCATTTCACCTACCTGTGCTCCAACTGGACAAACAAAAATGAAATGGAACCAACTGTATCTCAAATGTTGTAAATCACCTTGCATAAAGGTGATAATACACTGTGTGCACAATTATTAGGCAAGTGAGTATTTTGACCATATCATCATTTTTATGTGTATATTCCAACTCCAAGCTGTATTAACTTGAATGCTTATTGGATTTAAGCACGTCAGGTGATGTGTATTTGTGTAATGAGGGAGGGTGTGGCCTAAGGAGATCAACACCCTATATCAAGGTGTGCAGAATTATTAGGCAGCTAGTTTTCCTCAGGCAAAATGGGCCAAAAAAGAGATTTAACTGACTCTGAAAAGTCAAAAATTGTAAAAAGTCTTTCAGAGGGATGCAGCACTTTTGGAATTGCTAAGATATTGGTGTGTGATCACAGAACCATCAAACATTTTGTTGCAAATAGTCAACAGGGTCGCAAGAAACGTGTTGAGAACAAAAGACGCAAATTAGCTGCCAAAGATTTGAGAAGAATCAAACGTGAAGCTACCAGGAACCCATTATCCTCCAGTACTTTCATATTCCAGAGCTGCAACCTACCTGGAGTGCCCAGAAGTACAAGGTGTTCAGTGCTCAAAGACATGGCCAAGGTAAGGAGGGCTGAAACCCAACCACTACTGAACAAGAAACATAAGTTGAAACGTCAAAACTGGGCCAAGAAATATCTGAAGACAGATTTTTTTCAAAGGTTTTATGGACCGATGAGATGAGAGTGACTCTTGATGGACCAGATGGATGGACCTGTGGATCAGTAATGGGCACAGAGCTCCACTCCAACGTGGAGGTGGGGTACTGGTATGAGCTGGTATTTTTAAAGATGAGCTAGTTGGACCTTTTTGCATTGAAGATGAACTCAAAATCAACTCCCAAACCTACTGCCAGTTTTTCGAAGACACTTTCTTCAAACAGTGATACAGGAAAAAGACCATGATTTTTATGCAGGCCAATGCTCCATCACTTGCATCGAAGTTCTCCACTGCGTGGCCAGCCAGTAAAGGCCTTAAAGATGAAGGAATAATGACATGGCCCCCCTTCCTCATCTGACCTAAACCCTATTGAGAACTTGTGGGCACTTCTTAAACGCTAGATTTACGGGGGAGAAAAACAATACACCTCTCTGAAGAGTGTCTGGGAGGCTGTAGTCACTGCTCCACAAAAAGCTGATCGTCAACAGATCAAGAAACTGACAGACTACATGAATGGAAAGGCTTATGACTGTTATTGGAAAGAAGGGTGGCTATATTGGTCATTGATTGATTGATTTATTTTTTTTGAAATGTCAGAGATGTTTATTTGTAAATTTTGAGGTGTTTGTTTATTATTCTCACTATAACAGATAAAAATAAACAAGTGAGATGGGAAAATTTTCATTTTTCCTTTAGTTGCATAATAAATCTGCACACTAATAGTTGCCTAAAAATTGTGCGCACATATGTATTCCCCTGATGATGTTCACACTCACATTTCCGTTGTGAAACATTCAGGTTTCAGGTTTATTAACATTTTGGATTGACTGATAGCACTGTGTTTGTTCCATATTAAAATTAATCCTCAAAAATACAACTTGCCTAATAATTGTGCACACAGTGTAATATGTAAACAGGTCTGGATCTGTACTCACTCATACGCCTTGTGAATTTGGGTCACCAACTAACTCAAGGGAATGTTCTCAAAACAAAGTTATGAAAATTCAAAGAGAATATGCACACCTCAGAGTGTACAGTCCCACCAGCATTTGAACTGGGGTCTAAGAATTAAGAGGTGGCAGTACTCCCCACCATTCTATCCTAGTATTATGTTATAATTAATAATAAATTGTTCTTCAGTTAAGGTTTGTTTATTTAGTTATATGTTACTTCTGTTTGATGATTCTCAGCATGTCTTTTTTAAACCTGCAGGTAATGTCTCACATGATCTGTTAAATGTAATGATTTATAAAGTGGGAATACTCCCGAAGGATTGGCATTGCTGTAGCCATGGGGGATTTCTCTTTAGTTGGCTATTGATTGTAATTCTGTTATACTACCGAGTTTGCATTATCTTCTGAAATGTTTTTTTCACACCAGGTTTTTCCTCACTCTTTACTGTCATGAGATCCTGAGGTTTTTCATCGTGTGGTGGTTGCAGGATTTTGCTGTATCATTGTATGATCCTAACCTCTCTCTCTCTCATTTGAAAACAGACTGCCTAACCCCTTCTTGGTTTACCAGATCTTTTGCAGACCTTCAAACTTAAGCATTGCAGGAAACAAATACAAAAATACAGATCAAAATGCAAAAGAAGGTTAGAGACACACATACAAAGAAGTGATCTCTCTGTGAGGTGTGTCACCTCAGAGATTTTAGATTTTTTTCTTTTTATTTTAAAAAGATAAGGATATTTTGAATTTATGAATCCTTTAAAAAACATTTTGCATAATAGAGCAGTTAAGTGCATTGAAGTCTTAAAACTTACTTTTAAAAGAATAGAAATAATATTAGAAACAGTTGGAGATGCAACATTTTTGGTTGTATAATCTTCATGAAGTGTGTGACTGAAAATGAAATAATTTACTTATATAAAAGAGGAAGAAGGAAAAATAGCTGGGGAAGATGAAAGGAGTGAAGTAACTAAGCGGAGGCAAAACACAGCCATTAGAGGAGATAAATGAAACACCAGAAACGAAACTTACATACCACTCATCATTCCTTTCCATTTCAACATTGTCTCTTTCTCTCCTCCACCATCACATACTGTATTATTAAAGAAAATTTCCCCATTTTACAGATGGATCCTCTTTTTCAAACCCACACATGATCTCTTTCCTCTGACAACCTAATTTACACTCAGTTCTTGATCACGGTTCACTTCACAAAGGAGAGCCACTTTCCTGGCTGGTCACTTTCTATTATAACAGCAGCTGCTGTGTCACTTGCAAATATGTCACTATTAATACAATCAAATCTTTTCACTCTAAGAAATGTAAAATTAAACAGAAGTTCTCTTGCCAATCCAAAGATATTATTTAATGTACTGTATTTTTATCTACATAAGCAAAACAATGTGGCAGCTGGCAGATTTTATCAGGGAACATGTTCAAAGCCCTTACAAAGCCTATTGTAGAATATTTCATTTCCCTTGATTATAGTTACACTGATCTTGCTGTTTTTGCTTTTTTTTCAAAGACCCTTTAAAAGAAAAACATAAAAATCTAAGCTTATTCTTAAAGTTGGATCACATATTTCCCCAGCACTTAATATAAGTCTAAACTTTTAATCTACTTTATGTTTTCTAATAACTGCTTTTCGCATGCACCCTGGTCTTTCTCTCTATTTTTTAAGTGTTTAAATAACTTTTATTTATATTTTCCTTTTGCAGATACATGTTGATGCGGCCCTTCACTAACTCCACTGGTAAAAAATATTAAAGGTCCGAAGAGGACAAAGAGTTAAAATGTGTCTTTCTGACCACTTTTTTGTTAATGCAGTGTATATATATTGTGATAAAGGTGCTATATATGCACCCGACCCGATACAGATTGGACACGGAGGCACACGTATAAAATAAATAAACTTTTATTTTTCTTCAGCTGGAGGGCACGTCTTCCCTGTGTCCCCCAGCCACAACACAGTCCCAAAGCACCAACACACAAATGTAACGCACCACCACTCCTCCCAGGCAACCTTGTCCTCCTCCACCCGATTCTGGCTGCTGAGTGGTGGTTGCTGGCTCATTTTATTGGGCACTTGGAAGTGCTCCAGGTGCTTGATTGCCGACATCCAGCTGCACTTCCGGGTGTGGTGAAACCAGTGCCCAGAAGGGTCCAGCAGCTCCTGCTGCAGCACCCCCTGGTGGCGCCTGTGGAACCCAACAGGCGCTCCAACCCCCATAAAGCCCTGGGGGAGTGTGAGGCATTGCTGCAACCCAGGGAGGCTGCCATCTAGTGTCCAGGGGGAGATATTGTGTTTCCCATGCTTACCTCCCTGGAACATATGCTGCAGGGGTGTCCTAGCCGGGCATGGGCCCCAGCCATCCACCATAATATATATATATATATATATATATATATATATGTATAGTAATAGATTCCACAGCACACAGAAAGAGGTGTGGGGGCAGCCGCCCGTATACTTGAATTTGGCTTCCAAAATACAGAAGGTTGTGGTTCAGTGTTACAGGATTCAGTCCAGAACAAGAACAAAGCAAACAGGCAAACATGGTGGTTATATAGAGGGAAACAGGAAATGATGTCATCAGACAGGAACCAGAAGTGACGTGGCCAGAACTGGAAGTGACGTCCCTGGGGCCGGAACCAAAAGTGAGATCTTGGGACCAGAACCAGAAGTTTCGTCATCTGGCCCAAGCAGAATGTCCCATGATCGGGTCTATTAATGGAAAAGAACAAGGATTAGTGAACTCTGCCATCCTCTGGTTTGGCAAGGAATTACCTTCTTTTGAGCCTATTAGTTGCCCCCCATGCGTACGTATGTATAATACAGTATATAGCTCCCATCACACTACACCACTTTTCCAACAATTTTATTTTCAATCTTCATGTACATCATCTTTGCAAGTTGCTGGCAGTCGTGGTGAGCTTCTGGGACCACCACTAATGTAATTTGGCATTTCCAGTTATTCGGTACAACCAGGCTGCATATTCTGTGTGTGTGCGTTTGAGAGGTTTTACAACCAATGAGCAGTCACAAGTAGGTAGAATACATACATACACACAAAAAATGAAATATAAAGAAATAGAAAAGCATTTGTATCATGACATTAAATTTTGTTTTCTGTATTGAAAGAGTATTTACAATTGTAATTGTATTTACAATTATACAGCCTACTTTAAGAAATCTTGTCAAGTAGGTTTTGCTTACCCCATTGGTTGATATTTTGACTGAACAAAAGCAAAAGAACTCCCATTTAAAGTTGTTTTCGTCTAGTTTTTGCATATGCATTTTTTGCAATGTAAAATGTTGCCACAAGGCAAAAGGGAACATGGCTAATTTGGACCACACGAGGAAAAGAGTTGCCAGTCTGTTGAAACTATCCTGGAGTTATTGTTATATAATTGTTGAAACCCCCTGAATCCTAGTCATATAATCTGACATATTCAAAGCAACAAGATTAAGATTGAAATTCCTCTGACTAGAAGCCATCTAATATGTCACCAGTGTAAGGCTGGCTAAGTAAGGGACCCTAGCATTCCTAATATAACTATGAGTAAATAGAAATTGGGTATTACACAAGGACACAAAAAGTGAAAATGTACACAAGACAAATTTTGCATTGTCCTCATCCTCTGTAAGGCTGTCTTCATGTGCCTTTTTTACAGGCTATTGGTGATTTTATTTTGGGCCTTAATGTTAGTAGCTCTATAGTTATATACTTCTGACATGTAAAACTAGCAGTTTTGCTTCATTAGCACCTCTTAAGGTCAAATATCTAGAACTACAACATATTCAAAACATATATTCAACACAGATTTTATAGTTTTAAATTGTTGTTTAGTAATATACAGTACAGTATACAGTAACAAACAAATAGAAAGTATAGATGTTTTACTGTATTTAAACTGAAGTCACTTAATCATAAGTAACAGTAATCACTACTGCATGTCACAGGATTTAGCTAAAAATGAGTAAAAAAAAAGCAATAGAACACAAAATAACATAATTCTTAACCCAACCTAAAAGATACGTTTGATATTTTTAAAGTCAAAGTTATTTCTTCACGAACTTGCTATATGTGTATTTGTCATGGAAATTATGTCCCAAAAGTAATCACTTTCTGAAAATCTAAAAAAAAATAGCTTGCCTGCACTGGAGCTTTACATTGAATGCTATGGAGCATGGAGGAAAGTGTAAAAACTTACGGAATACGTCCATTTTTTAAGCCAAAACAGTTGTGGAGTATTGATTTGTGTCTAATAGTTCATACAAGTCATTTTTGAACAATAAAACACCAATATCTTGAGATTCAGCCATTTTAAAAGAACCCCAGCTATGTGCGATAGATCAGCACTCAGTCTTCCTGTGCAACAACCTTTCACCCCACCTGGACAGGTAGTTTCCTCCCGACAGAGTAAATCACAGTAAACTTTTCATTTCACATGGCTGGTTTAGTTTTGATTGACTTCCATATTTATGTGTGAGCTCACACAAGCGAAGACTAAAATAGTATCAGGAAAATGAAATAGAATGATTATTTCTAGATCTCTTTTGTTGTCACAGACATGGAAGGCATAGTTTAAAACTCGACAACAGTCTTGGCTTGAAAAATGAACATATTTAGTAAATTTCTAAGCTTTTCCTCTGTGCCCTCCATTGTAAACCACCAGTGCGGACAAGATATTTTTTCCAATTTACAGAAAGTGCTTAACTTTAGAACATAATTTAATGTGGCAAATGCATATATACAGTACCATGTTTGTAAAGAAATAACTTCAACTTTAAAAATACTGAACTTATCTTTTAATCCAATTCAGATTTGTAAGGGCCATATACCATCCTAGCAGCACTGCATGCAAGGCAGGATTGAGTCCAGAATGAAACATTAGTCCTCACATGGATCACTTGCCCAGACTTATACTCACACAAGGACATTTTGATATCATCAGTTAACCTAACCTGCATGGCTTATGGAGGTGTGGGAGGAAAACAAAAACATGCAATCTGCAAGATAATGGTTAGAATGATTCAAACCCAGAGCAGCAGGTGCATTCACCACTGCACCAAAGAACAAAATAATATGGATTAAAAAAATACTCCTTTATTCTTTTTCATAAAGCTCTCTTCTATCCATATATTGTGTGAATCCATTTTTTTCAGTACAAGATTATAACCAGCCAGAGCCTCTCCCACCAACTCCAGGCAAACTCCTCCATTTCATTTACTCACGCCAGAACAGTTTATAATTAGAAATCAAACATTAACCTGACAGCATGTGCTCACACTATGGAAATAATCCCCAGAAAAAATTAACAATGAATCTCCAATGATTTCAGTTTCAATAAAACAGGACAACTATTACACATTTGTTTGAAAGCAAAGCAGGACATCATCTAGCCACGTAAATACGTTTAAATTCTGTATGATAGAATTGATGAGACATCTCAGACAGTGGGTTAGATGAAATGTCAAAGATTAGGAATGGGATTATGTACCTCAAAAGTCTTTATGCAAACTGCATACGTTATAAATGAGGGACAAGCACAAGTTAGCTGTCTGTGAGTGCCTGGCCATTGGACTGCCACATACAAGGAAATGCTAGGCCTCTGTAACAGAACCTGCTGCAATGCTGTTGAACATGCTGAGAAACATGGCACTGAAGAGCCCTGTGACCTGCATCAGCCTCAACTATTCAGACAACTTTTGGCATTTAATAACCCTGAATATGACTAGTGTGGTGGATGGCGGGGATGCCTCCACGCTGGGAGGACCGGGGGAGCTAGCCTATCCAGAACAGTACCTCCCCCAGGACACTAGTTGGCAGCCCCCATGGGTTGCAGTCGTGCTTTGGACTCCTACAGGGCTTCATAGGAGATGGAGTTCTCTATAGCCCTGTTGGGATCTGCGGTGCCACCAGGGGGTGCTGCAGCTGTTCCTGAGCCTGTGTGGGCAGTTCTTCCGCCACACCCAGAAGTGCTGCCGGAAGTGGAGCAATGAGCACCTGGAGCATTTCCGGGTGCCTTATATAAGGGGCCAGCAGAGACTACTCAGTGAGCCAGAGTTGGGAGGAGGAGGACAAAACTTGCTGAGGAGTGGAGGAGAAAAGAAAAGGACTGAGAGATAAAGAAAGAGAATAAGAAAGCAAAGTAAAGAAAGGAAAGTTTGTGTTTGGGCAGTTGGGGACACAATATATAAATAAAATCACGTGTGCTTTTTGTATTTGTGCCTCTAGTGTCTGTCTGTGTCGGGTTAGCGTGTTATAGCACCATCTATCTTCCATACTAGTTATTCTGTATCATTAAGCAACAGAGTAATGAACCTTAATTGAGCCGTATTTTGTTACTATTTTGCCTTCATACTATCTAAGGATTTATAAAAATCTAGTGGGCATCACAATGTAAATTTATCCCAAGTATTTAGCTGGAAGTGAGATAGACATCTCCAAGAATACATTTATAGCAGAAAACATCATGCAGCTAAATCCAATAGTTACACTGAGCTACCATGACATTTCAAGAAGGGAATGCTTATCCTTTTCATTTTTTTCTTTTTTAAGATTTGTGCAGTTAAACAGAAATATGATTCACTAACCTTGTGGGTCATCTCAGGCTCAAACACCATTGTAGGTGCTGAACTCAATAAATGAATTGTAAATTGGGAGCAGCATATGCAGAATGATGTGAATGTGAATGAGAATGCTGAACCTCTGATTTAATCAGATTCAATCTAAACCATTTACTGGCATTTTTTTTATCATTACATTTTGATAATCTATAATAATTGTATTCTGTTTCATTTTTATATTTTTTAATTAATTTTATTAATTAATTTTAAATTAACAAATTGTTACATGCAGCGACCAGATGAGAAATCTATACATCTTTTGTCTTGGCTTCCTAAAAGTGTTGCTTCAGCATTAGAATAAGAACAGTCAGAGCAAGAGTAGGGTTCACAGAAAAAACAAGCAAAACTAAATGGTAACAATTTTCCTTTATTTTATATGATAGATAGATAGATACTTTATTAATCCCAAGGGGAAATTCACATACTCCAGCAGCAGCATACTGATAAAAAACAATATTGAATTAAAGAGTGATAAAAATGCAGGTAAAACAGACAATAACTTTGTATAATGTTAACATTTACCCCAACCGGGGTGGAATTGAAGAGTCACATAGTGTGGGGGAGGAACAATCTCCTCAGTCTGTCAGTGGAGCAGGACAGTGGCAGCAGTCTGTCGCTGAAGCTGCTCCTCTGTCTGGAGATGATACTGTTCAGTGGATGCAGTGGATTCTCCATGATTGAGAGGAGCCTGCTCAGCGCCCGTCGCTCTGCCACAGATGTCAAACTGTCCAGCTCCTTGCCTACAATAGAGCCTGCCTTCCTCACCAGTTTGTCCAGCCGTGAGGCGTCCTTCTTCTTTATGCTGCTTCCCCAGCGTAGAAGAGGGCACTTGCCAGAACCGTCTGATAGAACATCTGCAGCATTTTATTGCAGATGTTGAAGGACGCCAGCCTTCTAAGGAAGTATAGTCGGCTCTGTCCTCTCTTGCACAGAGCATCAGTATTGGTAGTCCAGTCCAATTTATCATCCAGTTGCACTGCCTGGTATTTATAGGTCTGCACCCCCTGCACACAGTCACCTCTAATAATCACGGGGTCCAGGAGGGGCCTGGGTCTCCTAAAATCCACCACCAGCTCCTTGGTTTTGCTGGTGTTCAGGTGTAAGTGGTTTGAGTCACACCATTTAACAAAGTCCTTGATTAGGTTCCTATACTCCTCCTCCTGCTAACTCCTTATGCAGCCCATGATAGCAGTTTCGTCAACGAACTTTTGCACGTGGCAGGACTCCGAGTTGTATTGAAAGTCCGATGTACATAGGCTGAACAGGACCGGAGAAAGTACAGTACCCTGCGGCGCTCCTGTGTTGCTGACCACAATATCAGACCTACAGTTCCCGAGATGCACATATTGAGGTCTGTCTGTAAGATAGTCCACGATCCATGCCACCAGGTATGAATCTACTCCCATCTCTGTCAGCTTATCCCTAAGGAGCAGAGGTTGGATGGTGCTGAAGGTGCTAGAGAAGGCCAGAAACATAATTCTTACTGCACCACTGCCTCTGTCCAAGTAGGAGAGGGATCGGTGTAACACAGATGATGGCATCATCCGCTCCCACCTTCTCCTGGTATGCGAACTGCAGAGGGTCGAGGGCGTGGCAGACCTGTGGCCTTAGGTGGTGAAGCAGCAGCCGCTCATGGTCTTCATCATATGTGACGTCAGGGCGACAGGCCGGAAGTCATTCAGCTCACTAGGACGTGATACCTTTGGGACTGGGATGATGCAAGATGTTTTCCAAAGCCTCGGGACTCTCCCCTGTTCCAGGCTCAGGTTGAAGATGCGCTGTAGAGGACTCCCCAGCTCCAGTGCACAGGCCTTTAGCAGTTGTGGTGATACTCCATCTGGACCCACTGCTTTGCTGGCACGAAGTCTCCTCAGCTCTCTGCTAACCTGGGCTGCTGTAATTGTGGGTGGGGGGAAACTCTCACCTATGCTGGTATCAGTAGAAGGATGGGTGGAGGGTGCAGTACAACCTCCTCAGTGTTCCCACTATGTGACACCTGCAGAATATCCCAGTCTGTAGTTCCACAGCAGTCTCTCAGAGCCTGCTCTGCCTCAGGGGACCACTTCCTGAATGAGTGTGTGGCTGTAGGTAGCTCCCTCAATCTTGGTTTGTAGTGAGGCTGAAGCAGAACCAGGTTATGATCTGCTTTCCCAAGCGCAGGCAGCGGGGTGGTGCTGTATGCGTCTTTAACTTTTGCATACAGTAGGTCAATAGTCCTATTTCCCCAGGTGTTACAATCCACATACTGGGAGAAGGCAGGAAATGTTTTATCCAGCGTGACATGGTTAAAATCTCTAGCAATTAGCACAAGCACCTCAGGGTGCTGTGTTTGTAATTTAGTAACAGCGGAATGGATGATGTCACCCGCTATCTCCATGTCTGCCCGAGGAGGGATGTAAACAATAACAATGGGAATGACGTGTCTCTGGGCAGACTTATGACCAACAGTTGATGTCCCTGCAGCAAGTGGAGATTTTGACATTTATGTGTCCAGAGTTGCACCACCTTGTATTCAAATTCCCGCAGGTATTTGCATCTCTGTCCACTCTAACTGTGCACATTAGTGAGTTTAAAGTCCACCATCTGCTGGAATGTACGTGTTCTTTTGTAGAAACAGAAGCTGGTCTGCATGTTCTGGAGTGAGCATGCTCTATTGTGCAGTTACTATGTCCCCAGCAGTTGAGAATACCCTCTCTGCTGCAACACTAGTACCAGGAATGCATAGGTAGCATTTAGCCAATTTTGCAAGGAGGGGAAAGACAGTCTCCTGAGACCTCCACCAACTTAGGGGGTCTTCTGAGAGTGACAATAAGGGAGTTTCCAAATACTTCTTCATCTCTTCCTCAGCTCTGGTGCCAGCGGATTTAGGAACAACTCTGACATTAGTGAAAGTCTTGCCCAGTAAATTCAGCAGGGAAGTATTTATTTTTTTGGGAACAGGGGGGCCTTCATCATCCAACACTTCATTTGGGATGTCTGGCTCCTCATTCTGCATTAATGCACCATAAAAGAAAACAAAAACGCAATCAACCAACCTTTATCTTTCAATTAGAAATTCAGTGTTATTATTAATTATTGTATATACCATACATATATAACAAACTAAGCAATAACTAGATATTATTGTGATACATTTAAAGTGCTACATGTCAATGGTAATTTCACAACCATACACACTGTGTATGTGGTTTTGCTAATAGCATATTATCATGCCACTGTCATGCAACTAGTGTTTTTCACTTTTACTATTAAAGAATATAATAAATTACCTCAAGTGCTGCCGCTTCAGCAATCACCTTACAGTGTATGTCCTTTTGCTCATCCTGAGAGAGAAAGGTCAGTGTTTTGAACCTGGGATCCAGGTTTGAAGATATGTGGAGCATATTTTTCTCTGTCACACTCGTTTATCTCTTGGCCAGATCTTCGTGAATTGCCTGTTTGATTTCCCAGACAAGTGCTGTTTCACCACAGAATCCTGCTTTTGTTTCGTGAAGTAGCTGCGCATGTAGTCACAAGCTATCACAGACAATGTCAGCATGGCTTCTTCAGACATTATGTTTGTTGCCTCTTTTAATGGCTTGAGGGCTGCAGCAACAACTTCTGCGTTGGCGACGTTGGTTTCGTCTAGTGTGCAGATGCCGGCTCCACATTTTCTTACCTCAGCAGAGAGAAGCGCAGTGCAAATGGCTGGTTGTTGTTCCAGGAATCTATCGATCATGTCGGATGCACTATTCCATCGTGTAGCCACGTCCGTTGTCAACTTGTGCGGTGCCAGCTCCAGAAGTTTTTGTTTCTGTTTAAAGACATGATTTGAGGTGGCACTGCGATGAAAAAATCCAGTAATTCTCCTAAATTTCCCCAGCAGACGTGAAACAGATGGCAGCTTCAGAGCTCTCTGTGCTGCGAGGTTGATGGTATGTACGAAACATTTAACATGGTGAAAGTTTCCCAGCTGTGCAGCAGCTAGCATGTTAGCAGTGTTATCAGTAACAATTGCCAGGTCAGTGGTTGTGAGCTGCCATTCCTGTGCGACAGACTGAATGTTCTCCTTTATATGTGCGACTGTGTGGCTTTCATTTATTACTGTAATTTGTAAAACTCGCGACTCAAGCTCCCAGTTATCTGTAATATAATGAGCGGTAAAGGTTACATACGACTGGACTGCCCTTGATGTCCATGCATCGCATGTTAAGGCTACTCTTGTTGCTTTCTTCAATGCTTCCGCTACTTTTTTCTTCGTCTCTTCGTATAACAGAGGTATCGCTTTTTCAGCAAAAAGCCGACGGCTTGGTATAGCGTATCTAGGCTCAACTGTTTTCAGCATGTACCGAAAGCCTTCATTTTCAACAACGCTGTAGGGACGCAGATCTTTGGAAATAAAACAGGCTATGGATTGAGTTATTTTCTTTGCCTGTTCAGAGTTGGTTAGAAGTTTGCAACATTGATGCAGAGTGCGTTGGTCTCCTGGAATGTTTCTTACTTTTGGCTGAACTTCGTTTGCATCCTCTGGATGATGACGTGCCATGTGAGTCCTGAAGTTCGTAGTGTTTCCAAAATATTTGATTTTAGCTTTACAAAGCTTGCATATGACATGAGTTTTATCAATCTCTTTCTTGCCATCGATGTTGTACAATCCAAAATGTGCCCAAACGTCTGCCTTAAATGAGGACGGGGCAGGTTGAATATTCTTTTCTACAGCGTTTTCCATGACTTGTCCATCGAATGCTTGCACGTGCGCGCACTCACTTTCTTCTTACTCACACCAAGGATTACTATCTGAGCAGAAACTGGCATAGTGCCATCTATAGGATTGATAAACTCCTATCCGGAAAAATAGTTAACCTCGTGCCGTTATAAAATTGGAAATATGAATCGATTTTGTGTCCTGTATGAATCGATTTTGAATCAGTAGAGATAAAATTGCGATTCTTTTGCGAATCGATTTTTTTGCCCACCCCTAATATTTAAGTTAATGGCATATTACACAACTTCTAGGTGGAGAGAATGACAAACTTGATGACAGCAGTTACTGATCTCGTCACCCGTCAAGGATTTCAAATTACACAACTAGAAATCACCAGTGTTGTGCAAGTTCACACCTCACAAGAACTAGCTGAAAGTTTAGTTTATTCAGATTAAAATGAATAAATTCACGTTCATAGTTCACTATTTCAATTATGAACTAGTTCATGTTCAGTTCACTTGGTATTTTTTAAGGAGTGAGAATAAATGACAGATGAGTTTATGTTTTTCAATTTTGCATGCCTTATATTAGGCTATTATAGTGTTCTTGAATAAAATACAATAATTAAGAAGACTGTTTTATTTAATACACTTTATTGAGTAATACCTAGCAACAAACACATATAACCATATATGCTAATATCCTCCCAGTCAAAAAAAAAATTAAATAGATGCAAGTATACATATAAATTACCACTCTATTTACAACTGTGTGACAGAAATGGTGACTGTGGAACCAGCATGTAGGTGAACTAACCTATTATGCTGCTGGTCAAAATTCGTGTCACATATTGCATGTCCAACTGGGAAAAATATAAAGTGGCCTCGCGAAGTACAAAATTTTTCTAAAAGCAAAAGTGGAGCTTCACCGCTTGCTCATGTCAGCGGGGATTCAGCTTAAGCACAAGCAGGCAGACACAAACAGTGCCTATTTGATTTTACGTTATTTTTTTCAAATACAAATAAATGGCAAAAATTCATACAAAATAAATATTCGTAAAACTCCACTATCTGAATACCGTATTTGGATTCGACTCCACCCCTACATTACAGGGTAAGGCAAAACATTTAATCTGGACCTAAACCAGATCCAGAATGTCACATAAAACTGAACTAGCTCAGGTTCAAGTTCTTCACTTGCAAATACATTAGATTAAGTTCACTGTTTTTAGAAAAAAGACCTTGTTCAATGAACACACTCTTTTGAACTAGTTCATGCACAACACTGGAAATCACAGGGCATGACAAACTACATGACCAGATGAAGACTTTCCAGCACAGTTTCAAATTTACAAATTTATTCACCCCTTTATTTGACACTAAATAATGAGCTTTCTGACGGAGCCAGTACCGTATAAATGCTGTTTGGGTATGGTGAGTTCTGCTGCAATCTCAGCCTTTATTAATTTATTTTTTCTGTCATGGCACTTAAAACATGAGACATCAAAAAGTGTTAAGAAAAAAACGACAGTAAATAAAAAAAGAGTCTGGAATCATAGTTATAAATGAAAGTCAAAACGGATAAACGGATGTCCTTTAAGTAACACCAGTAGTGGAGCCTCGCCATGTGCGCAGTTAGGTTCTCCTTGGTAAGACTGAAGGGATTAAAAGAATAGCCTTCTTTAATCAACTACAGTAGGTTCATACTGTATATATGTAATAGCTAGAAAGCATTTCAATTACACCAGTCATCACACTGATAAATAGTATATTCTAGTAACATCCCCATGACATTAAGTGCCATCCAAAGGTCCTAAAATAGTTAATCATTAAAAGGCTGGGGTAAATGTCTGGTTCATAGCAGACTTCTTGCATGTAGAGAACAAAATAAAAAGTTATAATGTTTTGCGGCCTTATGTCTAATTTAAATGACCTGGTGCAAATGAATTTAGGATGTCTTAGTTTAACAGATAAGCTGTTTCAAGCACATTTTACATTGCAGACAGACAAGCCAGTCTTCTATTTGCACGCTCCAAAACACCAATGTTCTTTATTCCTATTTGTTGCATTATATGCATTGTATTTCCAGCTTGGCACTCATTGATCCTCAACTCTCGCACACACTGCGCCCACCTCTGTGACTTAAACCTGTTTGATTTTGTCTGAGCAAGTCGCAGACTGGATGGGTTGAGTCACTGGGTTTGTCGGACTACATGACTGATTGCCATAGAAGCTTCCCCCGACTTGCTAGGATAAAATGGAAATGAAGACTGCAACTGAAAATCGATGGACATGTAGGTACACCACAACTATCTCCAACTCTCTAAGGTTATGCAAATGAAGTCCGCAACACTTATGAAATCTTAGCGCTATAAAAGTCACATAAAGAGGCCATCTCAGTCTCAGGCAATGAGTCAAACAATGAGTCTGATCTGAGATCTTTTGGTTTAGAAGTTGAATGTCTTAGGCACTACACTTCACTACCGCAACGATTAGCCTACTGATAATCATTACCAATCCACTCATTCAGTAATAACACTAAATTAATGAATTCCTAGCCAGGACCCTGTAAGTACATTAAAGTTCCCAAAAGCTTAGATGACGTACTGCTTTCTCAAAACTGAATTAGCATCAATCATAACACCAGCACTGATCAGATGATCAGCAATGACACAGTAACCAAAGATGCATTGACTGCTTCTGCAACAAGAAATAGTGCCGAAATGCCATCACAAAATAATGGAAATATTAATAATGAAAGATATCATAACTGCATAAAATTAAGACTGTCGGTATTAAAGTAATATCACAATAGAACCGAAAACAAAGCTGAAAAAGTCAATAGCACAAATCACTTAAGTGTGAGGGCTACAGAGAGTTACAGTGATATGACAATAGCACAAATCACATAACTGTGAGGGTTACAGAGAGATAACAGTGACATGAAGTAAGATTGCAAAGCAAAGCTCAATTTCAGGAGGTGCCCTCCGTATATCCCGGATACAATGAATGAGAGTTATCGCCCAGCTACAAACCAGGCAGGAAAACCAAAACATAACACTGTGAGTTTACTTATAGCAAAACTACATCTAAAAGAAAACATTTCAGAAAACATGAAGAGTACAATGTATTACCACACATGTAAGAAAAAAAAAAACAGAAGAAGATGGACTGCAAGGTATGAATATCTTGATCTTTACAGGGAGTGATGTCAGAGGAGTTTGTCTGCTAGATCAGAACATAAGAGCATGATTAATTTTGTCTTTGGAAAATACCAAACATCATGCAGCCTCTTTTATGATTACTTTATGTCCTATAGTGTAATAAAAATCAAATATGGAGAATATGAGGTGTGTTTGAATGAACAGGAGTCTCAGGTAACAGCACCTGCATACACAAAGGAGTGAGCCTTAGTGTAAAGAATCAGAGTCTTATATTAATGTTTAAAGAAAGAAATCCTTTTTCTTAGCATCACATTACCAAGTATGTTGATTGTCTAAGAGGTGAGAATCACAGATTGCCATTCTGCTGCATGCCATTTACAGAAGGGCACATCTGTGTCTCCTTAGGGCATCCTTCAGATGAAAAGAATGCTGGGACTTAGTTTTTCTTTCTAATCCCAATACACCTTAGGTAGTGAAAATCAATCACAAAAGTAAAGCACCTTTATTACCCTGAGTTAATAGACTGCAAAGCATTGACGTCAGCAGGGTGTTGTGATTTTCAGAGGTGACATGAGCAGACTGCAAATTCCTTTCTCTTGTCTCGAGACGTTCCTTCAAAGCTAAAGCCATGTGCTATGAGATGCAAAGCATTGTATTGATTTTTAAAACTGCTGTGTGCCCTCACACCTGATTCTGGAAATGTTGCAAAATGCCTTAGCGAATCAGAACTGATTCATTTAGCATGACACCATTGTGCATTTATTTATTCTTTAAAAACACAAAGCACCAGTATCTCTCCTTAAGGCTGTCTCAGACTACAGAATTCTTTCTGTCACTTTAATGCATGCACATTGTGTTAAAGCATCAGATGCATACAATGCCCTGGTATTGACGTCGCTGCACTTAGGAACTCCTACTATTTGTGCATATTGTAATCAATTAGCCATGCTATCATGTACCCAATGAGATTAGAAATCTAAACAAACAAAATAAATACTTAATCTAGTTTAGGCATTCTGTTAAGGTATGTCCTTAGTAATGTAACATTATTTTATTATACTAGTATGTTAATTTTTCAATGTATTAATGTAGTAAATAAACAAATTAGGGTAAATGAGAAATTATATTAGTAGTTATTAATACAGGAGAAAGTAGGGTGAAATTACACCTTTTATTGGCCAACTAAATAGATTAGTTAGCCAATAAAAGGTGTCACTTCACCCTACTTTCTCCTGTATCTATCTATGGCTAACATAATGCAACACTCTACTGCTATTAATAGTTATTATAGAGCTCACTGTTTCTTTTTTAAAATGGCCAAGAGATAAAGTGCTGGATTATAAAGAAAGTATGGAGCAATGCATGCAAAGATGCCTCAAGCATCTATTGTAAGCTTTGGCTTATTATTGTGTTGTTTTGTTGTACTTTAGGGAGGTATGGTGGTTAAAAATGCTGCCTTATAGTCTCCTCAGCTCTCGGTTTGAATTCCTGTTCTTTCACAGAATGCACGGAGGTTACGCATTCGTTCCATATCTTCATGTTTTTTTTTTTGCCAGGTAGTTCAGTTTTCCTTATACATACTGTTTGTAAAGGTTACACGATGACTCCACGTAATGTTAAAATTGAATTGAGGAGGGTAGATAGTGGATGAAGGAATATTAAACCACAAAAAATGCATATGGGAGTTGTTTTGCTTTTATTTAGCAAAAAAATCTGCCAATGGGGTAAGCAAAATATACTTGACAAGATTTCTTAAAGTAAGCTAAATAATCATGAATACAAAAGTCAATAATTCTTTCAATAAGAAAAACAAGATTTAATGTCACGTTATAAATAAATATCTTTCACATGCTTAGATTTTATTTTTTGCAATGTAGGAATCCACCTAGTCTCAGAAACACAGTGCTGTGGCAGATAGTGTTGCTGCTTTAGTAGAGTTGGGCCACATCTGAATGGCTTCTGTGAGGAATTTGTAACATCTCCTAGTATCCACGTGGTGTTCCTCCAGTGAATCTATTTTATTATCTCTGACTAAATGCATTTTGATAAGATGTTTGATGACTATTTGTGGCCTGGTTTCCATTCTGTACCTCTTACAAAGGTTTTGTATTAACACAATTCTGTCCAGAAAAATACAGACACAGAAAATGAACAAGATCCAAAACAATACATATATTTTTCTGAAACTGCTTATGCTAATAATATTGAATTATAAACATTCATGATCCTTTTAATGATAACTTGATAACTAAATAATCATCTACAGTATTTAGAAATGGTGACTATGAAACAAGCAAAGAGCTACAAGCTCTGGAGGAATGAGGGAATATGATATATGAGGTGCAGAAATATAAGATAAGAATAAACAATTCGAACAACATAGGTTGCCAATCCCTGTCCAGCCTTCTCAAAATATGTTTAAGGTCTAATAGCCTGCAAGGTACTAATGGCTACAGATTCTGCTTGGCAATGTATTCCCCATATCTATTGTTCTCCCTGTGTAAAAGAAACTTTCTAAAGTGTGTGTGAAATTTACCTTTAACCAGTCCCAACCTATGTACATGTGTTCTTATTCAAGAACTTGCCTTAAAGGTTGCACCCACCACACTAATTCCCCTCATAAGTTTAACCACTTTATGTCACTTCTTAACTTCTGAACTTCAACTGTCTTTCATAACTCATATCTCTCAGTTTTGGCATGAGTCTAGTAGCTCCTCTCTGGAATTTCTCCAGTGTCGTTAAATAGAGACCAAAAGCAAACACAATATTCCAAATGAGGCCTAACTTAAGAATTACCTCTGGTAATTTGTATTGAGCACATTGTGCTGTATAAGCTAACATCTCAATAGACTTCTTAACCGCTTCTGCACACTGTCTGCATGTAAAATCCACTATGACTCCTTGTTTCTTCTAATAAGTGGTATATTCAAGCTTCAAACATCCCATTGTTTATTCAAATCTAATATTCTTACTTCACACATTTAATACTTTACCTTTATTCACATTACATTTGCCCTAATTCTACCGAATCCTGTATTCTCTCCTGGTCCCTGTGTAATGCTGATTCTACATAATCTACTACTACATCTAGTTTAGTATCATTTATATATGTTAAAAAGAGCAGCAGCCGCACTGAGGGACCTCCGTTTAACATCACCTAATTTGGAAAAGGTTTCTCTACACATTATGCCTTGACCTCCCACTACTTTTAGTTTGAAGGAGGACAGTGAAGAGCCATTACAGCTACCCTTTGCTGCTACTCTATGTGCAATATTCTGAAGAGATGTTTTGCACTGAGGGATGCTCAGTGGTCCAGTGTATAGCACTGCTCCATCACTGGTCCAGTTCCCTGAGTTTGAAACCCACACCTGGTTGATGCCTTATAGATCTGCACCTTCACCTAGTGTGTATGTTAGTTTTCCTCAGAGTGCACCAGTTTAGCTCCCATGTTTCCAAAGATGGTCATATTTGGTCGATCGATGTCTCTAAATGAACTGTGAAATGAATGTTTAGGGTTGGTTCTTTCCTTGTACTTGATGCTGCTGGAAGAATCTGTAGCTGTGGCTCTGGATTGGATTTAAGCGGGTTTGAGAATGCAGTGTTATCTTACATGCAGTATTCATTTTAGTTTGTTCATTTCTCCATTTTTATTAACTCTTTTATTACATCACCGGAATCAATGAGATAGGGGAGGGGGATCACAACCAAGATACCTAACCAGCACTAGACAGGAAGCCATTCCAGTAGCAGGACACCCACAACCCCTCACTTTAGAGTCATCAGTCAGCCTAACAGGCATGTAATTTTGATATTTGAAAAGTAAATGAATATTTAGAGAAAACATAGACAGGTGGAAAATGTGCAGGCTCCACACAGATGGTGACTGGGCCAAGATTCAAGCCTATGTCAGTGATGCTGGGAGCCATTTGGAATGTGTTATGTTTTATTATTAGGCATGCAGACGTGGAGTTAGGTAATCATTACCTACCATTATGCGCAGTAAGCTATATTTTTCTAAGTATATTTAAAAGCAGTTTCTGAAAACCACAACTGCTGCAGGCTCCTGCTTTTACTAATTATTCTGTCAGAACTAAAACCTACCATTATTACACAATTTGTTTAAGGAGATGGCCTAGCAGTGAAATGCTCTGAAGCCATGGTATATCATCCAAAGCTTGGGGGTCGGTCTTTGCTGTCTGCAGCTGTATTTCCAGTGCTATAAAATTTAAGTCGTCTTGAAGTACAGTACATTAATTCAGCAGACAGTCAACAATGAAACATTTAAAATGCAGCCTGGATAAAAGCTAAACCATCTCATATTAAGTCTGCAGAGCTGGAATTCAGAATTGGTCTGAAACCAAACACAAAGCATTTTGTGTCCATAAAAACATTAGATAAATACATCTGTCTACACAGAGCCGTATCTCTCAAGCCCAGATTGCTTTTTAAAGTTGTTCCAGCATTGTCTGTTAAAAAAAAAACACATTGAACTTATACTTTATACTAAAACTTTGCACATCATATGTTTTTTGTCAGGATTAAACCACAATAAGAATTTTATATGTACAAAAACATTTCATTTACCTGCATGAATATTTTACTGTCTGCAAAATATTTCTAAATCTTTGCGCCTTTTGTTAGATTTGTATCACTTCTTATTTGTTTTTGTGCTATATAATATAAGGAAAGTGTTTCTATGATTCATCCATCTATTTTCTTAACTGCATTACTCAATTAAGGATTGTGGCAGCATTAGGTGCCTACCTTGGATGGGATGCCAGTTCATCAAAGAACATACTTGCTCACTTAACACTGGGGCAGCTTTGAGGTGCCAGTCAACCTTCACCACTTTTGGATGTGGCAAGAAATCAGAGCACCCAAAGAAAACCCACACAGATATGGGGAGAGAACATGAACTGCACCCCACATGTGGGACATCCGAGTATCAAAGTCAAGTTCCAGGAGTTAACAAGTATGACACTGAATTGCCCTGCTTAGGTTGTGCCCTTGGTAAACTGTTTTGAAGATTTTGCTAAATTAGTAAGAACATACCGCATTAGGTGCTTTTTGTATCTGTGATTTAAATAGCTGAAATTCGGAGATGGGGAACTTCTACAAACAGAAACAGAAGTGAAAAAAAGACTTTTGGAGAACACAGTATGGATCTCAAGTAGACATAATATGGTCATCAATCCCAGCTCTCCTCCTTCACTCCATTTTCTAAGCTCATTAGTCCAAATGATCAGTCTGTGAATGTAACTCGGAGAAATGGCAGGTTATATCACATTATAACGTGTACACTATACTAGCCTTTTAAATTCTCAAAAAAGTGATATTTTGAAGTAATAACCTAAAGCCAACTTAATGTTTGTGATTTAAGTGTAATGACTACCCTTGTATATTCAATTTTGTGTTTTCTGCTCTAGCACTTAACAAACTTAAAAGTGACTCATTCATCCAACTCTTGTTAAGGCTTTTAAACAGAACTGGCTTCAGCTAGCTACTGTTTTCAAAAAATGTCTTCCCACAATGTACGCACAAAGATTTGTTGTGTTTCTATAATTATAAAACCTGAGACCTTGAAATGCTGTCACATCTGTTCTATCTGTTGAGCTAAAAGATGTGTTACTTGATTAGTCAGATTCATTATTATGCTCTGTATGTCACAGCTGTTTATCAGCAGAGTGTTTTTGTAATATTTTAAGTGGCAATGCCAAAGCATGTTCTAAAAAGTCACTATTATATGGTGCTATGAAAAATGTATGCCCCTTCCTGATTAATTAATTTATTTATTTATTATGTTTCTGTATTAAGCAGATCTGCAAAGAATAATTGGCCCAAAAATGCTTCACAACAAGGTTTGATTGCAGTTAAAGGGGCGCATTATTTAAATGTAAGAGGACAATGATTTACAGTGGTGTTAACATGTTGACTACCACAGTAAAAATAGGGAAATTTGTTCTTGATGTCAATATAAAATCATATAAAACCATGGTGTTATTTTAATTTAGTGAATAAACTCACATTAAAAATGCATTTCCTCTAAAAAAAATGAATCTGAGATATCTTGTGTTTGGAGCATGGAACCAAAAATTTTTTGTGCGCAATAACTTGGCCGTGTCTAACAAGTTAGATCTTGCCCAGTTCATTGCAACCAATTGTTTCCATTTAGACGTTGTAGTGGTGAGACACTAATCACTGAGAAATATTCAGATGGTTGTGATTCTACATACATAAATTGTTTTTGTGAAAATGTGTTGTCACACACGTGCGATTGGGAGACAGCTAAAGGGCCTGAATAATGGTAGTTCCATGCCAGACCAGGGGGTGGTGAGGTGCACTAAGTTTCTCTCTCAATCCTCTGCAGACCATCTACGGGAAATCCCACACAGTTCTGACACCAATGATGACGTCACTTCCGTTTCAGGCACCAATGATGATGTCACTTTCTGGTGCATATGATGACATCACTTCTAGTCCGTGGTGCCTTCACTTCTGGTTTCCAGCCCACATGATGGTGTCACTTCCGGTCCAGATGGCATCTCTTCTGATTCCAGTCCCGATGATGTCACTTCCTGTCTCGGCCTTTAAAGCCGCCATCTTTACAGCCTTTAATTAGTTCTGTTTTGGACTCTGACCTGTGAATAACCCACAGCAAATTACACATTCACAGCCAGGGAATAATATACAGGTGGCTGCCCCAAACCTTTTTGATGTCTGTGGTTCGTTCATATGACAATGGCTAATAATTAAAAACTCAAAATGAAATATTCTGTCACATCACTCAGATTTTGCATTATTATTTCAGACACCCACTATCTTTAATTTACATGTGTACTTACAAGTACAAATAGCCTTGTATCTGGTGCTACACATGTCATGTATGAGACTCCGGCGCCGCCGCAAGTGGCAGCCTTTCCAGCAGCTCCGTGTACGACTTTATTTTTCTACCTTTTTCTCTATTTTACTGATCAATCCTATCACTTTCTTTTATGTGGACTCATTCCCAGGACACTTTTTACTATTGTGAATTTCCCCTTGGGCTTAATAAAGTATCTATCTATCTATCTATCTATCTATCTATCTATCTATCTATCTATCTATCTATCTATCTA
>JANRMT010062835.1:65370728-65391066 GCA_026402145.1 Polypterus bichir lapradei | reverse complement strand
CTATCTATCTATCTATCTATCTATCTATCTATCTATCTATCTATCTACACCACTGAAGATGGTTTACGAAATTACTCGTAGGTGGCGTTTGTCTATAGATTGCCTTCTAAGAATACAGTCATATTTAGCAGTCAATGTGTCAAGCTACTTTACCCCACCATTCTATCTTATGCTTATCCTTTAAATGCCTGAAAGCCTATCATTTTTTGGTGTTTAAACAGTAAGTGTTGCAGTGTAGTCGGCAAGATTTTAGTTGTCCCTCTTTTGACTGTCAAACACCAGTCTTATAAAACGTTGACTCTTTGAATCTTCCTTCAGTTTTGGACACCACTGCATCTTTGAAGAATGCTTTTGCAACTGCAGCAATATCATGTCAATATTTGGCTAGGGCTGTGCTACTATCCACTATGTTATCTTGCAATTTGTTTTTGGCCCCTCCTATTGGCACCTATTACTATGCAACAGATAACAGCCACCTGATGGGATGAGCAAAGCAATTAAAAGATGGTGCTTGATATGTGTATTGTGCAATATGTCTTTCTGAAAGCCTCTGTTATGCTCTCCTAGTCTTTGAAGTCTTGTGTTTCTTGACTTTTTTCCTGCTATTTGAATTTTGTTTTGCTTCTTGTTTTTGATACTTATGCCTATTCCAGTTTTCTTTTTTGTGTTTGATCTTCTGTCTGCCTACTTTTGGCTGATTTTTAGGATCACAGACATTATTAATAAACCAGTAACGGCATACTGCACGATAACATGCAGTGAATACACTTGACTTGAGCACTCATAGTTTTCATACTCTTTCTCTGTATGTTTAGCATTCGTTTGCTCAGAGGTTGAGGCACTTGCTACTTCCTAAACAGCTCTTCTTTTCTCCATCCTAGCAGCCTGCTTCTTCTCTTCTTTCATCGGCATCTTTTCACATTAAATCTGATTAAGTCAGTTTTTCTGTTGCAATTGCTTAGTATGTTTTTCTTAATTTTTCACTTAAGCTGGCACTTAAGTCTTCAATCTGCCTCAAGAATGATTTAAGATATGAAGAGGTAGGAGAAGTGACGGCAAAGATGGTAGGAATGAGAACGAAACCAGTACGCATGCGCCACATGGCCACTCTGCTGGCTGCTGTCGAGAGTTGATTCTACAATAAAATAAAATAAAAATAAAAAGAGCAATAAAAACCATCATCTTGAAAGCGGACGGTCACGTAGTATATGTGTACCACATTTCAGGTCAATAGGTCAAATGGTTTGCGAGCTACAGGTGATTTAAAATACTGGACAGACAAACGGACAGCCATTGTAGCGTTATATATAAGAAGATAATCAGTCCTCTCTTTGTCAACTAATCTCTATTTGCACACCAATCATTAGTTTGTCATTCACCTGATAGAAGAAGGAGCTCATGTGTTGCAACAAAATAGCTCTGGTCCTTATGCAGGAATCCAAGAGTGCTGGACAGCATACCACTTGTTAAAACATTGTGTCAATGAAATAAGTAATAGCTTACCTAGAAAATAATTATTTTAGTAATTAGTGTTGATGAAAGGTAAGATATATGCAGCACACATAGATAGATAGATAGATAGACAGATAGATAGATAGATAGATAGATAGATAGATAGATAGATAGATAGATAGATAGATAGATAGATAGATAGATAGATAGATAGATAGATACTTTATTAATCCCAAGGGGAAATTCACATACTCCAGCAGCAGCATACTGATAAAAAAAAATATTCAATTAAAGAGTGATAAAAATGCAAGTAAAACAGACAATAACTTTGTATTAAGTTAATGTTTTAATGTTTAGCCACCCAACCCAACCCCCCGGTGGAACTGAAGAGTCGCATATTGGGGGGGAGGAACGATCTCCTCAGTCTGTCAGTGGAGCAGTACAGTGACAGCAGTCTGTCGCTGAAACTGCTCCTCTATCTGGAGATGATACTGTTCAGAAGATGCAGTGGTATGTGTGTTATCTGTAGTGCATAGTGGAATAGCTACAGATTAAAGTAAACCTGCAAGGATGAGAATGGACTTCTCAAAATTGGAGGTAATTTTCATATCCCAGAAAACAGTAGTAGGTTAGGGAAAGACTGTTGACCCTAATGAATAACTCTAAATACCTTTACAGTCTTGTTAGTGAGAATAGAGTGTGATTGCGATCAGTAGATCGGTGCTCTTGGAGCAGAAATGATGCTGACCATCTTGGGAAAGAGGTCCTTATACATCTTTAGAGGGTGGAGTACCAAGCATAGTTCAGTGGAAGAACACAAGCATGGCCACAGAAAATGCTGTGTAGGTAGCATTTGGGAATTCCCTAGGATGTGATAGAATCTGTAGTCTTAGACAGAAAATCTTAATCGCCCTTGCTCTATTGTTGCCTCTTTAATATTTCTAGGAATGTCAATGGAAGGTGAATGGAAAAATGAGTTTCAATCAGTAACTTTTATTATATTTACAAATTATTCTGATGTTTGAATTATATACTATTTTTGTGTAACATTAATGTTAGTACTTTTTAAACAATTTGCTAAATATACTCAGCAAAAAAAGAAACGTCCCCTGACTTTCAACTGTTTTTACTTTCAGTAGACTTAATGTGTAAATATTTGTATGAACACTAAAAGAGTCAACACCATAAGACATAAACTAAAAATGTTTCACAATGTGTCCCTGAATGAAGGGAGGCTCAAAATCAAAAGTACCAGTCAGTATCTGGTGTGGCCACCAGCTGCTTGAAGTACTGCAGTGCATCTCCTCCTCATGGACTGGACCAGATTTGTCAGTTTTTGCTGTGAGATGTTACCCCACTCTTCCACCAAGGCACCTGCAAGTTCCTGGACATTTCTGGGGGGAATGGCCCTAGCCCTCACCCTGCGATCCAACAGGTCCCAGACGTGCTCAATGGGATTGAGATCTGGGCTCTTCGCTGGCCATGGCAGAACACTGACATTGCTGTCATGCAGAAACTCACGCACTTTTTGCCACTCCTGTCTGGTCCAGCGAAGGTGGGTTTGTGCCCATAGGCGGCGTTGTTGCTGGTGATGTCTGGTAAGGACCTGCCTTACAACAGGCCTGCAAGCCCTCAGTCCAGCCTCTCTCAGCCTATTGCGGACAGTCTGAGCACTGATGGAGGGATTGTGTGTTCCTGGTGTGACTCGGGCAGTTGTTGTGGCCATCCTGTACCTGTCACGCAGGTGTGATATTCGGATGTACCGATCCTGTGCAGGTGTTGTTACACGTGGTCTTCCACTGCGAGGATGATCAGCTGTCCTTCCTGTCTCCCTGTAGCGCTGTCTTAGGAGTCTCACAGTGCGGACATGGCAATTTATTGCCCTAGCCACATCAGCAGTCCTCATGCCTCCCTGCAGCATGCCTAATGCACGTTCACGCAGATGAGCAGGGACCCTGGGCATCTTTCTTTGGGTGTTTTTCACAGTCGGTAGACAAGTCTCTTTAGTGTCCTGCGTTTTTAGAACTGTGACCTTAAATGCTTACTTTCTGTAAACTGTTAAGGTCTTAACGACCATTCCACAGGTGCATGTTAATTAATTGATTATGGTTAATTGAACATGCATGGAAAACATTGTTTAAACAATTTACAATGAAGATCTGTAAAGTTATTTGGATTTTTAAAACATTATTGTTGAAATACACAGTCCTGAAAAAGGGGCGTTTCTTTTTTTGCTGAGTATATTATCTATAGTACAGTAATAAATTAAGCCGAAATTATCTTTGAAAGAAATAACTCAGGAGTCTGAAGTAAAGAGCTAAATTCAAAAATAATTGCTGAAATAAATTATTGCAGTGGAACTGCAGTGAATATGTTCATTATGTTTTATTAGAGTTTATTTGGTAGACACCTTTACCCAAGATGACTTACAAGATGATGACTAATTCCATTGTTTACTTTTATTTATAGAATTGGAGCCCAGATAGTTTAAGTGCCTTTGGCTATAAATCAAGCCATTGTCCATTAGGTTTGCCCATGTGCATGTTTTTCATGTATAGTGGTACATGTCAAGTGCTGGCCTGTGCACGCTTTTTAACTTTTTTTCTTTTTTGCTCACCTGCTTACTCCAGTTCATGAAGGCTGAGAGCTGGAACTTATCGCTACATTGATAGCAAGAACTAATTCTGGACGGGGTGCTACAAAAGCACACCTTTATACAAATATACAAGTATATTTGCACCAGGAAAATTTAGAGTCACTAACTCTAATCAATATAACCTTCATGTTTTGGGATCTGTAAAAAAACTAAATGGACACAAGCAGAGGAAATAAAATCTGCACACTCTGTGTGCCAGCTGGGGCTTGAATAAAGGGCAGCAGCACTAACAACTGTAGCATGCATGACTAAACTACTTTGTAAATTGACCTCAAGCTGTAG
This sequence comes from Polypterus bichir lapradei, assembly GCA_026402145.1. NCBI lineage: Eukaryota > Metazoa > Chordata > Cladistia > Polypteriformes > Polypteridae > Polypterus > Polypterus bichir. Next base: position 65,386,676 of record JANRMT010062835.1, on the reverse strand, counting down.
CCAGATATTTCTTATTCTTAAAAAAGGGCAAAAAAATACAATGCAACAAATGCATCTGGTGAAATTGATAAGGTTCAGATAGAAACTGCTCCACTCCATGGACATATATCCATTCGCCAAATCGTTCTTTGCTAAATATATTCCTGGAAAATCGCTATGAAGACTGCTTAGATTTTTTTTCCCTAGTGCCCCTTGATGATTTGTAAGGCCATCATGACATCACAGAGCTGAAGTAGCCATGAAAAGAACATTCATGAATGCATAGAGCAAGCCTACTCCATCTCACATGTAAGGTTGCTGCCCGATCTGCTTCATACATGAGTGATGTCGCTATCTGATATTTACTTCACTCAGATTTGCACCCACCATGTGGAAAAAAAGTGCAGTATATTCATTTGAGAGGTGCATTAGCTGACCATACTGAGAATATTATGACTACCGCCACTGAATATGGAACACCTATCCCTGTACACTTATTCGCTTGCGACCACACTGCATGGCTAATTTTACATGCTGGCTGAATGCATGTGTAATTAGCCACATAGTACAGCTACAAGTCAAAACAAGCCTTAAAGAATCAGAAAGAGTCAGACAACACACAGGACCCTGTGAAATAATAACAAAAACAAAAGATGTATTACTCTTTATAAGACATTTCTATCTTCTTAATGGAAGGAAAAAATAGGATGCATCTGCAAAGATAGTTTGGAAACAAAAATAGGTCACATGGATCCACATGGAGTTGATTACCTAGCCCTCATGGACACTTAAAAGACCATTGCACCATTATAATCCACTCAAAACTAGTTCAGTTCCTCCTTCATCATTCACTTTAATGCATTATGCCAAGTTCATCAAAGTTCCCAAACAATTCCCCAATTTCACTGAACTTCATAGGGTTTGCTCATCACTAATCCTTACATATTACTCACATGGTGAAGAAGGAAAGAAAGAAGTTTTGCAACTGATCTAACAAAAAAGTCAGGACGGTTAGTCAAGAAGGGATATTTGGAGGTGGTTGAGTTAGAAGGCTACCAAGTACTTAAAGGCTAGATTTAAAGAAATTTGATCAGTAACCTAGAAGGGCAGCATTATAAACTACCTGTAAAATTTTTCTTGAAAGGATTACATCTGAGGTTTTTCATATACTATTTTTCATAATATCCTTATTCAGACTTTGAACAAAGATAACCATATTATAATTCATTATATGTTTTACAGTATTATCCCCTTACATTTTTTCATATTCCCAATTATTTCTTTCCTCTGTTTCTTCCTATACAAGACAGATTTGGAAAAAAAGCAAAAGTGAACTGTATAAATTCAAAAATTGCATTTAGGGTGGAAAAAGGAGAACAAGAATGGTGTCATTTAGTAAACTTTATTTACTTATTTTGTTTTCTGTCAGTATAGCACATCCCTAAGCCAATAATATTTAGATGCATTCATACAGTATATAATTCACGAGGCATCTATTGAGATTTCCATATTTGTCTGTCTGTTTGTCCGGGAGAAACAACTCAGCTCCCCTGCAGGCGTATATTGTTGAAATGTGGCACACTTATTCTTCAATAAAATATGTTGGACAGATTGTGCTGTACAGAGTTTTAAAATTTCAATATTCAATTGAAAATTACTGAAAAAATAATTTCCAAATTCATTGAAAAGCATTGGTGAATTTGCAAACTTATAATTCTTAAAACAGAAACATTCTGCATGACTTCAACTACAAATTAGTTTACTGTTTCAATTTTACCTTGATGGTGGTTACACCATCTTGTATATTTTGTATATTTTCCTTTTTTCACCTCTGATACCTGTTACTGACTGCAATCAGATCCCCAATATAAGTAATATAAATACCAGCAGACTGCATGTGCAGGTAGAAAGTCGTTGTCACTGGCTGCTTGTGCACACATGGGACTGCAGTCATCCATCAACAAGTCTGGTGAGCCCTGCACGGGGACTGCATCAGAAAATTGTTTCTACTTGATGAAGTCTTCCCAGTGGTTTGTGCTCAAGCGAAAGAGAATGAGTGCATCAGTACCTAAGTCTCCCTGATGCTTTAAGTCATAACGGGTAAGTTAAATGATCCTCCTAGCCATAAAATTTAAAAATGCAAGCAAGGAAATCAAAGCATTCTCTAGATATGAATAATACACTGTGACATTATGGTCAAGAGTAAATACACATTTACTCAGAATCAGCCTTACAACAGACCACCCTCACAGCACCATAGCAGTATATTACAACAATTCACTATTTTACTGTATAACTTACTAGGGTGACTAGACTTTGCGGTGACAGGAACAGTACTGTTTACAGACTATATGTTCTGAAAATATCTGATTTAATTTAACTCAAGACTATCAAAATGTGCTGGTTTTAACAGTCTACTCATCTAATAAAACACTGCTCCACCGAAACAAATATCCTCACAATATATTCTAACGTTCTAATGTTCTAATATTTAGAACAGTGCATGTGATGCTTCAAGGGGTAAGACCAAAACCCCACCCACACACCGCTACCCCTCCTCCCTCTCATTGATGTTAAATAGTTACAACAGTGTGGTCAAAACTTCTGAGGGGGAAAGGTTGATTTAGAACTTGCGCATTGCCACAAGAACCAATGTCATACATGTGTGAGTAGGAGGAAGCTAAGTGGACCAAGTGGAGGTAATTATCCGCCAGGCCAGTAGGTGGCAGGGTACACTAATCCTACTTCTGTTATCTCTGCAGGCCAGATAGGGGAAAACCTACCTGACACACCATCAATGATGTCAGTTCTGGTTACGGCACTATGGATGATGTCACTTCCGGCTCAGGCGCCACGGACAATGTCACTTTCGGTTCCGCCCACGAATGATGTCACTTCCGGTTTTGGCCTTTCAAGCTGCCATTATTTCACCATCCAGACAGTTCAGCTCAGGACTCAAACCAATGCACATAAGTGCTTCAAAAAAACTACATTGCAGCCAGGGACAATATATGGGTGGCTGCCCCAAACCTTTTTGTGTGTTATGAGGCTGTTCATTTCACACCAAGAACCTGACAAAAACAGAGCAATGTCATTTATTTGTTTGCACATCAACCACTGTGTGCAGCACTATGTGTGTATTTGTAAATGTTTTTTCTTGGGGCTCTGATCTCTCTCTGATGATGACTTAAACCAATCATTAAACAAATGAGGATGGACTTTATGTGTGGGCATACATGCTGCACAAGTGTCTAAGTTTGGGATTTTGGAAATCTGGTCACCCTATAATTTACAATCAGAGTGCCACATTCACATGATATCTATAATGGTCCCTCACTGTAGCAAAATTTGCCTTTCACTTCTGTTTATACCTAACATTTGTCATAACTGACCAGCTATGCAAGTCCCATTTCACAAAAGTTACAAGGGACAGACATGCTCAAACAAACAATAATTTTTAAATTATTAAGGTTATGTTAATTTGAAATTGCAAATTTTTGGTGTGTGTGTGTGTGTGTGTTTATGTACATCTGTGAGTGAGAATGGTCTTTGTGATGGACTAGCCTGTCCAGGTCTGTTTTCGGCTTTTTGCCCAATCCCAGTGAGATAGCCTTTGGCCCCAGAAAGCCTGAATTAGATTGAGAATGTTCCAGAACCTACATTGTGAACAACATCCACTAGGGACTACAGTGCCTGCACAGTCCTTGAATGCACGTGAATGTTACAGCATGCATACATTTTCTAACTTATTTCATTATGAGCTCTGCATGAGAGATATGTCCAAATAGGAGTTTACGCATAGTATCGATTGTGCACAGAGAGTAAAATATAATCTAAGTAGGACGTATAATGGACTTAATTTGGTGATTATTAAGACACCAGAGGATAAACTTCTTAAATATGCACATTGCTTTTTAAAATTAAAATGCAATATGGTAATGACTAAGAAATTACACTGTAATACTGTCTGAATTTTTCAGGTGATAAAAAATGTTGGTCAGGATGTCAAGATCTAAATTGAATTTAAAAAGATATGAGACTTTGTTCTGTTGTACTTCTTGGTTTCAATGAGAGTATAATTTTAGACCTCGTTCAAACTTTAAATAAGTTTCCTCAAAGCCCCAGTGGGACTGCAACATTCATGTGAACCTCTGATATTTACCACTGTGTTTCCCTAATTTAAGTTGACAACAGCCTCTCTCTTTTATATAGAAATTCCAAACAGGATATGGAAAATCCTTTTCTTAATATCATAGCTTTGAAGATAACTAGTGATTTTTTACCTTAGTACCTCATGCAATGAAAGTAAACTGCTGAATTCTCAGTAACATTTTTTTTTCAAGTATGATTATTGGATTTCACTGGTTCAAAGTTTTGATGAGAAGATGAAAAAAGTACTTTTAAACAATATACCGATACCTGTACCTATACCTTAAGTATACCTGAAGTCAAAGCACAGGCCACCAGTACTGGTCAAAGTGTAGTAGGTGGGATTAACTTTCAAGCAAGTAAGTGTTGGACAAATGATGATCTTGAAGAACTGGGTGCCATCAAAATAAACACAAAATGTAAAGATGTATCAACAGAATTGTACTGTGCTCATTTCAAAGAGCATTAAGTAAGTAGAGAAACATGAGGAACACAGCAGTGGCATTGGTTGGAGCAAACGGCAAATAATTCCTACTACTAATAAGAATTATTTGCACACTGCAGGGTAAGGATGGATACTGAGAGAAGCATAATAGTTAGTACGACTCCTTCACAGCTCCAGAATCCAGGGTTCAAAACCTGACCTGAGCACTACTGGCATTAAGTTGGAACAGAACAGTCTCTTTGTGTTTGTTCAGGCCTTTTTTCTGGGTGCTCCCAAAATCAGGTATGCTTGAGTAACTGCCATTTCTAAATTACCCCTGTGTGCACGAATGCCCTGTAATAGAATGGTCCTCCATTCAGGATTGGTTTCAGCCTTCTACCCAAAGATATTAGGATAGGGTCCTGGACCCAGTGCCTTAAATTTGATTTTGTTCTTGAATAAGACTTTTTTAGAACATTAGAATCTAAATGAGAACAGGCCGTTCAACCAAACAATACTCACCAGTTCTATCTACATAATTCTTCCAAAATATCATTAAGTCTAGTTTTGAAAGTGCCTAAAGTATTACTGTCTACTTGGTAGCTTATTCCAAGCATTTGTGGTTCTCTGGGTAAAGAAAAACGTCCTAAAGTTTGTGCAAAATGTACCCTTAATAAGTTTCCAACTGTGTCCCTGTGTTCTTGACGAACTCATTTTAAAATGATCTAGTGTGCCTTCATGATTTTAAACACTTCGGTCATGTCTCCATTTAATGTCCTTTAACCTGGGGACCTGTTTGATAATCTTTGGATACATAGATACAGGAATAAAGTGTCCTTTCATTTGTATGTTATTGCATACTTTGTAGGATTTAAAATAATGAATGACTGGTTTTCATCTGTAGAACAGCAACTATCATCAGAAAATTCAAGATTTCTAAAAGTGGTGCTACCAAGGTTTCATATAGTGTCAAGATTTTTTTGGTAATGCAAAAATGAAAACCTTGAGATTGGCTGATGAGGCATACATATTGTTTCCCACTGGATGTTGTAGAAATAGAAAAACATTCCAAGCAGTACCCATGTCTTAATGCCAAGCATACATAATTTACAGCTTCCAACAACTTAACATTGTGTTCCATGACTGGAACTGTTCTTTTTCTTTAATCTTAGTTAAAATAAGCATATTTATTTTTTTAGCATATAATTTTGTCCCCTACAAATTCAGCAGAAAATAATCCACTATTGACATACCGTAACAACATGCTGTACTGTAAAAAAATATTACATGTTGTGTCAGAAGGCCGGAGCCCTTATCCGGCCGGGACACCTCTTTAGTGGAAGGTCTGGGGTTATAGAGGATATTCGAACACTTAGCCCCATCCAGAATGATAGATGGCAGCCCTTCTGGGTTGCAGTGGTGCTTTGGACTCCCAGAGGGCCCCCTGGGAGTTGGAGTTTGGCGAAGCCCTGTTGGGTTTCGTGGACACCACCAGGGGGCATTGCAGGAACAGCTAAGCCCTTTGGTGCAACACTTCTGCCGCACCAGAAGATTACTAGACACCTGGAGCACTTCTGGGTGCCCTATAAAAGGAGCCAGCTGCCGCTACTCCGGGAGTCAGAGTCACAAGGAGGTAGACAAAGCTTGCTGGAGGAGGAGCAGTGGAGAAGAGATAGAAAAACAAAGAAGAGAAGTGTACTGTGCTTGAAAGTCCTGTTTCTCACGGGAGAAAAAAAATAAAAAGTGTGTGCTGCACTTCTGTCTGCGTTTCCTGGGCAGCAGGAGTGCCCTCAGCAGGTCACAGTGTATATATTTAAAAAATTGAAACCTATTTTAAAACGTCATACATTTATTTAACATTTATAGAGCAGCACACTGGTTAAGATAATGTCACACAAAGGGTTCTTGGCCCAATCACTGGTGCACCCTGTCTGAGCCTTACTCTATCCTTATTGGACCACCAATCCACATTAAACTTAGGAGCAATGATTACTTTCTGGTTCTCTTGGTCTTTGTCTAAATGGTTTTTCACCAGTTAAGCATTTGTCCCAACTCACTGTTTGATTCTGCACTCAACTAAACTCCTGCTCTTTGTGGGGTCATTCCCAGCCAAACCCCCAAAATCACTTCTGGCTTGCCATGCTTTTGTTATGAGTATTCCAAACTAGAACTCAGTGTAGTTGTCCCAGGAGTCTCTAGAACTCTGTCATTGGTTAACATGGTCGCTGGGATTGTGTTCTGCCCAAAAGTGAGAATGTGTTGTGTTCTGTTCCCCTTTTTATCATTTCAGTCTTCCTCTCACTCTTTCTCTCTGTTAAATGAAGGAAAGATGTGGATGGATTTCCCATCCCCTGGAATCCTGTCTTCTGCCTGAGCTGCTTCATTATTTTTACCAATGTGCCCTTCCAACGCACAATCTATGCACAGTTCAAACCATACATGCATTATCACTGTCATCACCTTTTCTCAGTGTCCATCCTCTGCTAAACTTTCCTGTCTGCTATTTTGCTGTTCAGTTGTCAACTCATTGCAAGATCTATATTAATAAATGAAAATCAATATGTTGCCTAATAGTCTAATATCTGAAATAAAACAGAGCAACAAAGTGGCATTCTTCCACACGGTAGACATTTTTGTATTACTGAAGCATGGCTGGCATCCATCACGAGGCACGTTCGGTTCCACACCTAAACTCATTCATATGAGGCCAAATATATATAAATAACACACTGATTAAAATCCTGTAGACGAAAGTGACTTCATTCAGCATCCATCTATTCAGCTCCTAACATGCATTTAATAAAAGGATGGATATCAAGATGTGAGCTACCAGTAGTTTCTATGTTTTTCTTGAGTCCAGTTCACCAAAGGGGACAGTGCCTTTTCCTGATGAAACGTGTGAACCGTTCCAGCATCATTATATCCTCCCTGAGAATCTGGCACAGCCCTGTCTTGAAATAATGAAAGTCCCACTGAAAGCACTAATGAACGTGCTGCACCATCACAAACGCTTGCTGATTGATTGTGTCTGTTAGCAGTGACCTGGGTGTTGGCAGCTTTTCACAGCATTGTTCTCGGAGCTTTCTGAAAGAGGAATTCCTGCCACAATATTTTCCCAGTACTTAAGATCAACTTAGAGCTGAACTACCAGGAAATCCTTCTCATGCTGCAGGTTTTTATAAACATAACACACAGGGTAAGTCCTGGTGATTTTGCTTTGCTGTGCAGAAAGAAAAAAAAAAAAGAATAGGAAAAATTACAAACTCAAAGTCACTTCAGCAAATTTCACTTTAGAAATAATTGGATGGCCTGTTTATACAAGATACAGATCTCATCTTGTGCAAGATATTCCACCCATAGCTTAACACAGAGGAATGGCAGTGAATATATAATATGCAATTCAAATATGAAATAAGATACACAATGTAGAATTCAAATTGTAGATAGATGAAGCATTGAATTTGGAATATTTTTGGTCTGGCAGTTTTCATTATTGGCTTTTTGAATTTTGCTGGATGCTAATCAGTCAGAATTGCATAAAAAGAAAAAACATAGACCAGTATTCACGTCCCTGACGCTCTTTGCAAGTTTTCATGTTCTTCCCGTGTCCATGTTGATTTCATTTACTTGCTATGGTTTTCTCTGACATTCTAAAAGACATACAGATTGAGTGAATTGATGTTGCTCAGTTTTCATTGGTGTGTGTTTGTGTTCATCCTGCCATGGGCTAGTGACCTGTCCAGGTGTTATTCCTGCCTTGTGCCTACTGATTGCTGAAGTGAGCAGCAGCTACCCCCTAAAACTTTCACGGTCCAGCGTTTTTGAAAATGGATAGATTGAACGGTGACAGAACTTTATTGTAATGATAGCATGCTGATGAACTGTAATATTCAACTTATGTTTTGTTGTTTATTATTATAAGTAAATGATGTTTTTCAATTTGTATATTATCGTAATAGAATAAATAGTAATCAAGAAGATGGAAAATCAGATATTTTAAATACATATTGACAACAAATTAAAAGATTGATAGGCAATTAAAATAGTTTTTTACACATACAGTGAAAATCTCCTGCCATCTCTTTTTAGGGGTCTTAAATGTTTTGACAATTGTTCTTATTGTAGTGATAAATCTACGAGGTGCACACTGCACATTTAAAAACATGACATATACTTTTTCTGACCAGAATGTTGGTTCCAATATATGCCACCTAACAAGAAATTTGTCCACATAGAAATGAAATAATGAGTGGCACAGTGGCTACCACACTCACCCTGGGTTTGAATTCTGTGCACATTTTGAATGTTCTCTCCATGTATTTGTAGTGTCTTCCCAGGGGACTTTGGTCTTCTTGTCACATCCTCTAAGACATTTGTGATTTGTAGTTAGTTTCTGAATTTAAGCTGATCCAATATGAGGGTGTGAGAGCAAACCCTGCAATGGCCTGACACCCCGAAGCTGCAGAGATTCTGAATTGGGTTTAGTGGTTTTGGGAATGTTAGATCATGTTGGTTAAAGTAAAAATATTTCAGTCAAGTGCCTTTGACTGGTTTTACAGGTAGGGTTAGCTTCAGTCTTTGTGGAGCTAAGTTGAGTCACACAATGGAGTCGTATTGGAATAGCACATTCAGAGAATAGAGGATGGATGAATGGATATCTGTATTAGTTCAGTCATTTAAAGGATGAATGTGGATATGTAGGCTGACAGTAATCTATGTACAGATGTGTTGTCTATAGACCTCACACCATAATTACATGAACAATCTTTCTTTAATTACATAGCTTTTCATAGTTTTGGCAATTTATTTTTTCTATCTTTGAATTTATTTTTAGCAGTGCTATGCTCTCTGATTCATTTGCTGCAATACATCAGCTCTATAATCTGAAGTGGCAGGATGAGATGTCTCTTCTTGAGTGCTTCAAGTATACAGCAGCATTTCTTAGTCATGGTCCAGATGAGCCACTAGAGCTGGCACATTGCAATACTTCACAGCTTCTAATCACTGGGTAGAGTAAGTAAAAGAATATATAGTATTTCCTAGCCATTCATCCATTTTCTGAATCGGCATCATAGTCTAATTCAGAAAATGGATAAGTGGCTAGAAGATTACATATAACATGTCACTTACATGCAATAGAGGAATCAGCAAGCATTACAGGTTACATTAATGCTAAGTCACAACTTTACTCATACTGGGCCAGTAAACATAACATGTATATGTCTTTGGGATGCTGCAGGAAACTGGTACTACCAGAGAAAATCTACTTGGAGATTACAAACATGTACAATCTTTACTTGGACGGTGACCAAATTCAGGTCACTCCTCCCCTTAGGGACATTAACACAATAAAATCCATATTTTCGATTCATGGTTTTTACCCACTGTTTCCTTGATGGAAGAGAAAGATCCTATGATGACAGCAAAGGATGTACCATAGGAACCAATCCTGGATGAAGCAGCATTTAAAAACATGGCAAATTCTAGCATACTGTATATATGAAATCAGGGTGTGGAAGCTGGCAGCATCCTTTCTGAAAATAGGAGAAAATTGTTATGGACATGGGAAAATTATGTAGAAAAGGCTGCAATTCTACATGCTGCACTGTTTATTATAATTGATATTGGATAAAACATGATATAATCAGTAGTTGAGGAAAGTGCATTAGGAGAATATATATATATGTTTTAAGGAGAAAATGTATTTTCTAGCATTGTTGGAGCTGAGAAATATTTTTAAGGTGATGTTCATTGGCACAGGTGATTGCTTCCAAACATTTTTGTGGTTGCAATTAGTGATGTGGATAGAAACGGTTGGTCTGCTGCTTCTTTTGTTTATATAATAACTAACAAAAGCATTACCAACTTTTTAATGTAACATTTTTAAACAAACAAATTAAGTCACCGATGACAACTTGCTTAATGTACACCTGCACAGCTTGGCATTGATATTTTAGGGCAACACATTTATTCTGCAAGAACTAAAACATTTTATTTCTCTTCCTGGACATCTGTCTATGAATGAAACTGACTTCCATGGGAAAAGAAGCTGGAGTAATGATTTCTGTTAATAAAAGACTAAAGCTTTTGTTGACAGATATGTGAGGAAAAGCCTAGCTGAAATTTCAGCTGGGCTTCTCTCACGAGAGCTGCCTAACAAATGCACACCCAAGCACTTCTGTCACCAGCAGTAAGTTATAGGCTAATGAGAACGGTTTTTATGTACAGTATACATAGATAGATAGATAGATAGATAGATAGATAGATAGATAGATAGATAGATAGATAGATCCTTACTTGTCCCAATTTGGATTTTTACAAAAGCTCAATAAATAAATTCATAAATATTGTAACAAATAAATTCATACAAGAACTAATTAAAAAAATGAAAATTAAACAGAAAGAAAACTTGGCTAAATATAAAAAGACTGAAAAGAATTGTTCATCTCAATTTCTTTTGGTTAAATGCCGGAATTTTTCTGATATCAGTTAATTGAAGGGCATGATGACAGTATAGAGGTTAGTGTTGCTGCATTACGATTTCTGAGTCCACATCTCAAACTTGTGTTTCCACAATACAAGCGTAACATATTCCCCATCGTAATGATGCAATACATTTAAAGGTATCACATACCGTCTTTTTTTTTGCATCTTCGCAATAGCATCAGGATGTAAATAACTAATTTTTAAAAGCAAAACCAGATGTCGTTTTTTCCCTGTGATGATTTCTTGCACTGACTCCTAGGGGAATCCCGCAGATTTACTTAAAGTATGCATGCAAGTATAGACAGTATGCTGCTTGTTCATGTGTCACATAGCGTTATGTATATCCCCAGCCTTAGACATACTAATACTCTATTCAGGATACATCCCTGTTTATAGCTTACAATTCCAAAAGAATTCACTCTCCATTGACCTGAACTGAACTAAGCAGGTTTCGTAATGGATAAATGGATGGACGGATGGATGGATGGATGGATAAAATGATGTTTTGTAGGTTGCATGCATAGTTAAAATAAGAAGGGAGCAGCTCTTCGCTGTTGCTAAGAAAACAACATAAAATTCTCAAACTACCTACTCCAGTTTAGGGTCTTAGGGAGCTGCAGTTGTTCCCAGCAGTGCTGGATGCAAGCTGAGAACTAACCCTTGATGGGGTACCAGTCCATCACAGGGCCCACATGAGCACACAACCACATTAGGTCAATTTAAAATCGTTAAGTAACAGGGAAGGGAAAGGAAAACTTAAGTACATGCAGAAACAATCCATGCAAACACTACAAAAACAAAATGGGGTATTGGATTGAAACCCAAGATAGTGGATCTATGTGGCAGCCATAGTAACTACAACACCACCATGCCACCCTACAAAGTAACATAATATATTCAAACCTGTAGCCAAACCTACAGAGACTTGAGGAGAATGTGCAAAATCAGTGTTCAGGTTATTTTAACTTAAGAGGCTAACCACTGTGCCAGCGTACCACCTAGCTAAGTAAACGAGAGTAAAAGAGAGTGCAGTGCAATGCAATTTTTGACATAATGAAAACTAAGATTACTGTGTGATTTTTCTTTTTTTTTCCTGATTGCTAAGGAAGTCATCCCGGAAACTGATTTTGAAAACAGCCTAATGATTTGCAAGCTTTAGACTGGTTTTGATTCCAAGGATGCATCGGCCTTATACTGGAGCTACTACAGATGCTAATTTGATACTAATAATGAAATACAAGGAAATGAAACTACCATGTAGCTAAAGCATACCTGTGCATTACTGTGGTGGCATTATTGTACAAACTGAGTAAAAATATGAGTAAATACATATTAAATAGAATAATTCTTTACATACTGTTTTTGCTTTGTTTATGTAATTGCACAGTGGTCAGTAATATGAAGGGCAGATTTTAAATATGGTAGCATGCTATAGTTTGTTCCAATATAATATTTTTAGTTTATGCTGCTTTGAAAAAATAAAGACACTGAATTAAAGTGGGTGCAAAACATGTTTTTATTCATTACCTCTTTTATCCCTGCCATGTCCTGGTCCCATTTGCTTCACATCTCCTGACTTGGCAATGTTTCTTGTGCCAAGGTCATCAGAGCTGGGCAGGGTAATAAGTAACACTCATTTTCATAGATTGATTTTTACATATTTTACAACTAACCATTTTCAGATTCTCTTAATCCAGTTTAGGGTCAAAAGGGCATTCAGAACAAGCACAGTCCAATCCTGAATGAGGTGCCAGTCTATTGCAGGATGCATTCATATGGATACCCACACTCAGTTAATTTATAGTTGCAAATTAACCTAATAAGCACCTCTTTGGAATTCAGAAATAAAATAAAAATTCCCACACAGACATGAAGAGAAAATGTGATGAAGACTGAGACAGTGACCATGATTCAAACCCAGGACTCCACACATAGCTTTTGTGCCACCCAAATGTCATATCTAATGAAAATAGTAGTTCCAGTTGTATTAATCCTTTTTTATTTTTTATATATTTAAAAAATACTTACAATGAAATATAAGTTGTTAAGTCTCAGAGAACGGAAGAATTACTTATAACATAACTCTACTCATTTAGTTTTATTCTTTTTTGCCTATGTGTGGTTTTACTGTAACAAAATTTCCATAACATGCCATCAAGCATCCTGTTAAGTAAAAACATCAATAGCAGTCACTTCATAATTGCAACTAAAAGGTTTTTCAGCTGCGATCTGGTCTGAAATGTTATCCTTTTGCCACTTGAGGGAGTATCATGTCTATACAAGAAGCTGAGAAACAAGTGAATTGGAAAAATTAAAATGAATAATATCTGTCCTGAAAAACAAAGCTACACCCAGCTATTATTGAGGAAAACTGTACATTGTGAACAGGAAAATACGTGTCCATAATGTGAAGATCTTCCAGGGTGGGATTAGTAACAAGGGAACATGAAAATATACTGCATACTTCTGCAGACCACTGAACATCATTATCGCAAAGCCAATACATCATGAATAAGAATAAGATCAGTTAGCAAATGCTATTGTAAATAAAGCTAGTTTGCCCTTCATGTCTGTAATGAACTCTAACAAAGTCATTTTTAAAACACATCAAGAACTTTGATTTTTTGCAAGACAGATATAAAAAAACCACAAGTGATTTAGTCTGCTCATTTTCTGTTTTCTCCTGAATATCTTGCCTCTGCATGTTAAGCAGTTCTCTTGCTTGTGTTTTACGTGTGATGGCGCCCTGGAGGGTGTGGTATATAATGAGACACTTACTACTTGTCCTCAAAAGTTTTGATGGGAGTGAATTGATATACTGTCTTAGGTTTTCTCAGAATTTAAATAATATATATAATCTTTTTTAACTGGCTGCAAGTTTTGGAATGTGTTACAGTTGTGCCAATATTTTTCTAGAATGCCAGACTCTAATAAGTACTTAATCGCATAAATATAGGTTAAGGACATACCAAGCCCAAAGTCTCATCAGAATTTTAAAATCCAAGGTAGACTTATCAAAAAATGTAAAATTACACAATAGGATTAAATCAAATTGCAAAAGTATATTTGTTTGCATATGCAATTCTGTATATAGCATAATATGGTGGACTGACACCTGTCTCAGAGATGCCCCCTGTCCTTTCATCTGATCTTGTCCAATTAGATTCTGCATCTTTGTTAGATAAGCCAATAATGGATATGCAGATTTTGAGAAGTTGTTCAAGTTGTAAACTTTTTTTTTCCGCTGTAATGGGTGGTGTGAAAAGGAAGGGCTGCAAAAAAATGGCTAGTATAGGACAAGGAAATGGTCCAGCAAGACCATGATATAAAACAAAGAGGAGGCATTGATTCAGGAATCTCGTAATAATTTCTACCTTTTCAAAGTTTGGTAAAGCAAACAAGCACAGGGATAGATAGATACATGGTCTGTGGAATGGATCTGCAACTTGGAGGGCTGGGGGCATACATGACAATTGCTGCAGGACTTCCTTGTACAGAAGACAGCACTAGAATTAGTATTTGCTTAATGTAATAAAGATAGTTAGAAATCATTCAAATGTGATTTCAAATTACTGTGAATTACACATACCAGAATCTAAGCTAATTGTCTCATCATAATACAGACTTCAATAAATGTCGACAAGAAACATGACATAGTAAAAGTTTCTAATTGCCTTGATCATTGCAGTCTGTAAAATAAACAAAATACTGTTGAAGGGTTGGGAACCCCCAGGCTAACCCTATTTAATACAGAGATCATAACTATCAATTTTAATATAAAATAAACAAAAAGGTAAGAACTGATGGTTCATAACAGAAAAGAAGGCTATACTGCCAATAAAGAAGCTTATTAATGTGAGGTTATGTCCTCTGATGAAGCTGGTCCAGTACTGAATGCTGACTTCTGGTGCCAGCCAGACCAGAAGGAGACATTCAGGTCTCTGTTAGAAGTGACATCACAGTGTCAATGTGGCATCTTCCTCCACTCTAGAGGCAAGAAAGGAAGAAATGTTAAAATTTGTTTCACATCTTTACACTTCCCCCAGTTTCTTCTGTTAAGAGGTTGTAAAACATTCCCCATGCTCACATGTTGGACATGGATATCTTCAGTTATTCTTTTTCTCTTCTATATTCTCAATGACAGCAATTCTGTATGAACTATTATTTAAATATTGGTAGTTGGTTTGTGTTGCTTCATTCTGATTGCTCCTAGCTTAGCTATATTGAATAATTTGTTTTTGTTTGTTCTCAGTATTTCCTTTATTATGCATGTAAATGTCATGCTATAGAAAGCATGTAACATAGATTGTTGATCAGTGTTGCAATTTTAGAGATTACATGCAGGTGGTCAATGGCTTTGATTCTTTCAAAACAATAAGTTCTTAATTTGACAGTACTGTCCATAATTACTGTATTGTGTACAATAAAACCGAGTAAAATAAAAAACTTTAGGTACTGCAAAAATACATCTATTACTCATTTACTATTATGTAACAAGGCCTTAACATGCACTTATTTTGGTCTTCATAAAACTTACAGAGCATCAGTAAAGTGTTTATTCATCTCTGCAATGTGACCTACTAACAAAATGTCACTTTGGAGTAGTCTGAGGTGGTTTAACTGAGACACATTTTTCTCGATATTACATATTTAGTATACAACTTATGATTCCTTTATATTAACAAGTCTGTTTACCATCATGTCAATATGTCACACTGTACAGAGATGAATAACCCATCTACTAATGTTTTATGAAGACCTAAAGAAGCCTTTGTTATAAATCTCTCTTCTTAGGTTTTGCAAAATATAACAATACAGAATACAACAGGCCAAAAGTAGCCACCTGATCCACAGATAGATAGATAGATAGATAGATAGATAGATAGATAGATAGATAGATAGATAGATAG
>JANRMT010062835.1:65327858-65367014 GCA_026402145.1 Polypterus bichir lapradei | reverse complement strand
GTGATTAGGTGCGAGGCGTGATGATGTCAAACTCCGCCCCCACGGGTTTCAAGCTCATCTCCATTACAGTAAATGGAGAAAAACAGCTTCCAGTTATGACCATCACGCGTAGAATTTCGAAATGAAACCTGCCCAACTTTTGTAAGGAAGCTGTAAGGAATAAGCCTGCCAAATTTCAGCCTTCTACCTACACGGGAAGTTGGAGAATTAGTGATGAGTCAGTCAGTCAGTCAGTCAGTCAGTGAGTGAGTGAGGGCTTTGCCTTTTATTAGTATAGATATATACACATGGGAAAGGGGGACAGCTTAGGGGCTTAGGTGATGGTAATAACCCACTGAACTAGGGGTTGGCACTGTGGTCTAATGCCTTCTGTCTTCCTCCCTCTGCAGAATGGAAGCCTCCCTATTGTGGGACCTCTCCTAAAATCCACTGTCATCTCCAAAGTATTGAGAGTGTTTAGCTCCAGACTGATACTACTACACAAAAGGGCCAGCTACTCAACCTCCTGTCTGTATTCAGACTCATCACCATTTCTAAGGAGCCCAATGATGGTTTTGTCATTCACATATTTGATAAATTCAACAGAGGGATCCTTAGAGGTGCAGTCATTAGTGTAGAGGGAGAAGAGCAGTGGAGACAGCACTCATCCCTGGGGGGCGCCTGTGTTGATTGTACAATAGTCAGATGAGAGTTTCCCCATTTTCCCCTTGCTGTTTTCCATTGGTCAGGAAATCGGTGATTCATTGACAGGTGGAGGCAAGGATGGAAAGCTGGGTGAGTTTCGAGTGGAGGAGTTCTGGGATTATTATGTTGAATGCGGAGCTGATATATGTAAGAATATTGTGAGATATTGGAGGGGTGTGCCCATATTATGCAAGGACAGCAGAATTAACCCTTTGTAAGCTTGTAGGAGAAGGGGAGGTTGGGAGCATGCGCTGATTACAGCGTATTTCCGCATCCACAACTTGTAGGCCTGTGGAAAAAAAAAATGTTATATCCGCTTGTTTTGGTATACCGTATATGCTCATGTATAAGTTGGGTCTTGAAACCCGAAAAATTGATCATAAAATCAGACCCAGACTTATACGCTCGTTCAAAAATGCGACAGTTATTTTTTTTTTAAATCTTCTTGCCTCCTCCAATTTCGCATCAGTTTCTCAGACACATCGAATTTTGTTGCAGCTGTGCAGTTACCAATTTCTTTCACTACTTCAACGATGTTTAATTTAAAACCAGCTTCATATTTTCTTCTGATCGAACGCTCCATCATAGATAAGGGATGCTCTTATGATAAAGGTGTATGAGGGTGTGAGATACAAAAAATACAAATCAGTGCAAACGTTGCTTTGAAATAGTTCGGGTATTACTGCGTGGTCACATGGGCACAATAGAGAGAGAGAGGTTAGGAGCATGTGCTGATACAGTGCCGCACCCACATAGAAAAAAAAGGCAGTGTGCTCCGTGGTTACTCTCTTAGGTGGGCATTAGCATATCATAATCCCTTGTACCAATACCGTGAGTTTTAAGCATCCGACTTATACGACAGACAGTATAAAATACCAGAAATTGTACTGTAAAATCAAATCCCAACTTATACGCAAGTATATATGGTAGTTTAGTCTATAATGCCTGGCAGATGGTAAAAGCTCAAAAATGTTGTAGCCTGTATGTGAGGGGTCAGTGATGATTTTCTTTGCATGTGTCATGACTCTGGAATAGTACTGGTTCTGTAAGGTGGGAAGACTGGTGCCAGTGATCTTTTCAGCAGACCTGACTATTTTTTGAGTCCGGTTCTTGTCTTGTTTAGTTGCTGTTCCAAACCACACTGTGATGGATGAGCTCAGAACTGATTCAGTGATTGCTGTGTAGAACTAAATCTGTAACTCCTGTGGTTATCACCCTCCTTGATGAGTCCAATAATGGTAGTATCATTTGCATTATTAAGAAGCTTGACAGATGATTCCTTAGAGATGAAGTCATTAGTATAGAGGGAGAGAAACAGTGGGGACAACACATATCCATGGAGACACCGATGCTAAATGCATGGGAGCTAGAGGTGAGTTTCTCTAGTTTCACATTCCGTTTCCTGTTTGTCAAGAAATTGGTAATCCACTGACAGGTGGGAGCAGGGAAATGAAGATGGGTACAGTAACTGTGGCCTTTGCAGTGCAATACTTATAGTACCTGTAGATTTAGATATGGTACATGTGACAATATCGGTCCCCTACAGACTCCCTCTTTGCACATGGGAGTCTGTTGAACCAACGCCATCGATAGTTATGACCGAGATGAGCTGACAAATGAGGACAAATCTCATTGACACCAGGGGATGGTGTAAAATGCTCAGGTGCTTTTATTTAAAAAAAAAAAATCCAAAACAAAAGTAAAAACAAAAATGTTCATTGTGCAGTGTTAAAAAAACAAATCCATAAAATCAGCGAAATGTGGAGATAAAATCCATAATAAATAAATCCGTTAAAACAGAGGTTAAAATGCAGTCTCTCTTCACCCGATTCCAGCCCACCAACTTCTGTCACCCCGGCTCACACAGCACAGGTGTTGCCAGTGGAGCCTCTGCAGGACAAACTCCTTTCTCTTGACCCCGTTATGGCTGCCGCCATACTACGCAGCCAGACCATCCGAGGTCGGCACACCTCCCGTGTTCCTTCATGCTCACGCAGTTGCTCCTCGGATCCACTGGGTGGTCTTACTTCTCGCTCGCCCCACTCTACACGCTTAGTCAGTGGGGCGAACCAGCCCCTAGAGTTCCTCAGCTTGTGCTCCCTTCTGGAGCCCCAGCTCGAGCTGCCTTCTCCAAACAGGTGGCCCGATCATCTCTCTCTGACTGCCCTTCACCATCTATTAACCTCCATCATCCATCCTGTTCTTTCCCATCTCTTTCTTTTACATCTTTTATCTCTCTCCCCTTGTGCTGGCCCGTATATATACACCCGTCTCCGTGGGTGCAGCGCCTTAATCACATGCCCACGGATACTGACACAGCCTTATGAATTTAAAACCTGGCCATATTTTGTTGTAGCTGTGGACGCGCTATACCACAATACATTTCACAAAAAGTACACAAAGATGAGTAAATGTGTGTTTTTTCAGAAGTGCAAAAAGACTCTGAGAAAGGGAGAGGCAGCTTGTATTTAATCCATAAACAGCAGACCGCAGAGTTAAACATGGATATCAACAATTTCACTGCACACTGAAAAGCAAAATGGATTGCATTTTCCTATTAGGGTGTAGTTGGCATTCAGAATTAGCTATTCATGTGATGTTTTGATGTAGTTTTGATATAGAAATACCATTTTTAGAAGACTTAGTATGATTTGAATGAAGTGTGTAATTTACATGAGATGTCTGACTTGTTTTGGATTGTGTGAGTGTTCATGGGAATTGTATATAGAGTTTGGATAAAATGAGCTGTAGTTTCAGAAATCAAGTGTAAGCAGTCAGAAAGAACTGTAAAAGAATGTGAATAGAGCTGCACTGCAGAATAATGCTCACAGACACTGTACTCTAGGTGTTATCATACACATGCATTTCATTCTGGAAATTATATCATTTCAATTGTAAATCTTTAGCTTTTCAAATCTTGAGAAAATGTAATGACGTAAATTTAATATGATAGTCTGGTGATCACTGTTTGCCAACTTCTGCGGGCGCAAGAGGCGTCCAACTTAAGGAACTCTTAGTGACTGCTGATTGGGTGTAGGAGTGTGGCGATAATGAAAGAGCATGCCACTTTTGTAACAATTGGATTTTGGAATCAGTTCAGTGGTGAGATTCTTGTAACGGGTGCACCCTTTTTGCAGTGTCCATGTTTCCCTGTGTGGGTTTTCTCCAGGTGGTCTGGTTTCCTCTCACAGTCCACGGATGATCATGTTACTTTGATTGTTGATGCTAAATTGTCTCTTGATGTATGTGTAGCTGATGCCCTTTCCAGGGATTTTCTCTTGTCCCCAAGCCTTTCTGGGCTAGACTCCAGTTTCTCTGCATTTCTAATCTGGATAAGCAGGTTTAAGGATTGATTTCAGGAAGCACTTGTAAATTAATGACTTACCTAAAGATTACATTCATGAGGTATGGATGGTGGCATAAGAAGTGTACTGGTACCAATTTTTAAGAATAAGGGGGATGTGCAGAACTGTAGTAACTACAGGGGGATAAAACTGATGAGCCACGGAATAAAGTTATGGGAAAGAGTAGTGGAAGCTAGTTTAAGAAGAGAGGTGATGATTAGTGACCAGCAGTATGGTGTCATGCCAGGAAAGAGCACCACAGATGCGATGTTGCTCTGAGGGTGTTGATGGAGAAGTTTAGAGAAGGCCAGAAGGAGTTGCATTGCGTCTTTGTGGACCTGGAGAAAGCATATTACAGGGTGCCTCGAGAGGAGTTGTGGTATTGTATGAGGAAGTCAGGAGTGGCAGAGAAGTATGTAAAAGTTGTACAGGATATGTACAAGAGAAGTGTGACTGTAGTTATGTCTGTGTTAGGAATGACGGATGCATTAACCGTGGAGGTGGGATCACATCAGGGATCAGCTCTGAACCCTTTCTTATTTGCAATGGTGATGGACAGGTTGACAAACGAGATTAGACAGGAGTCCCCGTGGACTATGATGTTTGCTGATGACATTGTGATCTGTAGCGAGAGTAGGGAGCAGGTTGAGGAGACCCTAGAGAGGTGAAGATATGCTCTAGAGAGGAAAGGAATGAAGGTCAGTAGGAACAACACATAATACATATGTGTGAATGAGAGGGAGGTCAGAGGAATGGTGAGGATGCAGAGAGTAGAATTGGTGAAGGTGGATGAGTTTAAATACTTGAGATCATCAGTATAGAGTAATGGGTATTGTGGAAGAGAGGTGAAGAAAAGAGTACAGGAAGGGTGGAATGGGTGGAGAAGAGTGTCAGGAGTAATTTGTGACAGATGGGTATCAGCAAGAGTGAAAAGGAAGATCTACAGGATGGTAGTGAGACCAGCTGTGTTATATGGGTTGGAGACAGAGCTGGAGGTGGCAGAGTAAAAGATGCTAAGATTTGCATTGGGTGTGACAAGGATGGACAGGATTAGAAATGAGGACATTAATGGGTCAGCTCATGTTGGATGGTTGGGAGACAAAATAAGAGAAGTGAGATTGCGGTGGTTTGCACATATGCAGAGGAGAGATGCTGGGTATATTTGGAGAAGGATGTTAAAGATAGAGATGCCAGTCAAAAGAAAAAGAGGAAGGCCTAAGAGAAGATTTATGGATGTGGTGAGAGAGGACATGCAGGTGATGGTGTAACAGAGCAAGATGCAGAAGACAGGACAATATAAAAAAAGGATGATCTGCCGCAAACTCTAATGGTAGTAGCCGAAAGAAGAAGAATGTATGGATGGTGGCAGAGCATGGGG
The DNA here is from genome assembly GCA_026402145.1 of Polypterus bichir lapradei. Lineage (NCBI taxonomy): Eukaryota > Metazoa > Chordata > Cladistia > Polypteriformes > Polypteridae > Polypterus > Polypterus bichir. The sequence goes on along the minus strand of JANRMT010062835.1, from coordinate 65,361,608 downwards.
TCATCCAATAGGAGACAGACTATACAGTTATAGAAGTGACCAGAGAGAAGTGTGCATGAGATGAAAGGCCGGAAAAGAGCAACAAGTTGTGAAATTGTATTCTCTTTTGAAATTGGGGGAAAATCTTACTTTATTGCAATCTTAATAAGAAAAATGAAAAGCTACTGTGTTTGTCAAATGTGCATGTATCCTGCAAGAACTGAACCCTGGCCCCCGAATTAACAACTGTGCTCACTTTCCACTATGCTTTTCAAATTGGCTTGTTTGTGAACATGTAGTTGTGATGGTAATCACTGAAGAAGTCATGCAGAGGAGGATGGAAGAAGGTTATAAGATTACTGTACTATTTCTTGATCAACTGCTGAAATATTGTCTTCTCATATATGACAATTAAATAAAGATGTAATGTTTACCAAGTTGTACTGTACTGTAATACAACATGGATTCCAGCAGCTTGACACTTAAAGTCACAGGTATTTAATCTGAACATATTACACTTTGCTGTGCTTTTTGAACTATGAGAGATGTTGGTGATGATCTGTTCTTGCGGCCTCTCAATATGAATATCAGGAGTGTACACATAAATGTGGATTGGTGAAGACTTTAATGAGGTAATGAAGAACATATTTTGTGTGTGGAATTTACTAAGCCTTGACTGGAAAACAAAGCTTAATCAAATGAGACACAGAAAACCTAAAAAGGAGTGTCATGGGGGAATGACAAATATGGCTGAGTTTGTTTTTTAATTTTGTTTAATTAAAGGAAAGAAAACGTTGTTGGTTATTTGTGGGAATTGAACTCAAAGGTGTTGGTTCATAGACGTGTATCCCATCCACTATGCTACCATTAAAACCCGTCAGCACCACTTTCTCAGGTGATACTGTACATTATATTGTATAATTAGAACAAAGAGCATTACACTGAGATGGAAGGTAATAATGTAATGTTACCTTATATATATAATAAGTTGTAAAAGTCACTTTTCATTATTTTTTGGGAGCAGGTAGAGGGCACCATGTGATTGTGAAGAAATAGTAAAGTTTTATCTGTGCCAAAAACTTGCCACCAATTTGTGGTGTAGTGGTTAGCATATCTGTCCTTAAATGTAACACTATGTGGTCAAATCCTGCCCACAAAGGATTTTTATTTCAAAATCTGTCACTGGTTGTTTTGTATGTGGGTGGGGTCATAGTTTCTCAGGCATTAACTAAAGTTACTTGGGAAGCAGGTACAAGGTGGTAGTATGAAAAAATGTCTTTTTGCACACATGAACTATGAGAGATGTAAGCTGAGAAGCAGTGGCAAGCAATAATGACAGGTATATGGAAATAATTGTTGATCATTAAAGGAAAAAGTATAGGTGATAAATGGGAATTGAACTGTAACCTGTTGATGTATTCATTTTTATCATTAGGAAATATTTCATAATGCATAATTGCATAATTATATTTTCTCAATTATTGCCCAGTGTTATTTGGGCAATATTATTATTTATTATTTGGGGCCAAATTATTATTTATGTTATATTCGCACTATAACATGACGTAAGCACAAAAGATGAAATGTGCTTACGCACAGAAAAATCCAGATGCATAAATCTGTGCGTTCGCCCACTTCCGCATTCTTCCGATACATAAATCCCGATCAGCTTGAAAAGTAACACTCGTGCACACGCCTGCTGTCCCGCCCTGTCTCCTCCTAGAATTACACCTCTTTGAATATGCAAATCAATATAAATAGCCCTTAAGCTCAGCGTTCTGTGAAAAGGCAATGGCAAAAGCACAGGGGAAAATATAAGAATTTCAGCGAATACCAAGTGGAGGCAAGGAAAAACGTACTATTTGTTGGTTTAAATAATGGTATAAACAACAAAAGGAAGTTGCTCGAATGACATAGAGTGTCGGAGAAACTCAAAGCTCAAGTTCACAAAGTCACACAGTGCCCGAAATAAAAAAGAAGTTGTCAGATTTCAATGTCGCTGTGAAAAGGCGAGTTGTAGCCCACTGTCTGAGTGTCATATAAAAGCTTATTAGGGTACAAAGAAAAAAAAGGCACACAGTGTGAAAAAAGCACGAAATGTCAACTTAATTCTTGAAATTTCCACTTTAATTATGTAGTTTATTTTGTCATTAAAGTAGAACATCATAAACTTCATCTTAAAATCGTTTAATTTACTAGTTTCTCAAATCCCATCATAACTAAATTAGCACGTTTTAATGCTTTGTTTTGTATTTGATCTTCTATGTGCTCTATGTGCGTGAATCACTACATGCTTCTTAAACGGGCTTTCTCTTCGTCCGTCAGAATACAGAATCCATTACATTCGTGAAATTATAACTCTGAATAATTAAAATACTGAGAAGTATACGTGATATCATTTTCATGATGATAGGAGTTAAAGCATGTTATTAAACATGGGAACATGGTGGCGCAGTGATTATTCATGTCTCGATGGAAGATGCCTGCTGCGCCATGCATGACCTGCAATGAAATGTTTTATTACAGAAGTACTGTCTTTTTCAAATATACTAACCTCCAATTCCTGTCCTTCCTTTTCTTCCTCCAAATACCCAATCGCCACACAATCAGCTCTGTAATGGACGTCAAGCCATCTGTAAGCTTAGAACGCCGATTCTTCAAAACTTTTAAGAAACATTGAAATATCTTCGTAGTACATGTTTAATTATTCTATCCATCTATCCTTCCAGTGTTGTGCCAGTCCCAGTAGGAATACAGCACGAGGTAGGAACAATCTGTAAACAGAGCGCCAGCTCCTCGCTAGCACTACAGCATCGTGTCCTCATATGTTTAATTATTAACAATATAGATTATTTAAATGAAGTTAAAGTTTTATCTGTATAATATAATAAAACATATTTTGCTGCATTTCATCTTAAAAATGATATCGTCATCATATGTAAATACGCGCTTTATAAAGTGGCTCAGGTTGTGCAATATTATAACTGTATCGCAAGTTTACAGTGAGGTAATTGAACTTATAAGTACAAAGCGTTCTACAAGGAGCACTTGATAGACGGATTGAGTGCGTGTATAGTTCTTGGGATGAAACTGTTTGTGAACCGCAAGGTCCGAACAGGAAAGGCTCTAAAATGTTGGTTGGATGAGACCAGTTCAAATAGCTAATGGCTGAGGCAGTGTGTGCTTGATGCTGTATACCAATAATTCTCTTTCCGATCAGCTGCTGCTGTGATTCACACTCAGATACAGTGATATAAATACTCCGAGTGGTGCAGTGAGAGTAATATGGAAAAAGATGATCCGATGTGGCAACCCCTAACAGGAGCAGCTGAAAGAAGAAGGTGCACTGAGTGTAACAACACTAAAGCAGCTATTGTATTTAGAATAGTTTGACCATTCTGTGGACCATTATATTGTTACAGGTTAATTACAATCAGATGCCTTAAACTAATAAGCAATATGCGGTTAATTTCAGTGTATTTATAAAGCCACGTCAGGGATGTGAACCTGAAAAAGAAAGGGTAACCACACAGGAACAGCAGCACTGCTTTGACACTGGGTGCCGCAAGTCTGCAAAACCGAACGGAGAACTTGCGTATGACAGGGTATGAGGAAATGTGTGTGGCTTTACGCCAAGTTTAGGTTTTATACATCACGATTCGAATGTGGAAATGTTCTTACGCAACATTTCTGTGTGTACACACCATTTATACATGAGGCTTCTGGTGACAAGGTAAATATAGAGTAATGTGTTAAAATCGGAATTTTCAACAGATGTAGTTGTGTTCTGGAACTTAAAAATTGGAAGTTTTGAAAATGGTATGTGTCCATTGCTCTATGGTGTGTTTCTGTGAAAATAACAGGGAACTGTAGCTGTGGAAGAAATACAGAAAATTCAGTTGGGGTTGCCACACTCGGACAGATGGTGTAAGTGGTTAGTGGTAGTTGTGTGTTAATAATTTCTGTGATGTCACCCTACGGGTTCCTGAGTCATGGAGGAGCAGTAAATTGAGGTAACCACACATATCAAATGCTTCTTCGTGAGAGTCCAAAAAGGATCATTTTATGCATTCCTCCGACATCACTAGACTCGTATGCTATGCAATTAAACTGAATAGCATGGAAAAAATAACAATCTTTTTTTTCTGCATAGGTAAAATGTTCTACCTTGTTATGAAACCTGCAATTTTTTGTGTTCTGTGTGGTAATAAATGGTCAGTTCAAGTGCTTGGGTGACTAGTATTACTGTTTGTGATCACTGGTGTTGATCGGACAAATTCGCCAAAGTGTTTCTCACAGCAAATATGCCATGTTCGCCGGTGACCTTGTTTGCAGAGTAATTTCTTGAAAATTCATTGTGCGGCCAGCTTGGACTCACTATTATCTCCTAATACCTCATTTTGATATAACAGAGCTTTAGCAGGTAATGTTGATGTTGGATGGGACAGCCCCTTTAGTATCCTAATAATTGAGTAAATATAGGGTAAATATAGTGTAAAAATAATACATTAATTTGAGAATCCTGAGAGTACACTAAAAATGACTGGAAAATTTGCAAAACATATAAACACAATATCTGTAATCACAGGGCAACTGGAAATGTGTCGGTGTGTTTGCATCTTAAAGGTTGTGTCTTTTTGTATGGACTTGTATATGAGCTGTGTTGAATATGTATGCCTACCCATTTAAGAAAAAAAACAATTCAGCCAGGTTTGTTCATCACTAGTGAGCACAAACAACACATTGCTGATGCCAAACAAACAGAATACGTACAAATATATTGTACTAAATATGAAATATGAGATGTATATAAGAAGGATTTGGCTCCAAAAACAGCATAGTAAAGAAACGTTAGTCTGAGTGAACCTGCCATTCTGAGGAGATTTTCAGGAGCAAATCATTTTCTCGAGACTACTTGAGGAACAATGGGCACAATGATATCACACTTTTCATACCTACTTTATCCGGATGGCATGTCCGGTCATGGTCATTGGAGCCTGGAAGATAATGGGAGATCATCAGACAGACAGAAAAATGTGAAAAACAATGGTAATAAATCATAAAATTTTGTAAAAATTGAACTCAATTGTTTTTAGAACCAGATTATGTTCAAAGTAGAGAAAACTAGGACTCAATTTTGTGCCAGAAATAAGGCATCTGTAAGTTTGATTTCTTAAGTTAGCACAGATGAGGAGGTCCCACCTGAAGTGTAGAGCATCGTGATATTCTTACATTAAATTGGGGTGGAGGTTTCTCTCCCTTAAAGTTTCGAGCACAAACATATATGTAGTGTTTTATGTATGGTATTGTATATTGTATCAGCTTTGACTCTGTGTTTGGGTTTGTGCATATTTGTCCTGTGATGGACAGGCACCTTGTCCTGCTTTGTGCCATTTGCTTTCTGCGACAGGCTGCAGCTGCCCCGTGAACCTGCCCTAGAAAAGCTTAGGAAGCTTAGGTTTGGAAGAGGAATGGATGGATAAATGGAGGGATGGATGTTATGGTGATACAAGGTCCCATTCACATAGTAACTGTGATCTCTTAACCTATGAACAGAGTAGACAAAAACTTCAGTTAACAGAAGTCAATAGGATTCATGGAGAAAATAAACCTATTAGGATCCAATGATTGGTTATGTTAGGGGAATTGCTCCATAAATAAAGAATAATCATGCGCCACAATTAAAAACAAATCCAAAGATGAATGTTCTTGTGTTACTTTAAAAAATGATGTCACTCTGTGGTCTTGTTTAGTGCAGCATGGCAGACTCACTTGTCTTAACAGAGCAGCCTCTTTTACAAGTTGGGTTCATTTACATTGCACAGCTACAGTATAAATCATTTTCATTACACTAATCAAAGAACAGATAAATGGTATGGTCTTCAAACAGACCTATCTCTTGAGTGTTATCTCAAAGTTACAAATAGTTATACAGAATAAAACTGGTAAATATCTGGTTCATAGAATAAGACTTCTTATTTGTAAACTAGCTATTATTTGCTTATTTGTAAACTATTTTGTATCTTTGCCTGGGATGTTTGATAAGAGAGTGGGTGTTAGTTGTAGTGCTGTTTAGCAGATATATCAGAAGTGCTGTGTAAGTAAGAACTTTTCTTTATACAATGTTTGTAGATTTTGTTTTTTATTTTTACCATTAGGCAAGTATTATTGTTTCTGTGTCTACTTTTCTCTTCCTCCCTTTTTTACTTGTACTGAAAAATGTCTACACTCACAACCACAGCACCTGGCACCATCACTGGAGCTTTACAGTGAGTACTAACCTTTGAGCTTTGTGTCTTCCTTGAGCTTCCCTGAACATGCCAATCATGATCCTGTCTCTTTATTCCTGTCCAGAGCACTGCCCCCTTCTTATTTTTCATTTCAAACAACTGGTTAGTGGTTCTATTTATGTGGCCTATCCATCCCTTCATTTGTATGGATAGGTCCATTCTGAGTACTACACAAAGCATGCACATTAACATCATAATAATAAATATTAAAATAAAAATGACATTTGAGTTTAAGAGGTGGAATCTGCATGTTCACCCTTAGTGTTTATTGGTGACATTTAGCAAAGCATTTTTCAAATGAATATGCAGCATTTTCCGGATATCTCATTCATCTATACTAATAAACAGCAAAGCCCTCACTCACTGACTGACTGACTGACTGACTCATCACTAATTCTCCAACTTCCCGTGTAGGTAGAAGGCTGAAATTTGGCAGGCTTATTCCTTACAGCTTCCTTACAAAAGTTGGGCAGGTTTCATTTCGAAATTCTACACGTAATGGTCATAACTGGAAGTTGTTTTTCTCCATTTACTGTAATGGAGATGAGCTTGAAACCCGTGGGGGCGGAGTTTCGTGTGACATCATCACGCCTCCCACGTAATCACGCAGTATGTAGAAAACCAGGAAGAGGCCCAAAAAGTGCTGAAGAAAACATGCATTATATAATTGAGAAGGCAGCGAAACAATAATAAGCGAGCGAGTGACATATACAGCCATATTCATGAGTTCTGCTACTTCGGAAACAAAGCACGATGTAAACCTAAACTTTAAATTAAGTTCATAGACAGGCTGCCGCTGGCGTTTGTAATTTAGTGCCTGCCCATATAAGGCCGTCCGTCAGCGGCATCCAATAGCAAACTGCCACGGGTAAATATTCACGGGTGAAGGACTGTGCTTATGCAGAGGAAGATGAGATGGTCAGGGTGGTGTTTGGCACAAACTCAGCGAAACTGCGAGAGAAAGTTTTAAGTGCCGGGACTTCGAGCCATGGACATAGCACGACATGGCACCAGCATAGCTGGGAAATTTCGATGCATGTACACTGAGCGGCTCACGTGAACTGACGCAGTGCACAGACAAAAAACAACAGTTCCAAAGAGCGCTGAACAAAAACCGAATTACACAATTGAAAAGGCAGCAAAAAAATATGAAGCGTCTCATACATACAAGCATATTCATAAATGCAGCTACTGCGGAAACAAAGCACACGGTGGAAAAAGTCAATGTCCCGCTAAAGGAAGACAGTGTAAAAAAAAAAACCCATGCATGCAGTGTGTCAGGTCTCAGATAAAGAAGAAGACGAGCTGTTTATTGATGCAGTAAGAAACGAATCGATGAATGAAACCTGTCATCTTTACAACGATTGACAAACACGGAATGTAACTTGAACACAACACATCCTACAAATACGAACCTGATTGAAAGAAATAATGATAATCAAATCCTTGATGACAGCAACACTCAGTAAAACTCACAAAACAATTAATGTATATTGACAGTCATGTTACGTTATTTTTAAAATGTTCCCTTTTCTTTTTCATAGCTTCTTTAACACACTACGTCTCCGCTGCGATACGCGGGTATATATATATATGTATATATATACCCCGATCTACATACTCGAATAATGGATACTTTATTCGCAATCAATGATTGTTTTGGTAAAGCCATACTCAGTGTATTCATTAGATGAACGGTAAAAAAGTAAGAGCGAGGGGAGGATGACTTATTGAGGCATGCAGGCTGTAGTGCGCGTCAACTCTATCTGAATTGCGCGATCACATTTGAAAAAATATATCTTTTCAAGTTCTATTTAGTCCATATGTGTCAAACTCAAGGGCCGCGGGCCACATCCGGCCCGGCGTGTAATTATATCCGGCCCGCGAGATCATTTTATATACTGTATTATTGTTATTAATGGCCCGGGGATATGAAGCGCTGGTAACACAATAAACTACAGATCCAATAATGCAGCGCTTCAGCTGCCTTGCCGAACACTTACCGCGTCCCCGCGGTCTCTTCAGTCGTTTCCTTACTTTGCGAAGGAAGCAGCTTTCTCACAGCTTCTGCACTGTTTTAAAAACGAACGACATATAAGAAAGTCCTTTTTGCTTGCTTCAACAACGAAGCAACCTTTTTATTTAATTCACGGGTTCTCCGAGCTTCGCCAAGGAAGCAGCTTTCTCACAGCTTCTGTACTGTTTTAAAATCGAACAACATATAAGAAGACAATGACAAAACAATTACATTGTCAATCATGTTACGTTATTATTAAAATGTTTCCTTTTCTTTTTACTTCTCCGCTGCCAAGCGCGGGTATTTTGCTATATAGATATATATAGATAGATATGACAACAACACTCATATCAATGACAAAACAATTACATTAACAATCAAGTTACGTTATTTTTAAAATTTTTCCTTTTCTTTTTCATAACTTCTTTAACACAGTACTTCTCCGCTGCGAAGCGCGGGTATTCTGCTAGTTGAATATATTCCTGGAAATGCATTGTGTGGCCGGTTTAGGTGAACATTGATTTCTAAGCATTCCTGGTGTAGTTGATGGCAGTTGTGTTATGAGGATACCTCAATGATGGGCCATTAGTGAGAACAGATGCCACTTGCTGTTGGTTTGGCAGTTATTGTACTGGAGAATTGTGTGGTGGTTCTAGTGGTAAAGAGGGACAATTACACACTAGAATAATGAAATGCATTCAAGCTCATTATTATTTTTATAATAGTATATATAGCTTTGTTTTGTCACTAAATATGATCTATTTTGTAATTGAGGATTTGTCTGTAAAACTGAAGATCTCATTCCAAAATAGTGAAGTGCGGTCTGGTACTGGCAGAGATGACTTTCATACAGATGGCTCTGGTTACATAAAATGCATAGCAAATCACATTGATGTTGAGAGCCCTGTAGGACTGTGCATAGTCTGCCCATTTCTTGAAAATCCTTGAGAACCCTTAGACTGTCCTTAAGAAATATTGTTACAGTCATGGAATATCCAGGAAGAAGTGGCATGGCATAATGACAGTTATATGTAAGATGATTTTCTATATACGAAAAATTTGTCAGTCGTGGATGGGAAATTGAACTTATACTTCCTGGTTGAGAGACGTGTATCCTACCCACTACACTACCATACCTGGCCTGGGTTACAGTCTCAGTCGATGCTGTGGTATTTGAACAAAGAACAAGAAGAGATTGAGTTGGACGCTAATTGTTGAACTTTACGTCATATTTGTGTTAAGTTCTTACTCAATCTGTCTTTCAGTCTGTCTGAGGGCAGACGGAGGCTTTTCTGTGTTTGACAAAAAATAGAAATGTGTGGAATATCCCAACCCAAACCACCATTGAGATATGGTGTAGTGGGTAGAATACCTGCTCTTAAAGTAGTGGCAATGAGGTTGATTCCCAGCCATGATGTTAAAACTTGTTTTTGTTTAAGCATTTTTCATGATTGTCTGTCTATATTATAAGTGAGTAAGGCCATGTTCTATCAGGAATTGCATATTGTTATTTGTGGAGCAGGTATGACGTTTCATCATATCATTGTAATCTTTTGGACACTAGGTAACAAAAGACTAAATTTGTATCACTTGGATTTTAAATAGAATCTCTGTGACCCTGGACTATTATCAAAATGTGAGATGAAAACTGTGACGTGTACTGTGAGCTTTGATGTGTGGTGTTCTTCTGTTCAAATGACATTAAATATACTTAATAGATATGGAGAAATAGTGAAAAATCATGGTGTCCAGGTCAGGTGGTGTAGAAGGAAGTGGTCGTTGATTCTCAGTGATTCATGCAATCTCATCCCACAGGTTCAAGTCCAGGAGGAGTCACTCCTTGAGGCCTGGAAGAGCAGAGGAGGGTAAACATATGAGGGGCCAAGCAGGCCATAAATCATATATTTCTGTGTGTAATCTATTGGTTTACGTGTGAACACTATTGGTTTATGAATATTTACTATCGGTTTGCGTGCATACTTAATTGGTTTGCGTGCGTACAATACTGGTTTCATTCATATGAACTATATTGGTTTGTGTCTGTATATTATCGGTTTGTACATGAACTATATCTGTTTGTACGTGCATACCACTAGTTTGCATATGAATTATATTGATTTGCGTGTGTATATCACTGGTTCCAGTACGATTTATTATTGGTTTGTGAGTGAACTGCATTGGTTTACGCTTGCATGTTATCGGTTTGCGTATGAACTATATTGGCTTGTGTTCTGTGTCAGTCTAACTATGGATTTGCGTATGCACTATATTGGTTTCATGCATGTCTTATACTGGTTTCATGTGGGTAATCTGTCGATTTTGTGCTTGAACTCTATTGGTTGTATGTGTGCACTATGTCGGTTTCGCGTATGAAACATATTGGTTATGCGTATGCACCCTATTGCAACTCAGTGTATGAACTATATCGGTTCTGCGTGTGAACTGCATTGGTTGTTCACTGTTTAGGTCTGTTTCCTAAGCCAGTGGCACAAAACCCTTAACGCACATCCAGCAGTTTGCTCTCTGCACTAATCCTTTATAGCTCTTGGGATAAAACTATTTCTGAGACTCAAGGTCTGGGTAGGAAAAGCTCTGAAGTGTTTGCTGGATGGGAGAAGTTTAACTAGATTGTGCGCATGGCTGAGTGGAATTCATGCAGATGCTGGTGGCTTTCCTGAGGCAGCATGTGCTATAAATATCCTCCAGGGCTTTGGGATCAGCTGCTGTACAGCTTTGATTCACACACAGATACAATGGGTTAAAATACTCTGAGTGGTGCACTGAGAGTAACAATGCTAAAGCAGCTATGGTATTTAAAATAGTTTGGCCATTGCGTGCACCATTATATTATTACAGAATGATTACAATCAAGTGCCTTACATTTTAAATGATATGCAATTAATTTCGATATATCTGATAAATCCAGTGTCATTGATTGGAATCTGAAAAAAGGGAAACCAAACAGAAACAGCAGCACTGCTTTAATACTGGTTGCCACCCAGTTTGCAAAACCAAGCAGAAACTTGTTGTGGCTTTATGCCAAATTTAGTTTTTATACATCTCAAAGTGTGCATGGAAACGAGTGTGTGCAACATTTTTGTGCATATTCACTGTTTATACATGAGGCCCCAGGTCTTTCATCTTGACGTACAGAATTTCCATTACAATCTTCACCATGAAAAGAAAATCGAAAGTGAAATTTGTTTTCCCAAGTATCTTTAATGAGAAAGAGACGATTGAGTGTTTACCTGCAAATTATAGAACACTCACTCTTGTAGAAGCTTGCCTAATTTTATTACCTACGGCTCAACATCTGACTTATACTTTCATAGTTTGATAATAGGGCTACAAAATTAAACCCATTTTTTAAATTCTTGGGTTGTAAGTCTGTGGGAACAATTTAATAAACTGGCAACCGATAAAACACTTTTGATGAACAAACTGTGGTTTTTGTGTATAGAAACATAATGTCTAGTAGCTGCTGGCCTTTCATTAAGATTGCAGGGACTCTTTCATGTTAGAAATTATACTAGCCTTTTTGCATAATTGTGGTATTTCATTTTAAATTGCACTGAATAAAGCAATAAAATTCTATTTTGTGCAATTCAAATTAAACATTGGTTTCAGAAAATGTTTATTTGCCAGGTTGAGTGTGCTTTTCTCATAACATTAAAATGTCATAAATGGGAATGTAAAATAAATGACATTTTCCCACCGAACATATTGTGAATTCCAATTTTACTGCATTTACCTGCAAGAGCAACATTTATTATTAATGAAAAAGTTGTGTTTGAGAGTATGGCTTAAGTACATTTCAGTACTGTCACGCACAGGTGCATGGCAGACAGCTGAAGGACTCCAGTGACTTTAATTCGACCGCCACCCAGGGGCTGGCACTGTGTCCTAATGCCTTTTCTCTTCCTCCCTCTGCAGACCAGGGGCCTCATGTATAAAAGGTGCGTACACACAAAAATGTTGCGTACACCGGTTTTCACGCTCAAATTGCAATGTATAAAAACTAAATTTGGCGTAAAGCCACGCACATTTTCACGCCAGCTCAATTCTTGCCATACGCAAGTTTTCCACTCTGTTTTGCAAAATGGCGGCACCCAGTGTCAAAGCAGTGCTGCTGTTCCTGTGTGGTTTTCCTTTATTTTTTAGATTCACATCCCTGACTCCGCTTTATCAAATACACTGAAATTAACCGCATATCATTTACTAGTTTAAGGCATCTCATTGTAATCAACCCATTAACCATATAATGGTGCACAGAATGGCCAAACTATTCCAAATACTGTAGCTGCTTTAGTGTTGTCACTGTCAGTGTACCACTCAGAGTATTTAACCCACTGTATCTGAGTGTGGAATCAAAACTGTACAGCAGCTGATCGGATTATCGGTATTCAGCATCTAGCACACGCTGTCTCAGCCATGTACACCGTCTTTTTAAACTTCTCCCATATAGTACGGCAAACGCTTCAGAGCCTTTCCTGTAGGGACATTGCGGTTCACAAACAGTTTCATCCCAAGTGCTCTAAATGCACTCAATCAGTCCATCAAGTGCTCCTGGTAGAACTGTTTGTACTTATAAATATAGTCACCTCATTGTAAACTTGTACTACAGTTATACTATTACACAACCTGAGTCACTTTATAAAGCGCATATTTACAGATGATGACTGGCTTCTAAGTCGATTTAGATTTCCAAGCACTATCTTCTTGGAGCTCTTGATATCATTTTTAAGATGAAATTCAGTAAAGCATGGTTATTACATTATACAGATAAGTTTTAAACTTAATTAAAATAATGTATATTGTTAATAATTAAATGTGTGAGGACACGGTGAATTGCGGCAGCGATGAGCTGGCGCCCATTCAAAGATTGTTCCTACCTTGCGCTGTATGCTTGCTGGGAGTGGCGCAATCCTGGATGGATAGATGGATGGAATGGTTAGACATGTACTACTAAGATATTTCAATGTTTCATAAAAGTTTTGAAGAATCGGCAATCTAAGTTTACAAAAGGCTTGGCATCTATTACAGAGCTGATCGTGTGGCAATTGGTTACCTGGAGAAAGAAAAGGAAAGACAAGAATTGGAGGTTAACACATTTGAGAGAGACAGTACTGCTGCAGTAAATTGTTTACTCAAAGGTTGCACACGGCGCAGCAACTATCTTGCAGGAGGCAGGAACAATCTCTGGACAGGGCGCCAGCTCATCGCTATACTGCACCACCGTGTCCCCATGTTTAATACATGCTTTAATTCATATCATTATGAAAATGATATCAAGTATAAATCTTAATATTTAAATTGTTCAGAGAGCTGTAATATGATGAATGTAATGTATTCTTTGTCCTGTCGGCGAAAGAGAAAGCCTGTTTAAGAAGCACCTAGTGATTCACACACATGGAGCACATAAAAGAACACATAGAAAGAAGCAATTAACGTGCTACTTTAGTTACGATGGGATCTGAGAAACTAGTAAATTAAACGATTTTAAGATGATGTTTATGACGTTCTACTTTGATGTCAAAATAAAGTACGTGATCATGAAGACTGATTCTCTTCCTCCAGATAACTGCACTTGCTTTTTATCAATATTCAAGCCAATCTTTGTCATATACCAACTGGCTGAAAATGACTAATGGCAGTCTTTTTGTAGTGTTCGCTCCCTTGGTAATTGTTTAAGACAAACCTACACAGGTACATTGTTGCCAAGGTTTTCAGGCACATTAGAAGAGGTATTATCTGAGCTCTTCCTACAGTCAAGATTAAGCTTGGTTAGTAGCTTCTGTTTGTTGGGCCCCAGCAGAATAAAATTTTAGGATGGCTTGATTCGATATGTTGGTTTTTATATTCACCCATCTTCTAATTTACAGTCCATTTTTTAATGCTTGCAAAAGATGCAGTATAATTTGCTAACATCTGACACCTTGAAATAAATGTATGCTGTAATCAAACAGGTCCATCCACCTAGGCATTATTCAACTGGCAATGAGGAAGCATCATCTAGAATTTAAGTTAAATGCAACTGCAACAGACAACTGATAAAGTACAGGTATTCTCAGGTACAAATTAAGTAAGTTACATTGTTAAAAAATCTTTGCATCCAAAAGTTTGTGGGTGGGACAGTTGAGATAACTCCTTTTATTCTCCATGGTGCAAGGCCAGTCACAAACGTACATTTAGTGACTGACCTGGCTGTGAAAAATATAGTGGATTTGTTAAATATTCAGACCGCTTCACTTTGTGTACACATTGTTGTGTAAAGTAGATTTACTTTTAAATGGATAAGTTTGACCTTTTTGCCCATCGATCTAGACTCAATAACCCATAATGACAAAATAAAAACGTTTTCAAAAAAGGTTTGCAAATTTATTAGAAATTAAAAACTGAAATACTGTATATCATGTATGTAAGTAAACAGACCCTTTGACTTGGCACTCCAAGCTGTGATTAAATGAATCCCATTTCCTTTAATTATTTTTGAGTTGTGTCTAGAACTTGACCGGAGTTGATCTGTGGCAAACTGAAGTGGTTGGACATAGTTTAGAAAGGCACACAACTGTGTATATGAAGCCTTGCAATTCAAATTGCACGTCAGGGACAAAAACAAACCTTGAATCCAAGTAACTTTCTGTAGACCACTGTGCTAAAATTGTGGTGAGGCACAGATCAGGGCAAGTATATAAACCAATCTATAGAGCATTGGAAGTTCCCAGGAGCAAGGTATCCTCAATAATTAAAAAATTTAAATTGAAGAAGTCCAACCAAACTAAGTAACCAGGCAAGAAGGGTCTTGGTCAAGAAGGTGGCCAAGAACCCAACAATCAGTCTAACAGAGCTTCAGAAGTTCTCTGCTGAGATGGAAGAACCTGTTGTAGAAAACCATCTCAGCCGAACTCCATCAATCACGTGTTTATGGTAGAACAGCTGGACAGAAGCCACTCTTGACTGAAAGTCACATGACAGTTTAAAGGTCTCTGAGAGCATAAGAAAAAAGATTTTCTGGTCTGATGAGACAAAAATTAAACTCTTTGGGCACTATGTCTGGCAAAGACCAGGCACTGCTCAGTATCTACCTAATACTATCCCTACAATGAAGCATGGTAGTGGCAGCATTAAGCTTTGTGGGTGCTTCTCATAACACAATAAAGTGTGCAGAAAGTTGAAGGAGTGTGAATACTTTCTGAATAAACCTTATGCTTTGTGTATTTATTGATTTTAGTATAGGTATTTAATTTGCTCATGCCTTGTAATAGCTATGTTATTGAATGATGTATCTTCTTCTTCTTCCAATTCATCTTTTCCCACCTCTATGAGAGGTCAATGTGCTTGATCATTCTTTTCTAAACAGCTTGGTCCTTCACCTCCTTACCAGTCAAGCCCATTTCCTTCAGATCTTCTTTTACAGTACTTTATCATTCCATTTCTACTTTGGCATCCCCTGCTTTCTCTTCCCCTGTACTTCCATTCCCATCACGATTTTACCCATGTCTCTGTTCATCACATGTTCATACATCTTACTTTCCTGTATTTTCTTAGATATCTCTGCCACTTTTGTTGTGCCTCTGATTGTCTCATTTTTTATTCTGTCCTTTTCTGTAACTCCACACATCAATCTCAACATTCTCATTTCTACAAGATCTAGCTTCTTCTCCTGCAGTCCCTTTACTGCCCATGTCTCCGCACCATACATCATTGCTGTTCTTACCATTGCCTTAAAAACCTTACCTTTAACCTTCACCTTAATTTTTCGATCACACAATAGTCCTGATACCTTCTTCCAATTATTCCATCCATAATGTCCTTTATGGGTTATCCCTGCACATAGTTTTCCACCTCAGGCTACCATTGATCCTAAAAATTTAAATGTATCCACTCTTTTCAATAGCTCTTCTTGCAGGCTAACTTGTGAATCCTGACCATCATCACAACAGTTAAACATCTGTATTTGCAGTAACCTTTATTTTAGAATTGTTCCATACTTATGAAAACAACTGGAAATTTAATTATATTCTAATTGAAATTCAAAAATATTGCAGTGGGTTGGCACCCTGCCCAGGATTGGATTCCTGTGCCCTGTGTTGGCTGGGATTGGCTCCAGCAGACCCCAGTAACCCTGTGTTCGGATTCAGCGGGTTGGAAAATGGATGGATGGATTAAAAAATATTTTACGTGATGTATAGTGTTGCTCAAGTAAGGAAAAACAATTAGTGAATTATAATATGCCTTTAATAAAATACAAGTCCATAGCATGTAATAACTAAAATATGATATGAGTTTCAGTTATATTAATATACATTAACAAATGCAGCCTAGCTTAGAAATCAGACAAATATCCATACATACTGCACAAATGTTCATGCTTCTTAGTGCTTCATCTCTGATTTTGTATTAGATTATGGCTACCATAAAATATTTTTTACCAGTGAGAAGACTAACAGTAGGAGCCTATCAGAACTGTTAAGAAATTAATTTACATTACATTAGGCCTAGGATGAAGTCTGACTCTGAAATAACTGCCAGTTCTACTTAATTGGCAGGGACCTAATTAACGAGCAATATTAAAATTCTAAAGTGAATTAGTTATGCTAGATAAAAGTTATTTATTCCTTTCTTTAAAAATATAAATGCAAAATACCATTTATCTCCATTACCTCAGCTCTTGTACACATATCACTTAAGAAAAACAAAACATAAGAAATATTTTTCCCCATATTTAAAAGACCCACAAAATTACAGAAGATAAATTCACTTAGTGGTATCTCTCCCAATGTAACACAGTTCTCAGCTCTTAAGGTACATCCCTCACAAAGTCTTGTAAAGATTTTTTAGGTTCAGTGCTACTCTGTGAGTGTTTTCAGTGGCAACATGCTTCTTCAGAGTCTTAAGTGTTCTTAACCATTTCAGCAGTTCCTATCTATGCATTATTAAGATCTTGCTGTCAGCCACATTCTAATTACATGCAATATCTCCCATATGATATCCTCCTACATTTCCGACCTTTATGGGTGTGTGAGTAGTGTATACATGACTCAGAAAAAATAAACCTCTTTGAAAATGCAAATTCCTTCATTCAGTTGGAAAGCTTTTCGTTTTTTTGTTACATTTAGTTTGCACAGCCTTTTTAAAAGTATTCACTCCAGTTCTAGATAATAAAATCCTCCATTTTACTAGATATGAAAAATTCATTCAACAAAATGCTTTACTTTTCGATAAATCATGTAATTGTCAATTATTTTTTTCTGAAATTCACAGCATGGTGTACTATTTTAGAATAATGAATCCTGGCTCGCTGAACATTTAGGTATTTTAAGATGTTTATAATGTGTTATATCTGTTTAGATATATCTATGACAAAAATTCATTTGGTAAAAATGTGGCTAGTGGCAGAAGTTTATTAAGGGTAAGAGACAGTTATTATGTCAGATGGAAGCATGGCTTTTTATAATAAATGAAAATGATGAAATTTTCAATAAAAGTGAAATGTAGAAGAAATAATTCGGAAACCATAGAATAATCCCACTCTTATTCTTACACATACAATAAATGATAAGGCATACAGAATTAAACTACTAATGAAAACATTATACTGAAAAAAGAGTAGAAATTTTGCAAAGGGTTCAAAAAGGAGATGTTAAGTGAAAGGAAGAGTTGGCGTACCATTCAGTAAACTTGTTTAAGATTGAAAATATAGTGCACATATGGGTGCAAAACTGGCAGAAGCTAAAATCATTTCATCCTGTTGAAGGGACAGTCCACAAATGAATCCTGACCTCCGTCGACTTGTGGATTTTTTATACTGTCAACCTGGAAAGGAGGGGCTTCAGGGTGGAAGTGGAAACTGGGTCACAAGTCCTTCAGAAAAGCAGATGGAAAAAGAATGGTGATTAGTGACAATGTCTCCTCTCTCCTTGGAATGGTAATGTTTATCAAATGGGGCTTGAAAATTTGTGCATGTGCTTGATCTATATATATATAATTCTTTTTGTGTTTGAAATGGAAGTTACGTATGACCACAGAACATATTATAATGCACTCGCGCGTGAAACGGAAATTATGTATAACCACAACAGTCAGGTTACACAGAGAAAGTAAGACAGAAGCAGATCGAGTGAGAAGGCTCGCAGGCTCACTGATCAACGTATACAACAATCACAACTGAGGGCCTCACAAACACCCTTTGCTTTGATATGTTCGATAAAACAATGCACAGACATGTTTGTGCTACATGCATTTTCATGCATTCTTACGTGTGACTCTTTTAAGGACACATTTTACCTTTTCGTTCGCAAGTTTGGTATGTAATGTGTTTTTATCAAAAATGTGTTTTTTTGAATTATTTTACTTCTTAATTAGGTACCTATTGGAATCATAGATATTTTGAAGTAACAAACAAATAGCAGTAGTAAGGGAGTCTATTTTTGCTGTCATCGACCCCCAAATTTTTTTATTGAAACTATCGACCCCTAGAAAGTTCAAATCGACCTCAGGGGGTTGATATCGACCACTTTGGGAACTTTTGATATACACAATACATTGCAATAACCATGTGATAAGGTGCCACATGAGAGGTTGGGCATCAAACTAAAAGAAGTGAGATATCAGGGTGCTGTTTGAGTGATGGGTGCAAAATTGCTTTGGTTCACGACCAACTCGGTTTACGACCAGAGTTTTGGAATGAATTATGGTCGTGAACCGAGTTTCCACTGTATATAATGTTTTTGATAGGAATATAAATAACAAACTGGTTAAGTTTGCAGATAATACCAAGATAGGTGGGTTGGCAGATAATCTGGAAACTGTAAAATCATTACAGAAGGACTTGGACAGCATACAGGCTTGGACAGCTTTGTGACAGCTTAAATTTAATGTCAATGAATATAAACTAATACATGTAGGAAATAAAAACATTAGGTTTGAAAACACAATGGGAAGTCTGAAAATTGAAAGTATACCTATGAGAAGGATTTAAGAGTTGTAGTGGACTTTAAATTATTGACTTTCAGACAGCCATTAAGAAGGCTAACATAATGTTAGGTTATACACCACAATGTGAACACAAGTCCAAGAAGGTTACACTCAAGCTTTGTAACGCACTGTTTAGACCTCTGTTGGAGTACTGTGGATAGTTTTGGTATCCACGCTACAAAAAGGACATAGCAGCACTAGAAAAAGTCCAGAAACAAAGTGAATTACAGGGCCACAGGAGATAAATTATGAGGAAAGATTAAAAGACTTGACCCTTTACAGTTTAAGAAAAAGAAGATTAAGAGCAGACATGACTGAAGTGTTTAAAATTATGAATGGAGTTAATACACTGGATTGAGACTATAATTTTAAAATGGGTTCAGCAAGAACACAGGGACACAGCTGGATACTTGTTAAGGGCAAATTTCGTACAAACATAAGGAAGTATTTGTTTAAATGGAGAACCACAGAGACTTGGACTAAGCTACCAAGTAGTGTGGTAGACAGTAGGACTTTAGGGACTTTTAAAACTAGACTTGTTTAGATGAATTAAGTGGGTAGGACTGGTGAGCTTTGTTGGACTGAATGGCTTGTTCTCGTCTAGATTGTTCTAATGTGTAATAACAAAAACACACCAAAATATATAACTCAAAAAACAACAAAAAGGAAAATATACTTAAGCCATGCAATAAACAGAAGCTAAAGCAAAATAATTGACAGTATGTTACTGGTACCCAGAGACTGGGTTGCAAGTGAGAAGGACATATAAAAAGAAA
Organism: Polypterus bichir lapradei; assembly: GCA_026402145.1. Classification (NCBI taxonomy): domain Eukaryota; kingdom Metazoa; phylum Chordata; class Cladistia; order Polypteriformes; family Polypteridae; genus Polypterus; species Polypterus bichir. The sequence continues at coordinate 65,341,569 of JANRMT010062835.1, read as the reverse complement.
AATAATACCACACCTGGGAGAAGAGACCCTTAGCCACTGAACAGATGAATGTCTAGCCAGGCAAAGAAAGAAAGACAATCCCAATGCATATTATCAGTGGCCGAGAGTTGGTGCAGAGCCAATACAAAATACTGGAGACAATGGAGGCTTTGTAGGAAGCTAGTCTTCAGGGAAAACAATAACCAGGAGGACCAAGGGCAGGACTCAGTGTTAAGGAACCATCTGGGAAAAGCTTGGTTTGTGGCTGGAAGAGGTATTGGTGATGTCATCAAAGGATGCTTAAAATATGGTTTGTGTGTGGATTCAAATGCCCCGGTGCAGTGATGGGGACACTTCACTATAAAAATTGGTGCCGTCCTTCAACCAAGATGTAAAAATGAGGTCTTGACTCTCAGGCGTTATAAATAATGCCTGGGCATCTTTCAAAAAAGTTGGATGTTTCCCAATATCCTGGCTAAACTGCTCACCAAGATCTAGTCCTTTCTGGCCTCTAATAATTCCCTGTGCCTTACTGGCTAACTATCTCTCTCAACCCTTTATCACCTAATAGCCAATGTGAGGTAAGTGTACTGGCACAAGAATGACAGCTGTTGCATCATTCAGGTGGTGTTGGTTGAATCAGTTCCTCATTGTCTGTATAAAGTGCTTTGACTAGTTAGAAAAGTCAGTAGTTTGGATGCTGCCCCACTCCTTGTTTACCCTTATCACACTCAGCAATTGCTTTTTTTCTTGGTTTAATCCTTTTTCTTTTAGTTATGTGGTGTTGTTGTTGTGGATGTTTGTTTCGGTTTTTTTCACTATTTCGTATGTCTGTTGGAACATTGCTGCCATTTATTCTAAAATAACGCACAGCTGGTGCCTCCTGATTGCCATGCTGTTATCAGCTAGCATTAATTAATGCCACATGCATGCCCCCGCACCAACTTGAGCAACAATGGGTTGTGCCACAACTACTAAGCAGATTAAAAGGAATTAACAATTAAAACAATCCACACCCCCTAACTTCCATGACAGGTATTTCTTGAAATGATTTATTGACAGTGTTATCATGAAAGTATTCAAGTGAATGTGAGCGATAACAAAGAGAGATAAGCGGGAGTTTGTTGCGGTAGTATTTAGATATGGGCATCTGCCTGTTTTGTAAACCCTGTCAGATATTTCTGCTGCATACACTCTGTGATAACAAATAGTTTAATCCGGAAATAATTGTCATTGATCAAACCATACATATTTTTTTCTCATCTCATGATTATTTTATTTAGCTAGCTAGTATGTTAATATAAGACTATGTGCCTGGGTTAACATAAGTAATGTAAGAACCCTAACTTGTATCCATATACCCATTTACTAAATGCACTTGATCCAGCTAAGATTTGCAGAATATATATCGACTACATCTAAAGTAAGGCAGGAAACCAGCCATTGACATTACATTGCAAGTCAGGCAAACACCACTGACTATATTTAGAGTTACCATTCTAAGATATGTACTCTTTTTTAAGAAAGCTAGACATCCCTGAGAAAAAAAATCATTACCCTTTGCTAATGTCCCTGACTCTTCTGCTGGAAAATTCTAAAACAAATATTTTACCAATCTCTGTCACTTGAAATAAAATATGTTAAAGTGGCATAATCAAAAGAAATGTAACCAGAAATGTATCCAACTGCATATCTCAAATGTTGTAAGTCACCATGAATAAAGGTGTCACCAAAATAATAAGTAATTAAAGGTAAGCAACACCTGGCACTAAAACTATCATGCTTCTATACACAATCCCTGTGCCTTTTTTTCAGCTTTTTTTTGTTCACAGCTGTCTTGTTTTGTGTTTTCCAAAGTGATGCGTACTTTAAACTATTTATTATTGTTATTATTATTTCAGGTATTAATAAACATAATTCTGTCCTTTCTCTTTTATATTTTTATGGAGTTATGCCATTTTGGCTCGACATTCTTATAACTGTTGTCGAGTAGGGGAATAACACATTCTAAAAAATGAAATGTTGGCACGCCAGCCAGGTTGTCCCATTTAATTCCCTAATCTATAAACAAAAATGGCGATTGATGACACAATACCAACAGCCCTGGCTGAAAACTCATAGAAAATAGTCTTGGCAGTCAAACTTGAGCTGTTCTTTTGGCAAGTCTTTTGAGTAGGATGGAATTCTGTCCTGCCGTCAACTTAGTCCAACAAGTGATGTCCTGTTCTAGGAAGCCTGGGCTTTATGGGCCTCTTGACTGTAGGAGACAACATGGTTAGTGACAGTGCCTCCTATTGTCCCAGAGTGGTCTGATACAACTCTGATTAGCCTGGAATGTGCTCCTATGACGTTCATGCATGACATAATACAGTATCAGTTGTTACTTACCATGTCTCTGAAAATGACGTAATTAATATCCTCGAGAAGATGATATAAAAAGTGGTGCATCAGACTTGTCTTGTAATTCTCTAAGTTTGCAGATATCTCTTAAAAAAAAAAAAAAAAACATTCAGCCATGCTTATATATTACAGTATTCCTGGTTCCTGATTTTTTGCTTTGGTTTCCTTACACTTTTTCATTAATTAATGTTTTGGTAGTGATATCAGAGATTTCTTATTTTGACTTTGGCTTCGGTTTATGTTTCCTCTCCTAGGGCCTCATGTATAACGCCGTGCGTAGAATTCGCACTATAACATGGTGTAAGCACAAAAGCCAAAATGTGCTTACGCACAGAAAAATCTAGATGCAGGAATCTGTGCGTACTCCAAATTCCACGTTCTTCCACTACATAAATCCCGGTCAGCGTGAAAACTAACACACGTGCATGCGCCTTCTGTCCCGCCCCAACTTCTCCCAGAATTACACCTCTTTGAATATGCAAATCAATATAAATCGCCCTTAAGCTCAGCCTTCTGTGAAAAGACAATGGGAAAAGCACGGGGGAAAATATAAGAATTTCAGCGAATACCAAATGGAGGCAAAGGAAAAACATACTATTTGTTTAATTAAACCGTGGTATAATCAACAAAAGGAAGTTGATCGAGTGACATAGCGTGTTGGAGAAACTTGAAAGCTCACATTCACAAAGTCGCACAGTGCCGGAAATAAAAAAGAAATCACATATCAAAGTCGCCGTGAAAAGGCGAGTTGTAGTCCACTATCTGAGTGTCATATGAAAGCTTATTAGGGTACAGAAAAAAAAAGGCACACAGTGGGGAAAAAGCACGAAATGTCAATTTCAATCTTGAAATTTCCACTTTAATCACGTAGTTTATTTTGTCATTAAAGTAGAACATCATAAACTTCATCTTAAAATCGTTTAATTAACCAGTTTCTCAAATCACATTGTAATTAAAGTATATTACGTTAAATGCTTTGTTTTGTATGTGATCTTCTATGTGCTCTATGTGTGTGAATCACTACGTGCTTCTTAAACGGGCTTTCTCTTCCTCCAACAGGACACAGAATCCGTTACATTCATGATATTACAGCTCTCTGAATAACTAAAATACTGAGATGTATACGTGATATCATTTTCATAATGATAGTTAAAGCAAGTTACTAAACATGGGTTTCATGGCGCAGTGATTGTGTGCGACCTTCGATGAAATTATTTATTGCAGCAGTACTCATGAGCGGCTCTAGGCTTGTGGCGGCCCTGGGCAGAGAAAGAATCAGTGGCCCCTTCGCCCGCCAATGTCAATATGTTATCTTATGCACGGTGGATGGCCACGTCCATTGCGAACACTGCATAGCCGCCTCGTGCTCATGACACAAGCGTTTAACTTTTGTTGAAATTTGCCACTGCATTTTTTGCTGTGTTATTATATTATCTTATTTTTTTATTTCTGTTTTATATTCAATATAAATTGGCGTGGCCGGGACTGCAGTCCTTGCTTTTCTTTCTCCAAGTACCGTAGATCCCGGAATACAAGCCGAGAATTTTGTCCTAGATTTTTGGCTTAGAGTTTGGGGTTCGGTTTATACAACGAGTATCATTTCAGATTCCAGATTTCCAGCGCAATGCCGGTTTTGCTGATGAATACGGAAGTAAATAATGACGAAACCACAGAGCCATCTTTCAGATGAAGAAGTAACTTTGCATGCCGGTACTTTAAATTAAATAAAGAATTTATTCAAAAAAGTGTTTTAGTTGTTGATTTTATTAATAAAATTTATAATAAATTATCGGGAAGTTTAAAATAAAATTTATTTTGATTCACGATCCACATCTTGCGTTACGAAACGGATGCGGTCACGTGTATCTGCTTGCGCGATTGTAAACAAACAACCAAGAGCGTTAGTAGCGTCAGTCGGAGCCCAGATACATGTGTTTGTGGATGTAATTTCGAAACGAAGATGGACATTGTGTGGAAATATCTCCTTCTCCCTTCCTGCAGCCCAAAGATGTCAAATTAAATGGTGAGTACAGTATGAAATTGTTTCTAGAATAGAATGCCTTTTACTGTCTATACGCATCTACAATGAGATTAAAAGCAGCTCCTTCAGTGCAGAAAAAAGTTCTGTATAGGGCTTGTATGGTTGTTTTTTAGCCTTAGCATAACGCCGTATCTGTGGCCCCGCTTCTGCTTTCTTTCCCTCCTCCGTCTGTGTCGTCTCCTAGACCCGACAACAAACCACGGAGAGCCCGCTGGTCTCGCTATGTTGTCTGGGATGTTGTGCGTGTGATGAAAAACACTCAAAACAGATGTCTGGCTCTGGACACCGATGTCTATAAGGTTCTGAATGGTGTAGCGGATGTTCGCCGAACCAATCGTGCACAAACAAGGACAAAAAAAAGTACAAAAACAACAAAAAAGTGCACTGAAAAGGAGAGCCCTGAGCCGCTGCGCGCCGCCATGCTCCTAGCCTAATCGAAGTAGGCTAGGCACTTTTTATAACTTTTTGGTTAGTACATTAGAAAAAATATTGGTGTTTTTTTTATTATGAAAAGGTTAAGTAAGTGTTGTAGTGGGAGGTTTGGAACGCATTATGGGTTAGCCTTTGCGAACGAATTAAGTTCGTAAGTCAAGGGTCCACTGTATTGCGTATTTAAGTTAATCAAATTTATAACAATTCTCCGGAAATCCACCCGCCGATGTACCGTATTTGCGTATATAGTTTCAACACAAAGGTTCCAATTTACCTAACTTCTCCGCAATCACTTCCTAGTTTCCATCAAAAATGCCGGCAGTCTCAAATTCTCGCCGATAAACATTATAAATATACCCGAAGAGACACTTTTAAGGAAATTTAGAAAATTTTGCTTGGAGAAGGGGGTCGGCTTAAATACCGGTCATTGGCAAATACATGTAATTTAGTCGGTAGAGAAGGGGATCGGCTAATATACCGGGTCGGCTTGTATTCCGGGATCTACGGTAACCGATTGCCACACAATCAGCTCAGCTCAGCTCAGTTATAGACGTTAAGCCATCTGTAAGCTTGGAGCACCGATTCTTCAAAACGTTTAACGAACATTGAAATATCTTCATAGTACATGTTTAATTATTCTATCCTTCATGCCAGTCCCAGTGAAGAATATAGATTATTTAAATGAAGTTAAAGTTTTATCTGTATAATATAATAAACATATTTTGCTGCATTTCATCTTAAAAATGATATCGTCATCATATGTAAATACACACTTTATAAAGTGGCGCAGGTTGTGTAATATTATAACTGTAGTCCAAGTTTACAGTGAGGTAATTGTACTTATAAGTACAAACAGTTCTACAAGGAGCACTTGATTGAGTGCGTTTAAAGTTCTTTGGGATGAAACTGTTTCTGAACTGCGAGGTCCGTACAGGAAAGGCTTTGAAATGTTTTGCTGTGGCTGAGGTAGCGTGTGCTTGAAGCTATATACCGATAATTCTCTTTCCGATCAGCTACTGCTGTGATTCCCACTCAGATACAGTGATATAAATACTCCGAGTGGTGCAGTGAGAGTAATATGGAAAAAGATGATCCGCTGTGGCAACTCCTAACGGGAGCAGCTGAAAGAAGAAGAAGGTGCAGTTAGAGTAACAACGCTAAAGCAGTTATGGTATTTGGAATACTATGGCTATTCCCTGGACCATTATATTGTTACAAGTTAATTACAATCAGATGCATTACACTAATAAACAATATGCGGTTAATTTCAGTGTATTTATAAAGCCGCGTCAGGAAAATAAGGAGTAACCACACAGGAACAGTAGCACTGCTTTGACGCTGGGCACCGCCAGTCTGCAAAACCGAGCGGAGAACTTGTGTACAACAAGGTATGAGGTACCGTGGAAAAGTGCATGGCTTTACGCCAAGTGTAGGTTTTATACATCGCGATTTGAATGTGGAAAAGTTCTTACGCAACATTTCTGTGCGTACGCACCGTTTATACATGAGGCCCCTGGTCATTCCAATTTCTCATTGTACCTTATCTTGTCAAAGCTTAAGGCAAATGCTTTCTAAGTGATGTTATGTGATCATTTAAGCCAGTTCAGTTCATTTTTGAAGCTACCATGGGTTCAAACTTGTCAAGGATTAAGGGTGGATTGTAAGAATCCAAACAAGAATCTCAGATAACACAAAAAAATGTGTGCAAATTTTTCGTTCATTTTATATGTGATTTATCAGAATGTGTATTTTATAAATCAAATGGCTGCCTGCATTATTTGCCTGATCCTGCTTAGCATAAAAAAAAATATGTGAAGACATCATGTGGGGTAACCACTAACAAGGTAAAAAGTGAAGAACAGGTGCAATGCCTGTCAGGTCATGGATAATATGAATATATGATTTATTTACATATTGAAGATCATGCTTGAGTCACATTTCATGATACAACACTTTGCATTTTAAAGGTACTTGCGTACTTTAACATTGTATAGCACTTGTACAAACTGAACACACCACCACCTCTAATTGCAGCACTGTTATGTACTCAAAAAGTCCTGTTGTGTACTTTCAAAGCTATTTCTATTTTAATTCAGTAAGCTGTTTGAAATTTGAAATTAACCTTTGGTAACAAGTAAATGAATAGTTTCTTGTACTTTGAAAAAATAAGTCTCTAAAAATATAGGATGTTGCTTACGCATTTTATTTAAAAATGCTAAATGTGGTTGTTAATTATAAATGCTTAACAGTTATTGTAACCTTCCGTCTTCCAAAAGGAACACCTTCCCACACACACAAATTTTCTATGTTGTTTCAAAATGGTGAGTCACAGAATATTCTTCTTTAAAATACTTCATAATACAGCCAAAAGCTTAATTTCTGGAACTTTAATTCATAACTGGCTAAGTTGTTAAATGTAACTGCAGCAAGACTGATATTAAAAGTTTTATATAATGAATGAAAATGTAAGCAAATTGTATCTAAATGTTAAATGCTTTTTATTATGAACAGACTGTGTGCGTTTTCATTACGCAACCCTGTAAAGACATTTCAAAAATGTATTCTTGATAATTTGGAATTGAGGTTAGCATGCCTCAAAGCCCCAGCGGAGTAGGGTGGAAATCTCAGACTCTTTCATTATCTGGTAAGTTATCTTAGACTCAGCATTGGTTTTCTCCTGGTATTCCAAAGATGTGTGTGTATGTGTGTGTTGGGTTAATTAACATCTCCATACTGAAACAAAGTGATTGAACTGAGTGTGAGTGTGCCCAGTATAGACTGGCGCCTATCCAGGGATGATAACTCATGTTGTCAGTACAGTCTCCAGGTCACCTTGACCATAAAGTTGGGTTAAATGGTTAAGAATATGGACAGAAATATTTGAAAGGTAGTATGAATTAGTAATCAGACATATCTAGACCACATTACTATCAGTTAACTTTTGTTTACTTTAGTGTCTGATAATTAAATGTAACCACAGAATCATAAATTTGTTGAATTCAGGGTTGGCATAATGTACTACTTTACAAAAAAGCATTTACTTAATGCATCAGGATAAAATATTATGAAAACAATTCACAATGTTTAAAACAAGTGACAAAATTTTCATTCTAGCATAAGCATTTCCAAGATTCTGCACTCGTCACTGCATGCTATTTAACATTTTTGTTCGAAATCAGCAATCATTGGATGTTTCAATTTCATTTTTCGGTTCTGTTTAATAAGTCTTGTTAGTAAGTATGTTACTTATATGAAAGCCAGAGCAAATGTTATTTATTTGTGCACTGCCACTTCTTATTCAGGAAAAGACACCAGTCATTCCACGTGAGAAAGACTTTCCGAGACTAAGATCATAAAGCTTATAAAACCATTTCTGGACAAAGGCAGAACTGTAACAACAGTTGCGTAAAGTGCTAAAGTCATTCATGTACTGAAGTAGCATTGCACATGTACCTTCTCAGCATGCCCATGTCGATCAAATGCAAGAAGCTCTGCAGTCTACTTTAATGTCTACTCTGCAGTGACTTTACACTGTAGGAAGATAAGTAAATAAATCAAAATAAATAGGTAAATAACATTTGATCTGGCTTTTATATAAGTAACATATTGCTGGTTTTTTTTATATAAAGACCCTCACAAAACATAATCACAAACATAATTTTGCACAATACCTTGGTAAGCTCTGTAGGCCCTGCTGGTTCATTGAAGGACATGTGTGTCTCAGATACACTGGCAGGATGACGCCAGACCTCTTGCTGCATCCAAACGGTGCGATCTTTCGCCATTACACCTGGTGCAGCTGTGTTGTTCTTATGTGTTACTGGATATTTCTTGTGTGGAGGGTGTCTGTTCTTCTTTCTCCAATGTAGAACCCTCATCCTCATCTGAGTTCACCTCTGTTATAGTATGTCTTTATTTGAAAACTAGCGGTGTCAGCTCAGGGGGAGTGTGAACATGACTGAGAGAATAAAACTAAATAATAAAAGAAAAACACTAACTGTTACAAGTACCATACTTTTACAGACTCAAATCAGATGTATGTTTTTATTCTATAATAGTAACAATAAGAGTAGCTCACTACTCAAAATGGTAAATCTAGGAAGCGTCTGGAATCGAAACCCGCAACCTCTTGATTATGTGTCAGCAATTCTTACTTCTATACCATCCAAGCGGTCATGTCAGCATCATACCCTCACCGGATTTCTTTTTCTTAAATTATATTCTTGAATAAAAGCACACTTGTTTTGTTATACAGTACTTGTGCTTTTTGTGAAAGTGTTTATTTGATATTTGGACTTCAGTTTTCACACATTACACGCTATCTACAATTTGTCAATTATTACTAAAACATGAAAAATATTTCTGTTTCAGTTATGTGTTCAACAATTCCTGCCTCACATTTCCTGTCATCCTACATTTACATAGATCGTTGTAGACAATGAATACACATGAAATGTATGTATTCCAAATGACATTATATTATTTACCCTCTACAGTTCCAGGCACCTCACACCCAGATAAACAGACGTGAACTCTGAGAATTTTCTGTGCGACTTGAGCTGCATCGGTGGGGGGATGGGATAGTATTCTCCTTGCTACTTGTGCTGCTTGACACATTTGGAAATCAAAGGAGCTTATGATGAAGTGCGAAGGAATTTAAGGTGGCCTGGGATTACCAGTTTTTTCGTAGGCTTTAGGGATTCTAGTGTTAAATGATGGACCAGGAAATAAAGGCATCAAAGGGGCAAAACAGAGCAGTTAAAGCCAAAGGTCAAGGAACTCATTCAACAAAACAATACACAATTGAAACACAGAAAAACAAACCCAATAAGCACCATTATCCGTCACATGCCTAGCAACAAACATTTATAACAGCAAAGAACTCAGAAAGAATGTGAGAACAAAAAGGTGTTTCAATGATGTCACCAACAGTAATGACAATATGGATAAATTACGCCTGGAGAAAACCAGCCTGGAAAGGACTAGAGCTTCTCTCACATTTGAACCATAAGTATTATTTTGATTCAGAGAACTATTAATTGTAATTTAATAGATAGGACAAAGCCAGCTAATGTATTTTGGTATTGGTGTAGCTGTAACTAAAAGATAATAACCTTCTGAAGGATAGATTATAGCACAGTGTAATAAGTTTATTCCTATATCCAGTCAGAAAGGGCGGAGTAGCATCTCTCTTTCACACACACATAACAAGAGAGCCAGATGTGTGTTGGGGTTAGTGAAAACCCAGTGCAGAGGCTGCTGTGATCAAATGAACACCACAGTATAAAACACAAGAAGCTCAATAACTAGCTAATGAACTTATCCAACTTAAAAACATGAATTGATAGATTAGAATTCATAAGCTATGTGCCTTTTTCTCTAAGACTGAACAGGATATGTATAAGCCGTGAGGTAGAATTCATAAGTTATGTGCCTTTTTCCATAGGATAGAAAAACTTTAAGTGAGCTTTCAAAATATTATATTTTGGCTGTTTGATATTATTTTTTATCTATATATCTATTCACATATATATCTATGTATATATACTTGCATATATCCATCTTCTATTATCTTTATGTCATAAATAAACTATTATTTTGTTTATTTCAACAAGCATGTATGGGTTATTTGTGAAAGTAAGTCTGAAAAAGTGAAAGGGTTGATCTAGACTTTCACCATATTGTACAGATTTCTTCACATTTATGCTTTCCTGGAATGGAACATGAAACAAAGATCCCTCTCTCAATCTACATTTAATTTGGCGTCCCTTGAGGGACATACTGTTAATTGTTTTAATTATTTTTTAGCATTGCTTAAGGTAAAACTGATAATTAATTAACTTAGTGATTGTACACCAAACACATTATACTCCCTTGGGTGTATAAGTTAAACTTCACTCTCTTCCTGTACATATTATATATATTTAGGGACAATCCTTTGGTGTCTGCCTTTCTTGATCCTAACACCTCTCCCTCACTCACCCATTTTTGCCAGAAATCCACTTTTTTCAGCCTTGCAGTTTTGCTAAGGGTTCTTCTGTTAATAAATTGTTATTCAGTTTTAAGTCAGGTAAATTATATTTATTTAATACACTTGGATCTTTAATATATGTTTTTACATTTCAGTTAATCTCTTATCATCTCCTTTCGAAATAAATAAATCACCTAATCTGAAATTGATCTCTGTTTCACATTTGCTTCAAAATAGCTCATTGTGCTTTTAGTGTGAGATAAATTAATTTGCATAGATGGTTAGTTTAAAAATTATCTTTTTCTCCCTAACTGGGAGAATACTGGCAATGGGACAGTGGTCAAGACTTTTTCCCATTAACATTCCATAATATACACTACACTTTGCAAGAAATACTTATATCCTATTTTATTCTGAAATTCCATTAAAATTGCAGTATTACACATGTACTTATCTTGGCTTTAGCTCCTCAGGGTTCTGTGTTTCATTTCTGTCTGGCCCTGCAATATATGTAAGCAGAACCATCAGATCTGATGGGAACAACTGTTGGTAGTATGCGCTGTAAGTATTTTGATTGCAAATGATACTTCTCAGTGAATAAGTCCTTGAATTTGTGCTGAGTGAGAAGCTCTTATGCTGCCGCTTTTCAGATGTGGGTCAAGCTGCCAGTTTCGCAAATTGCTGATTTATTTCATTGCCAAAAATTGCTGGGGCTTCACTGTTCTGGAATTTACAGGGATGAACAAAAAAAGAACTCTCCTACTTTTCAGTCTGTGTGCAAGGCTGGTATAAAGTTGCATTAATTTCTAACGCCATATTAAAAGTCTATCCACACCATTTCAATAAGGGGCAATGTGGTCACTATCATTTTAGTATCTATACTGCTAATAAATAATTTCTAAATGATGTAAAAGCTATTAAAAAGCTGTAATGTATTAGAAAATAAATTATTTAAACACTTCCAAGAGGACACTGAACTGTTTTACTTGTCCAGTGTGGCCACCAGGGGCACTTCAGCTCCTCAAACCCGACAAAGATAGGCTTGGACACAAGTGTAAAATGAATAAAGTGTTTTTATTCATGAGAAACTTTGCTTGGGCAAGCGTTTTCCACCACAGCCACAAGTACAGTTAAGCACTCTTTGTCTTCTTCCTCTCTGTGCCACTGGTTACTGCCTCCTCTGCTCCTGGCAAGCTTTGTCATCCACCTCCCAACTCTGGCTCTCCGAACTGAGGCAGTCCAAACCTTTTATCTGTCATCCCGGAAGTGCTTCTGGTGTTCCTTACATGTGTCCCGAAAGCACTTCTGGTTGAGACGGAAGCCCCATGAAGTAAGGCTCCCCAGTCCCTGCATCACCTCTTGGAGTAACCCACGGAACCCAACAGGACTGAGTCAAAGAACTCCAATTCTCGGTATGCCTTGTAGGAATCTGAGGCACCGCTACAACCCAGGGGAGATAATTCCGTGTGCATGTTCTTAACCCTGGTCCTTCAATCTTAATGGGTGTCCAGGCCAGGTAAGGACACGTGCCGTTCCTCACACCAGGGTTGGTTGGTTGATTGGTTCATCCAGTCTGAGTGGGATTTTCTCTGGGTACTCCAGTTTTCATTCCACATTCCATAAACATGCATCAGTGGTTAACTGAATAGTTTGCCTCAATTTCAGTAAGTGTGGGTTCATGAAGGGTATCCTTTCTAGGGTTTCACTCAAAACCTGCGTCTGATGTTGCCAGAATTTGAATGTGGCTCCCATGACATTTTAGTTAGTTGTTTCAACTGACATAAAAAGGCAGCTTAATTTGAAAGATTTCAAAAAAAGTATACAGTTAGCAATATTAAAAAGGTAATTTCCAAAGAAAATCAATACTCTGGAGGAAAAATATAAAAAATGTTAAATTTATCTTTGCTCATTTACAATATGCAGCAGCAAGATAAGGGGAAGTTTTGTGTTTGCCCTGCAAGGCCATGGATTATTCCCCAAATCATTTTTATTACTATGTTAGAACAATTACATACATAGCATACTTGTCCATCCTATTCACCTAGATTCTCCAATATATTATTAAGTTGAGATCTGAAGGTCCCCAAAGTCCTACTCCCCACCACACTACTTGATAGGTTATTCCATGTGTCTTTAGTTCTTTGTGTGAAGAAAATCTTTCAAACTTTTGTGTATAAGTTGCCCTTAACAATATTAGAACTGTGTCCCTGTGTTCTTGTTAAAGAATTTATTTTAAGATAATAGCTGTGAGCCACTATATAATTCTCTTCATAATTTTAAATACTTTGAACTTATCATTTCTTAATCAAAATGGAATGCAGTACTCCAGGTAAAGCCTCACTAGTATATGGGTTACATATAACCTCCCTTGACTTGAATTTCACATATTAGTCTATATACCCTAACATCCTGTTAGCAGCCTTCATGATAGCCTTCATAAGTTCACTGTGATTCCTAGATCTTTCTCATTACGAGTAAGTTCTAATTTTCAGGCAATGCTCCCTCATACCTCCAACAAACTGGGTTTAAATCTCAGCCTACTTTACATTTGAGTTGAGTCTTGTTGCCCAAATGTCTTTTATGGCCCTCCTCCTGTTTATCCAACATATCTTCCACATTCAGGTAATATTTACTTTGCTTTATTCTCTATTGTTTTTTACTCCTTTTTTGAAAACATTCAGTTTTATTCTGGACTAATTTTGTTCATCTATACTAATAAAAGGCAAAGCCCTCACTCACTGACTGACTGACTGACTGACTGACTGACTGACTGACTCATCACTAATTCTCCAACTTCCCGTGTAGGTAGAAGGCTGAAATTTGGCAGGCTTATTCCTTACAGCTTCCTTACAAAAGTTGGGCAGGTTTCATTTCGAAATTCTACGCGT
>JANRMT010062835.1:65314162-65326648 GCA_026402145.1 Polypterus bichir lapradei | reverse complement strand
TATATATATATGACAGCAACACTCATCACTCACAACAGTGACAAAACAATTACATTGACAATCATGTTACGTTATTTTCAAAATGTTTCCTTTTCTTTTTCATTGCTTCTTTAATACACTACTTCTCCGCTGCGAAGCGCGGGTATTTTGCTAGTTTTTAATATTAGGAGGCTCTGCCCCCTGCTCGCTTTGCTTGCCAACCCCTGGAAGGGCACTACGCGCTAGCCACTTCACAGCTCTGCCACTAATGTATGGGGAAGCAGATGTACAATTTAAACAGATGGTTATTTTCATGGGAATTGTTACATATGAATAATAAAACTAACTATTTTACTTTACAGCAAGTAATTAACCATAGTAAAAATAGTAAAACATAATAAATTGAAAGAAAATTGTGTTTCATGCTGCGTTAGAGGTATTCATTGCATTATATGTTTTCGTTCTGTATGGCTTTGAAATTAACACACAAATACTTTTTCAACTTACACTTTTACTGTTAAACTTGTAACAAGGCGCTATATATGCACCGGACACAGATTCACACCGGAGGCACGTATAAAATAAGAAGACTTTCATTTTTCTTCACCTGTGGGGCATGTCTTCCCCATAATCCCCACAGGCACAACACAGTCCCAAGTGTGAAAAAGCACCACCAAAAACACACTTTCTTCTCCTGCACCACCACTCCTCCCAGGCAACCTCGTCCTCCTACACCTGACTCTGGCCACTTAGTGGTGGTTGCTGGCTCCTTTTATTGGGTACAGGTGCTTGATTGCCGACATCCGGCTGCACTTCTGGGTGTGGTGAATATGCTGCCCACACGGGCTCAGGAGTCCCAGCTACAGCACCCCCTGGCGGCGCCTGCAGGACCCAACAGGACTGCACCCAACTCCAATTCCCAAAACCAAAATACCACTCCAACCCAGGGGGGTGGCCATCTAGCGTCCAGGGGAAGGTATTCCACCATCCAGGGCTGCTCCCTCTGAATATACAGTGAAGGGGCGTCCCGGCCAGTCATGGACCCTAGCCATATGCCACAAACTTCAGTAAAAACAATATTTGGAATTAACTTTACGTCAATATTGCATTGAAGTTTGATTCAGTATTTGGACTTACATCGTGACAATGCAACATATAATTTCCTGTGAGTGAATATCATTTCTTTCTCTCTAATAAATAAACCGACTTTTTCGAATGTTTGTCCCTGTGATTTGTCAATTGTCATAGCAAAAGCTATTCTCAAGGGAAACTGTAAATGTTTTAATACGAATGGCATATCAAGATCTCCTTTGGTGTCTAATGCTATCTGCGGAAGATGTACTACATTACCTTTCTTGTCGCCTGTTAAAATTTTACATGTTACAATTGCTCCACCAATTTTGAATACAACTAATCTTGTCCTAGTGCATAGCCCATCATTCATACAGTACATAAATTATGCAATAACATTACGATACATCCTTCTTTCAACAGTAATTTGGCCATTGGAAGACCAGAGGGTGTTAACGGTTGTAGATATTCTACGGGATATTGTAAGTTGATGTCTTCCACACCATCACCACCAACTGTTTCAGCATAGTATATTGATACGCATTTAACCAATTTGCCGTGTAACCGATTGACAATTTTCGCATTAATTTGTTTGACTTCATCATTTCTCAGTGATAGGATTGCCTGTGTACACATTTCTTCTGTTGATAATCCTTCGGGATTAAATTCTTCAATAAGATTTGTACATAATAAGTCTTCTTTTCTTGGGAACTTAAAGTGAGGGAAATGTAAAAATGTATAAGAGCTGAGAGCACAGGTACTGTGTCTGACAAAAGCATTCACACAAATGAGAGGTGAGAGGACCGTGAACGTGGGCCGTTAACCGGAAATGTTTGACAGGAGGGTGGGACCCCCCTACCTACTTTAAAAAAATCTCTTGGCAATAGTCTCATCTCATCTCAAGATTTTCTTTTATAATAGAGAGATATGTTTCTTATTATCATGAAGTAACATCATTATGTTTGAAATGTTATTACAGTATCATTTTGTTTCATTTTATGACAAGCAATGTTATTATAAATAATAATTTTGTGGTTGCTGCCATGTTCTTTTATAGCAATGAAATCTACTGCAAGTCTCGTAAATTCTGATATCACTAAACGTGACCCATCGCATTGGCAGTACTTAAAATAGTAGAATGGTAATAAAGACATTCAATTTTTGGATTCTCAAAAATATTTTTGTGCTTATCTAGCAGTTACTGTACATTTAGAATTTCTTACTGTATTTATTTTGGTTAGGATTTTGCTTCATGACAACTGCTTTTTCTTTTGATCTCTCAGTATTTTAACCATAGCCTGTTCCATGATTCTGCTCCTGAAAAGATGTTCATCTCCTGCTAGAGCTTTCTCCTGCCTGCCTTCTTACACTGAAAGTCTCCTACAATGTCATTGCATGGACAGTATGTCACATAGACCTGGAGTTCTTTTTTTGCACTTGTCCTTTTTTAAGCAAGCTGTTAAGGACAGCCAGGAAAATATAGACAGATTCAAAATATTAAGGACTAGGAAATGAAAGGTGTTAAGGGCAGCAGGCAAACTTATAGTCAACTCCAAGATACACAAATCTGATAAACAAAACCAAAATACTACCCAGAAATCAAATGTCAGAAAGGAGTGTTGAGATAATATTTTGTTATACCAATCAAATGAAACTCAGAGTAAAATGAATCAATTTTCTTTACAGATTTTACTCAGACGTTTCCATGTCTTGAATGCTTCACCACCATCTTACATATTTGATGACTAAAATCTTCATGTGCCACAAAAAACAAAAAGTAAACAACACAATCAGAAAATGACAACATGAAGAGCAAAAAAGACTCCCAAAATGGTGACAGAATTACATATTCTAATGTTAATAATGATAAAATAGTTAAAGTTTAATCCATTCATAATAAATAACTGAAAATTTTTAAAAAATCAAGATTCAGAATTAAATGAGGACACCCAATTATACCTTCCACAAGAAAAAACACAATACATGTTATTCAGCAGTTCTTCAGTATTGATTTTTATTTTATTATCAAGCCAGGTCCAAAAGTGGAGTGCAGACTCACATGTAAAAGCTTAGGTACTGGAGCTCATCTAACTGGAGATTCTAAAAGCATCAAGCCATCTTGATTGTGAAGATCTCATCTTCTTGATGACCAAGGAGACATTACACATTAGTTTTTAAACTACCAAAGCAACATGACTGGTAGGACAATGGTGAAGTCAGGGACAGGCAGACCTGCACAGGAACTCGAGAAACTCATACGAGTGGCGCATGCTGAGAATCACTGCGGCATACTGTATTTAGTCATCTCCATTCCCTGGGCAATAACAACATGCAGTGGTAAAAACTGAGCACTAGGAGCAAATATTATCCAACTTAATTAGATATTAACAGTGATGTCTTGAAAGCCAAACAAACATCAATTTCATAGTGTGTCTCTCTCTGTCTCCCTGTCTTTCTCCTCCAATGTCCTCAGTGAATTGTGCATTTGGTGACATTCAGGGACAGGCTGGGGAATGCACAGAGACTCAGATTCATTTAGAGCACTTGGAAGTTCGGTTTTTCAATTATCATAAACAAGGCAAGGCCAGGTGATCATAGCCATTGTGTCAGGCACTGTTGAGCAGTAAATGCATTTAATAATTGAAACATACAGTAGGCTTAACACTCAAAACAATAAAAAATTAACAATAATGAGGATGCAAGATGTGAGAAGTAGTCATCCTGGTCAGAATTGATTGTGTGGGTTAAGTTTATCTGTGTCTCTCAACTTGTTTGGTATTGGAGGAATGTGGCTGTCTGTGAGTGTGCCCTACAAAAGCCTTCAGCTTTATCCACTTTTCCTACATCATGTCTAATGCTGCCAGAACAAGCTCCAGCTTTCCATTAAGATGTAGTTGGATTAGGTGGGTTCAGCTAAAGACTGGATGAATGTTTAAAAAAAAATCTTGGGAAACAGGACTAGCAAAAGTCAGAGGGTAAGTAAAGCAGTTTTCTTGGAACTTCTCCAAATTGGCAAGGATATCAAAAAGCATGAGAAACAATGAAGGTCAGAATCTGTACACCCTAAACTTTGATCATTAAGAGATGACAAAAATACAACTGCAGTGGATGCACCTAATATATATTTCAAATAACTCCACATTACTACATTACTCATGCAAGACTGTTCCTTTCAGTCTTTTGTAACTAAGAATGATTATAGTGATGCCCCAATAGTTTTAAAGATTCGTATTGGTTACACCCTGGCAGTCTGGACTGACCCTTAAAGTGGGCAGCATGGTGACATTGTGGTCGAGGTTATCGGGACCTGGCTTTGACTTCTGGTCTAGTCATTTACCTTGTGGAATTTCCTTATTTTCTTTGTTTCTTTGTATGAGTGAGTTTTTCCTGTGATGTTCTGAGTTGATTTTTGTCTTGTGCTTTGTGGAGATGGGTTTTTCTCTGACTCCCTGTAACTTCTGAATTAACCAAGAAGGATAAGTGAATGGAGGTGTTCATCTTCTAAAGATTAATTTATCTTTGTTTTTTAATCTTTATAAATAGCATTTTAGTATTATTACCAAGATTTTATGGAACATAGGTATGTAAAGGACATTATATTTAATGCAGTACTTCAGTGTACCCTTCTAACCCTTTTCACATAAAGCATGCTTTAATAAATCAACAAAGTTAAAAATAAAACGATGCCCAAGACCCTAGTAACCACATGACCCAATGGAATGCATTTATCTTTCTTTTTGAGGTTTGGGTAAACTTAAGTTGGGGCTCCAGTAAGTTTTTTTTTTTCCATTTAGTAAATATTGGGAAACCCAATGCTAGCACTAGGGAAAAGGAAAAAGTGGTTAAAATCTTAAAAGAGCTCTAAGCAAAAATTCTCTAAAATTATTAGACAGAAATAAATAAGTAGAAACATCAGTAGCAGCAAAGCTTGCAACCGTTACTTATAGATGTATAATTCTGGTGTTTGTGTTATGGCTTTACAGGAATATGTTATTTTTATGCATGTCATTGAAGTGGTGGTGATAAATAATTTCTGAGAATTTGTGGCAGTGACTTGTGATGCTATGTTCATATGATTTTAGCTGAATATAAAAGAAGAATTGTTGTAAAGAGGATTATATTGGCACAGTGAGTGGCAATGCTGCCACACACTGTAGTACTGTGAGACTTTATCAGTTCCCACCTGGTATGCTAGCTGTATGGACCTTGCATGTTCCCATTCTTTTTCATGGTTCCATCCACAGTCCAGTTCAAAGATGTAAAAGGTAAACAAAAATGCCATCTTTATTAAGCAGATTAAATTATATGGAAGGATTAGCTTTGGAGAAAGACAAGATCACCCTACCTATATTGGTCATGATCTTCTGTCTGCCCATTGTGTGGGCTTGTTCTTTTGCTCTCTTAGTACCACAGAAAGTCACCCATATCACTTGTAATATTTGTTTACTTGTCTGTCTATCTCCAGTTGAAATTGCCCTTTCCTTCCCTTACCCGAGCCTTTGCTCCATCTGACCTCCTGTCCATTGAGGTATTTGAACTGAGAATTCTTTAAACATCAGATAGGGGATTACCATTGGAGCAATCAGACTTACTTATGGGGTTAGAAATATTCTCTAAAAGTCACCAGAGCTCTCAAAGGTGGTCCTTGTATCCGTGAATCCCTGAATGCTAAAACACAATTAAAATACCAGGAACTCACGTGACTACTGTTTGGCCTACCCTGTAACTACTCCTTTACAAGACAGTTTTACTAGATAGGTAAGTAAGTATGTCAGGCACCCCATACATTAGTTGTGGCCTCTATAGTGTGCTATTGACTCAAACTCAAATGTTGCCTGTGAGGCAAAAATAAGTAAAAATCTATTTCTTTATATGTGAATTTTACCAGTAAGTAAGTAAGTATGCCGAATACATCAGTATAAATTAAATGCTACATGAGTCTTACTGTAAGTGCTAGCTTACTATTGCTTGCTGTGGATTATTCACAATGCATTAATGTATGTACTCATGTAGAGTGAGCACTTCAGCCTAAAAGGATAATTTTTATTGGTGTAAAAGTTAATCATAGAAATACCTAAATAATGTTCCTGCACACCCTGCAATATTTACCTGTGGAATTGTTAATAATGGCAGGCTGCATGCTGCTATGCAAGTCTTGATCTCAGTTTTCCATCCCTGCAAAGATTTAACATTTAACCTCTGAATACCTTAACAATGGCATAGGCCAGTCTGGCTCTTGTTCCCCCAGTGCAAGGAGTTAACAACAGTCTCATTACCCAAACAAAATCCAGGAGCTTGCTCCCTCAGAGATCACAGAACATAGCCTGCTCCCACTTTGCTGCCTCTGAAAACATTTAACCTGAACAAGCACAGCTCGTCAAAATACTGACCTGTAAGCACCTTAACATGGTAAGTCTCCCCCACAAGGGCTATACTTAAACAGGATACTTATTATATTACAGAACTACTTGGCCTGAGCTGTAATTATACAGAACCTGGATAAGTACAATCTCTCATCCTATAGAACCTCCAACCATCCAGTGACTACTAGCGTCACAGTAAATTACAAGGTAGTTTCAGTGAGATAATATCAAATTTTAATTTATTTAAATCTAAACTTATGTTTATTTGAAGGGAAATCAGGCATATCAAGCGCTAGAAATTAAAATAGAAGTAAACATACAATCGCAACAATATAAATCATTGTCTATACATCAAGCTTATATCATATGTTCTTACAACCATTTACACACTGGTTAGTTTATCTAAGCTTAAAGCTTTTACAATCGAATATTTATAATACTATATTGGCATTTGTTTCTGTTATGATTAGTATCCTTTATCAAATTTTGTGCCTTCATTGGGAGCTTTTGGGGAGATCTATATGGCTAATAAAGTATCTATCTATCTATCTATCTAATTTTTTTTTTTATCTAAGGAATCTGTCTGATTTATTTTTAGCTAGCTGTGGTCCTGAAAGACTGGTATAATTTTAAAGTTTGCCTGTGGAACCATTGTATTTTTTAATGGGTGCTGTGTTTTTATCAGTCACGTCAGGAATGGCCACTGGTAATAGATGCCATAATTACCTGGGAATGCACAATGCATTATGCTATTGGTACGACTGTACAAAGGATGACATGTCCATTCCCAAATCATTCAAGTTTAAATTAAAAAATAGCGTTTGTGTGTGCTTCTTCGAGATAAAAATTTCTCGGTTAAGGAATTCTTTTTGCACTTTGGTCTTTGATTTTTGCTTACAGTTTTTGGCTTGGTGACAGATTTGTTTAATTTGTTCACTCCTGCTTGTTCTGACAATGTTTCTTCTACTGAGCCTTTTAAAAAAACTCTTTACTATTTCTCGTGGAGACAGAACAGTTTCTATATTTGAATATCTTCCTGTATTCTTCAGTCTTATTTGCATGGGTCTCAATATCCTGTTTCTTTTGAAACACGTATATTTATTCCTATGAGTCATTGTAATGTGCTTGAGCGACCTTTTCCTTCTGCCCAATTAGGCACTTGTCCATTAAACTCCTGTTTCAATACAGAATATCAAAAATAATGGTAGCTTCCCTGTATGAGCTATACAACACTGTTTATGCTGTTTTATTTACTTATCTAAATGATACTAAAATAATCCTAATATCCACACAAATCAAATATTGCAAGTCTTATTTAACAAACTGTAAAAAGTTTTACCCCAATACAGTTAGCATAGAAAAATTCATTTGCATTAAGTAAGCTTAGCTGCTGCTGGTAATGACCACAGCACACAACAGTTAGCCAGTTATTAAGATGTCAGGTAATTGAAAGGAACTACTCTGGGCATCTCTCTCCTAGGAGGTTTTGTTTTGCTGATGTGCTCGCACCACTTGTGCATTAGTGGCAGGAGGAAAAGCAAAAGTGATACTATTTTGCAAATGTGCTTGCCTCGCTTCTGTATTAGCAGCTAAGCAAGTGGCTGTTTCTTCGGAGGTTTTATTTTGCAAACATGCTGGCCTCGCTTGTGTATTAGCGGCTAAGCGAGTTTCTGTTTCCTCTGAGGTGGAGCCCTTACCCCGACTCCACATTTCACTTCCGGGCTGGACAGACACACACACTTCCACGCATAGATGTTTATATATAAGATACACCCTTTTTGCATGTGTGTGATAGAACATGGTCCTAAGATTCTGACAAGATTTTGCCTTTCTTGCAGAGTAACCCCTAACGCACTTGGCAACACTTCCAATTACTGTAAAATAAATTTGTCTTTGTAATTCAGTGTTATGATATTGGGTGGAGAGGAAAATCAAAGCTTTATGTTCTCCACAGAAACAGAATAGTCATTTAGTTGTTTAATTTCAGCTCACATAAGTTGTGAAATTACACTGTTTTGTTAAGCCAAAGGAAAGAGTATAATAAAAGGGTGACCCATGCAGTATCAACAAGAAATCTGTTTTAGAAATAACAGTAGTAAATTGGCTTGCTGGAGTCAAAATTTAAATTAGCTCCCCTAATTCCCACATCTAAATTAGCATATAGACCACATCAATTTGTACTGATTCCTATCCAAGCTAATAGCCCAAAATGTAAGGTAATGAAATTGCTTAGCAAACTGCAATCATGCCTTTGAAGTCTGACAATATAAACTAATGAACAGTGTCACTCTTATTATTGCCATGGTGTATTTATAATAGTAGGCAATAAAGATTTCAATGGACTAGTAGAACTAAGGGTCTTTTTTTTAGTAAATCCACTCTAATATAATTTATTATGTATTTTTATCAGTTTCCCAAGCTGTTGTAAGAAATATTGTGCTCGTAGTAGCATGTACAAGGCCACACTCCAAGAAAATGATGGCAGAAAGGAACTGATAGGTTAATGGGGAGTTGGGTGACTATAGATACCTGTAAAGATATCCCTGTCTGGTGTCCAATCATCTGAAAAGGATAATGCACAACTTGTTAAGCCTATTTTCCCATAAATCTTGCAAATGTGAAATATACTTGATTAGGTGTTGCTGCCCAAGTATACATCAATTCAAGGATATTGTCACAGAATTCCTAGCCATCACCTTATTCCCAGTTGTCTCCATTTATTTAGTGTGATGCTACAAAGATAGTAAAAACTGAGGAGTCAGTGGCAGGAAAGGTAGAGGGTGGATGCAAAAATGCAATATACAGGTATGTGTCAAAATTCGACATTATGGTGGATGTGTAACTGCAACTCATATTTATTAAATTCAGGTACTATCTTGGCTAGACCTTCTTTTTCACATTGCATTTCATTAAATAGTTTTGCCTACTTCCTAAGCAACAGGAACACACCACAAATTATTTTAAATATAAATAAACAATTTTCTTAGTAAATAAAACTAAATTCTTAAACTAAAAACTTATTCACTGTGATTATTCACTGCTATCACAATATATTGCTTGCACAAATAGCAGTTGAACTACATTATAAATGTCTGTATACAACAGTTAAATGTCTGTGCTGTGTGACTCATGCATGTCACATAATTTTACATAAATAACTTGAGTCGAAAGCCATTTTCACACTAATATTTAGCCTAGCCTGTAATTCTGTGTAGTGTGAAAGCACCTTCCTTGGTTGTAATAAACCTACATACTAATAAAGACTGATCAAAATTGATGACGCAAAAACAGGGTGAGTACGCACAGCAGAGGTCTTATGACATAGTGCCTTTAACTTCTGCATGAATCTTTAACTTTCAAATACAACCAGACTTTTCTTTAAATTTTAATTAGTTTAACTGTCAATGAAACAAATACACAGTAATCAGTGTTTCCTAAGTCTGCTTACTTATGAAGCACATTATATTACAGTGTGCCCCGCATTCTTGGGTGACAAGTGCTGGGAGCTTATGAAAATCCCTAAGGGAAAGGGGAAAGAATTCCAGATTAGTCAGTGTATGCTCTTCTTGCTTGTCAGGGGAGGACTGGCAGTGTCACAAAGTAGACACACCCAGTACAGTCATGGAAGTGCATAGGAGGTGGTTTGGCTCGAGGAGATCACTGGATGGGAGTGGATTGCCACTTCAGGTCCGCCAACTCCCACGATATATGAAAGGAAACAGGGACAAAGACTCATCTGTGTTTGCCATTCTTTATAAATTTTATTTTTAATTAGCTGCATAGCAGTGGAGTCTGAAAATGGCATGGGTAATAAAAAATTAAAGTGGTTTAACATATATAATATACTTTATAACCAACACAAGAGTAAGTGATAGTTATAGAAAGCTATAATTTGAATAGGTAGATGACAGTTTTATCTGGGTTTTGCACTTCCCAGCTGCCATCTGCATGATGGGTGTATTTCATCACCGTAGGGTAAAAAGGATATTTACAATAACATATTCGGCTCCACTTTAGAAATCTTCATGTTTAAGGAAGGATGTTCTGTGCCAACGTTTTGCACCTTGAAAGATGAAGGCAATGAATCAGCTATGTTTGGATTGCTGCCCACTGAAACTGGGCTTGTTATTTATAAGCAAGGAGAAAAGGGAAAGAGACTGCCAGTGCTTCTAAAACTTGTAGAGACAACTCTACTCTGCCAAAGGTCACATTGTTGAAATGCTTTGTTGCAGATGTAAACATCTTACAAAGATTTTCTTCTATGAATTTAAATCTACTTCATAGAAATATAATTTTGCAAAATAAATAATTATATATTTTATATGTTACCAGAACCATAGCATGCATAATTTTTTAGACTGAATAATTTGCCAAATGCAAACAGGGTGCTAATAATGCTTGTGAATATCTTAAGTTATGAATTGCTTTTAATTTCTAGTTTACCTTCATTACAGATTTGTTCTTGTTTGCACATTAAAATATATTTTACACATGCTAGCAATATTAAATTTTGGTATTTTTATTAAACACATCCAAGTATTTATGAGAGTTTCAGGTTACATTTTAAATAAATTACTTTTATTTATGAAGAAACCAAAACCCAGTAATATTTGGCCAGACAGGTAAGTAAGATTTTCATTGTCCATGTGACTATAAACTTGAGCCAAACTGCCATTCTGCATATTAACACCTGCATATTAAATTAAAACATGCATCTGTTTGTTCTGATTCTACTTTAGTTTAGTGCCTTGTAATGGTGACATTGTGGTTAACCTGAGTTTGAATCTCAGGCCAAAGCACTGACCATGTGAAATTGCCAAATACTCCCAGTCTGCATGGGGTTTATTCTCCAGGTAGCCTCTTTTATCCATCCACATCCTAAACTTGCGGATGTTAGGTTAACTAACAGCTCCAAACTAACCCATTGTTTATGAGTGTACCTCATAATGAATTAAAACCATGTTGGTGGGGATGATACCTACCTGCTCAGTAAGGCATCTCTAATTTGCTTAAAAAGGTTGGAATATGGATGATATGATTCATTTGTAGTACTGTATTTACGGTAGGTCAATGTATAGCAAGTTAACACAGTTATATATCAAATTTAGGTAGCACAGGCAGATGTGGACTCTGCAGTAAGTTCAAGCAAAGCCCTGCTCTGCTGCTGTGGTGTAGCTAAAAGAATAAGGCAGGAAGGCAGGAAAATTCAGTGGTTTGCAGAAAAAAAACAGATCTCTGGGAGATTATGAGCAATAGATCATCATTCCTCACAGAACTAAACTCATTCAAAATGTTTCAGTGTATCTGTGCTCACTGTGCGCCCTGTTAGTGAATTCCACAGCTTGATAACTGGCTAAAAAAATACGTTACTATATGTCTATATGTCTGATTTATATCCTTGAA
The DNA here is from genome assembly GCA_026402145.1 of Polypterus bichir lapradei. Classification (NCBI taxonomy): domain Eukaryota; kingdom Metazoa; phylum Chordata; class Cladistia; order Polypteriformes; family Polypteridae; genus Polypterus; species Polypterus bichir. Next base: position 65,314,832 of record JANRMT010062835.1, on the reverse strand, counting down.
CAGATGCCATATTAACTCATTTAGAAAAGTCAAAGTTTGGATCTGTATTTGAGCTGATTAGAGCAAAATAAAATCTGGTTAGCAAAAAAAAAATATATGCTTAGATAGTGCTTCACCTTTAAATAATTTTAATTAGATCTTTATTAATGGTACATGTTATACAATATAAACATGCCATTGATTATTTAGAAATTAATCATACTATTATACGTTAGGTAGACTTTATCATCCCAGAAGGAAGTTTGTTTGCAGTAGAAAGTACAAATCATAAGGCATTATTACACAGACACAACAGAAATAAGTAAAGACAGAATGACTGAACTGAGCAATACATGGCAATAACGGCAGTTTTACTGAACAGATAGCATGGATTCAGAAAATGGAGGTCACATTTTACTAACATGCTGGAATTATGTGAGGAAGCAACAAAAGGATATGATCAAAGTGGAGCATATGATATTATTTATCTTGACTTTAAGAAAGCATTTGATAAGGTGCCACATGAGAGGTTGGGCATCAGACTAAAAGTGAGAATTCAGGGTGTGATGTTTAGATGGGTGTAAAACTGGCACAGACACAGGAAGCAGAGTGTGATGGTGCAAGGGACCTTATCAGAATTGGCTGACATTAAGAGTGGTGTTCCACAGGGGTCAATGCTAGGGCTGCTGCT
>JANRMT010062835.1:65279395-65313762 GCA_026402145.1 Polypterus bichir lapradei | reverse complement strand
GTGGAATATGGCCGGCCATTCATCCCGGCCGGTACCCCCAGGCCGCCAGATGAAGCCCTCCCTTCAGTATGGAGGTGCCCTGAAGACCAACAGGGCATCATGGACTTTGGAGTCTTTATGCACAGCCCTGCTGGATACCATGGGGGCCACTAGGAGACGCTGCAGGGAGGAAAGACGATTATTTGCCTTACGCCCCAGAAGTACGTCCGAGTCACATGGACAAGGGGAATGACGTGCTTCCGGGGTGAAGAAAAGGACTTTTGATCTGACCCGGAAGTGATAGGAGATCACATCGACTGGGGATTGGAACACTTCCGGGTCAGGGAGGATAAAAGGATTGTGAGAGCTCCCAGACGGCGAGCTGACCTGGGTGGAAGGGTGGCAACGCGCCTGGGAGTGGTGGAGAGTTTATTGATTGTGTATTGTATTGTTTAATGAGTATTGTGGAGGAGAGGGAGCTTTATGCACTGTGCAGAATAAAAATAGTCTTCTTTTGGACTTTTATCTGGTGTCTGGCATCTTGGACAAGGGTTCAAGGAAGCGATAGCGCCCCCTATCTGTCATTATATATATAAATATATATATATATTGTCACACACGTGCGAGTAGGGGGACGTTGTGTGGACCAAGTAAAGGCAATTCCACGCCAGGCCAGGGGAGAGCGGAGTGCACTAAACCTTCTCCTGTTATCTCTGCAGACCAGCCGCGGGAAAATCTATCTGAACCAAGAACATCACTTCCGGTTCCAGCACCCAGAAGAATGTCACTTCCAGTTCCAACACCCAGAAGAATGTCACTTCCGGTTCTGGTGCCCAGAAAAACATCACTTCTGGTCACCCTACATCACTTCCGGTGACCCTACATCACTTCCTGTCTGATCACTTAAAACCGTCATCCTTTCCATCCTTCATCAGTTCTGTCTTGGACTCTCTACAGTCAACTTCATTGTTGCTTAAAAAACCAAAACCTTTGCAGCTAGGAATATTATACGGGTGGCTGCCCCAAATCTTTTTTACGTGTGTCAAGTCTCTTCCTTTTACAGTGGCGTAGTCGGCAGGATGATGGCCTCCTGGAGAGATTGGGAGGTAAACCTAAACCTAGGCTTGACACACGTTTATAAACCAACGAATCATCAGATGGGTAAGTACCGCTCCCAAGTTGCCGAGTGGGCGTCAGTCGGGGCGTGTTGGAATGTGCTTCAAACCATCATCCTGTTAAAGGTCCTGGGAAAAATAGCCCCGGGACCCACAGGCTAGAGCCAGGTGCGTCGGGGAACGCATTGAGTGCTTATTATGGCCTCCCGGGTGTGGGGACTGCCCCTACTTATCCCACAAAGGTCAAGCCCTTTAATAAAGGTGGGAGAAACCCAGGCTGGCAGGTGAAAAACATAATGGCCTGGAAAATTAACACAGCTAAGGCAACCAAGAAACAGGCCATGGCTTTATGTGCTAAGGTGGTTGGTTGGTTACAGCCTCATAAAAATTCCAGCTAGCAAATAGCGGAGCAGGTGGCCTGCGCCTTACTCCTTAAGAGCCTTCCCGGAAAAATCGCCCAGCCAGCCTGGGAATATACAGATATTGTCGCATTAGCTGAGACAATAGATCACCTCAGGGCAGAAACTGGCTTGGGAGTGTCAGAACGGGACTTGTGTGAATCCGGGTGTGCTTGCGTCCCTAATACAGAGTCCCACGGCTATAATTTGAGGCATGTTCGAGTGGACCCAGGGACGTGCCGGCAGGCACTGCGAAGCAACAAAGGGGTCTGCAGGGTGATGTGGGAGGAGGTGCGGTGTGCTCTCGCTAAACACTGGCCTGTTTACATACGGGAAAAGTGTTAGTTAATGTAATTAAAGTAACTGCTTTATTTGATTCCGGCAGTAACATTTCCATTATTGCTTGCCATTTGATATTACCGCGACAATGGTGTAAGAATAAGACCTGCATTACCTGTATTCACGGGGATGTCCGGTATTATCGATTCGCCAAATGCTTTATATGTCAGGACGGCATAATTAAAAAGTTAATGGTGGCAGTGATGGATGATCCTCCCTTCCCTGTGATACTAGGAAGAGATTGGGTCGACATAAATAGCGGTGATACAGGCACTTCTCCTCGATCACTAGGTCTAGTCACAGACGCAAATTCAGCGCCCTCAACTCCCTCCACGCCGTGTATACAGCCGGCTGAGGAGCAGACTTCGGCCTCTGGTGATGACGAAGAAACACCCGGGACATCGCAGCCTGAGACGTCATCAGCAAGTGCTCAGACGGCTCGGGATGAAACCCCGCCCCATGAGGTCGATTCCGATCCTCTCTCACGTCTGCAGTTTCAATTCAGGCAGACGCCGGCTTCATTTAAAAGGGAACAATGGAATGACGATTCCCTTAAATTTGCAAAGAATGCAGTCGTTCTCATAGACGGCCAATGCACCTCACACCCCATGCCACAGGGTCCTCACTTTGTGCTTAATAATGATCTGTTATATCGGGTGGCAGAGCATGATGGACAGATGAGGTCACTATTGTTAGTAAGACGGACTTACCGGCGACAGGTCTGTGTACTAGCGCATACTCATCTGCTGGGAGCCCATTTGGGCCACGAAAAAACACTTGAGAGAATTAAGCTCCGATTTTTTTGGCCCGGAATTAACGATTAGGTTCGCCGCTTTTGCACATCCTGTCCGGAATGTCAATTGAAGCAAATTCCTAGGAGGGACCGTGCTCCTCTAGTTCCCTTACCATTAATAGATATCCCTTTCGAACGTATTGGGGTCGACCTGGTGGGACCCCTAGAACCCTCAGCCAGAGGTCATAAATATATAATGGTCCTGGTAGATTATGCTACTCGATTTCCAGAGGCTGTTCCATTGCGCTCAGCTACTTCAAAAGCTATCACACGGGAAAAGTTGGGGTATTTGCGCGTGTAGGAATCCCTAAAGAAATCCTGACGGATCAAGGGACTCCTTTCACCTCGCAGACGTTCAGGGAGACTGCCAAGCTACTTCAAATAAAGCATTTAAAGACCTCGGTATATCATCCTCAAACTGAAGGTCTTGTGGAGATGTTTAATCAAACTCTCAAACAAATATTGCCTAAGGTAGTCAATGAGGAAGGAACTGGAACCAGTCCCCCTCGTCCTTTGTGCATATCGGGAAGTCCCACAAGCCTCCATGGGGTTCTCACCTTTTGAATTACTATATGGACGACAATCCCGGGGCATATTAGACGTCTTAAAAGAAGGATGGGAGTGTGTCAAGTCTCTTCCTTTTTACTATATATATATATGATTTGGATAGGAATATTAATAACAAGCTGGATAAATTTGCTGATGATACTAGGCTAGGTGGATTGGTAGATAATCTAGAATATGTTGAATCATTACAGAGGGACTTGGACAGCATATAGGCTTAGGCAGATTTGTGGCAGACGAAATGTAATGTACGTAAATGTGAAGTATTACATGTAGCAGTAAAAATGTTTGATTTGAATGCACAATTGGAGTTTTGAAAATTGAGAGTACACCTTATGAGATGGATTTAGGAGTCATAGTGGAATCGACACTATTAACTGACAAACAGTGTTCAGAAGCCATTAAGAGGGCTAACAGAACATTAGGTTATATAGCACAATTTGTGTAGTTCAAAATCAAAGGAGGTTATGCTCAAGTTTTATAGTACAATGGTGAGGCCTTATCTGGAGTACTGGAGTACCCAGTTTTGGTCTCCAGGGTATATAAAGGACATAGAAGTGCTAGAAGAAGTCTGCAACGAGATTCCAGTGATACAGGGGAAGAATTATGAGGAAAAATTAAAAGAGCTGAGCATTTTCAGTTTAAGACCAAGCAGATAGAGAGAAGACATGACTGATGTGTTTAAAATTATGAAAGAGATTAGTACAGTGCATTGAGACTCTTTCTTAAAAACGAGTTCATCAAGAACACTGGGACACAGTTGTAAACTTGTTAAGGGTAAATTTTGCACACACATTAGGAAGTTTTTCTTTACACAGAAAACCATAGACACAAGGAATAAGCTACCAAGTAGTTTGGTTGACAGTAGGGCTTTAGGGACTTTCTAAACTCGACTTGATGTTATTTTGGAAGACATAAGTGGATATGACAGGTGAGTTTTGTTGGGTTGAATGGCCTGTTCTCATCTAGATTGTTCTAATGTCCTAACTGAACACCTGTGTTATCATAAGTATATCTCTAAAGATTTGTACATAAATTAATAACTACCTTTAACAATACACAGAATAATAATTCACAATTTAGCATTTCACAACGTCCCAACAGGTATCAGAATTCAAAATTCTTAAAGCTCTAGGAATAAAAGAGCTCTTAAATTTCTGTTTCTGTTTACCTTTAGAAATCTAAATCTGCAGTCTAATGGAAACAGTTGCATTTTAGGACAAAGTGGATAGCTACTGTCTGACAGAATTGAGTTGACTTTCTTTCTAACTTTTTTGTACTGCAGCTCAACTACAGGGGTTTAATGCAAACCAATAATTTTACTTCTAGTATTTACAATGTTATTAAGATTGTTTATATTCTTAATGCTAAGATTGCCTAACCAATGTATGAAAGAAAATATAACAACAGATTAATTTAAAAAGTGTCATTATGGTTTTATCCACTTAAGAGCTATTAAGTTTCCCAAGAAATAAAAGGCATGTCTGCTCCTTCTTGCAAATTTGTTATATGTTAAGATCAAAGTTTAGCATGTTAAACTTTAGTCTGTTATTCTAAGCTCCTCTGTTTGTGACATATATTTATTTTTGAGTTTTGTACCCCATGACTAAGATGATGAAAATTATTAAATTCTCCCAAAGATAACTGTAATACATCTCACAAATTTGGATTTTAATGGTTCACAAATCTAATAACAATAGTATCAAGTAATAGGTTGGAAAAAGTATGTGAACCCCATGGCTTATGAGAAAAAACAAATTAGAGACCATGGTTGGCAAACCTGGAGTCCAATCAATAAAATGAGATTAGAGTTGTGCTTTAGATATACTTTTACCTGTAATAAAATACTCAAACATTAGGAGTTTGTTATTCATATGAAACATCTACTGATGTGAAGCATACTCAGTCATAAGGAAATCTCAGAAGATCTATGATCAAGAATGTAAAAGGAGACGACTTATTACTGTGGCTACTCTCCACAACTACTGTATGTGGTGTCTGATATACTTACCTACTCAGTAAGACTGCAGAGGAGTAGATGAGTTTTGCACGAAAAACCCAAATCCAAACAGCTAAAGCAAGGGCATACAGTCTTAATACTGCATTGATTACTTTAGGCATAAGCAAGTCTTTCAGAGCCAGATCTGTAAAACATACATTTGGAGACAACCATGAGCATATCTGGCATAAAACTGAGTGGGTTCACTCAAGTTAGAAAGTTTTAAACCAATCCAACACATCATAAAGGTGAAGCTCAGAGTATGGCTGGTGATTTAAATAGTACAGAGCAATGGGGTGTTTGGACCAACAGACCAAAAGCCTTTGATCATGATGGATAAACCTATGGCTGACAAGTCTCTTAAAAAGACATCTGTTGAACATATAAATGTGTGTTGTGTGTGCAGATAACATTTTACATGTATTAAAAGTAAACATAACCGATTGCAAGGGCAAAACCAGAGTATACTTTAGCATTGAAAGACATCACTGAGCTAGTGGTAAAGGTGAACAGTGTACAGCCACTGGCTATATGTGGTATCTGTCACTCTCAATTGTGATAATACTGCTGCAGTCATTGTGAGGTTGAAAGAAATGTCAGCTGCATCTGTTAAAAGAGAAACTGTACAATATGCATTCAAATGAAATGGTGTGACTGGTAGGGCGCCAGGGTGGTGTTCCTGCCTTTCACTCAGTGATTGCTGGGATAGGCTCCAGACACCCTGGACAGGTGGGTTAAGATAATGGAGCAATGGACTAAACATTGTGTCATCACAGCCATTTAAAAGGAATTGAAAAGAACTGCTGTTAAGCATGTTGTTAAAGAAGAGACACAAAAAATGTAATGTTCATGCCTCAGTATCCCTGAAATAGTAAATGTGTTCAACCGCACTGATACCACTTCAGCAAAACCACAGATATGGCTACACTGCATCCAATGTTTCACTGCACATCTAAACAAATAACTAAGGTAAGTTAAAATTACTGTCTGGTCTCTGCATTTTAAAACACACACACAATGCTTATGTTATGCCATATAGTGATATAGTAGTCTAAATAACAGCAAGATTTACAAATTAATCATTAAGCTTTAGATACTGAGCTTTTGAATTGATAACAGTAGTTTTAGCTTTCTATTTTCTCTCTATGTCAAGACTTTGTTCAGTTTATTTTTCTCTTTCCCAGTCTTTTCATAGTTTTTTGTGTTTTAGGTATTTGTCTAATAAATGAGTTGTGATGGGAAATAGCACACCGGATATTTAAAGTGCACGGACTGGAGGAAACTGGAGACAAAACTTTGTTGGCGGAGCCTTTTCAGAAGTAGATTTCTCTGCTATTCACTACAAACTATTTTGCGAGGTGACTCCAGATACCGTAGATCCCGGAATACAAGCCGAGAATTTCGTCCTAGATTTTTGGCTTGGAGTTTGGGGTTCGGTTTATACAACGAGTATCATTTCAGATTCCAGATTACGGAAGTAAATAATGACGAAACCACAGAGCCATCTTTCAGATGAAGAAGTAACTTTGCATGCCGGTACTTTAAATTAAATAAAGAATTTATTCAAAAAAGTGTTTTAGTTGTTGATTTTATTAATAAAATTTATAATAAATTATCGGGAAGTTTAAAATAAAATTTATTTTGATTCACGATCCACATCTTGCGTTACGAAACGGATGCGGTCACGTGTATCCGCTTGCGCGATTGTAAACAAACAACCGAGAGCGTTAGTAGCATCAGTCGGAGCCCAGATACATGTGTTTGTGGATGTAATTTCGAAACGAAGATGAACATTGTGTGGAAATATCTCCTCCTCCTCCTCCCTTCCTGCAGCCCAAAGATGTCAAATTAAATGGTGAGTACAGTATGAAATTGTTTCTAGAATAGAATGCCTTTTACTGTCACTATACGCATCTACAATGAAATTAAGAAAAAAGTTCTGTATAGGGCTTGTATGGTTGTTTTTTAGCCTTAGCATGACGCCGTATCTGCGGCCCCGCTTCTGCTTTCTTTCCCTCCTCCGTCTGTGTCGTCTCCTAGACCCGACAACAAACCACGGAGAGCCCGCTGGTCTCGCTATGTTGTCGGGGATGTTGTGCGTGTGATGAAAAACACTCAAAACAGATGTCTGGCTCTGGACACCGATGTCTATAAGATTCTGAATGGTGTAGCGGATGTTCGCCGAACCGATTGTGCACAAACAAGGACAAAAAAAAAGTACAAAAACAACAAAAAAGTGCACTGAAAAGGAAAGCCCTGAGCCGCTGCACGCCGCCATGCTCCTAGCCTAATCGAAGTAGGCTAGGCACTTTTTATAACTTTTTGGTTAGTACATTAGAAAAAATATTGGTGTTTTTTATTATGAAAAGGTTAAGTAAGTGTTGTAGTGGGAGGTTTGGAACGCATTATGGGTTAGCCTTTGCGAACGAATTAAGTTCGTAAGTCAAGGGTCCACTGTATTGCGTATTTAAGTTAATCAAATTTATAACAAGTCTCCGGAAATCCACCCGCCGATGTACCGTATTTGCGTATATAGTTTCAACACAAAGGTTCCAATTTACCAAACTTCTCCGCAATCACTTCCTAGTTTCCATCAAAAATGCCGGCAGTCTCAAATTCTCGCCGATAAACATTATAAATATACCCGAAGAGACACTTTTAAGGAAATTTAGTCCATGCTCTCCCCGTCTCAAGTGTGAACATCGCGCGTTTGTGAAAGGAATGGCATCTCGTCAGGGCCATTTCCTGTCTAGCACTAAGTACTATACCAGCCCTGCGCAACCTTGAACTGGATTGAGTGGATTAGAGAATGACTGACTATCTGGCTGTTGAAGGAAACTAGTAGTGCAAATGCAGCTTAGCTCAAGTTCTCTAGCCGTTTTTCCAATACATTCAATATTATGAATGTGACTTGTTTCTTGAAGATAAAACTAGACAATATTAATGACTAAATGAAGTTTAATTTGTTGATGCATTTTTCATGCCTCTTTCTGATAATTACTTACGAAGAAACAGTAATAGTAAGAATGAAAAAGGAGAAAATTGTAGTCAAGAGCAACAGTGGATGCTGTAATTCCTGTACTTTATGAACTAAGATAGAAAACAATTTGTGAATAAACTATGCTTATACTTTAATATGGGTGTGAGTGTCTTGTAACACATTTAAAAGGTCAAATGGGAGCATCACAGGCATGGATATTGTCATCTAACACAAAGAAGAAGCAGTTTCTGTGCCCATTGTTGCAAAGACGATATCCTTTCAACATAGTTTGAGCTACAAATCTTTTGAAAGTTTCACAATTTTTGTTAAATTGCATAATCCATCATATTTATAATTAAAAGGCATCAAACTGTCATTTTGCACAAAGGACATTTATTAAATTATGAATGTATGAAAAGGCTGTGAAGAAATGTAAGCAGCAAAATACCTAGGAACAGGGTTAGCTAGTTTTGCATATATAAAACCTATTAGTAGAAACACTCCACTTGCATGAAAAATTTAAATTATTGGTATTAATTGCAGTTCATGTTTTAAAGCACAGTTGCATCTTGATGAAGTTCTATTATTAAGCTATTATTATTCATATGTCAGTGAGAATACTTACTGATTATCCCTGCTGTTTTCCTGTGGGCAGTATATTTGAATCTGGTTAATTGCTTTGGCTTTCCTTGATATTTGCATTGCTATTAACAGGTCGGAATTTACAGGCATTGGTTGTCTATTTGCCTCTCCTCTACAGTATTTTATTACTATAATGAAATCAGAAGTCAGGTTATTATTGCCACGTGAGAAGACCTAAAGAACCACTTAAAGAATGTGATATTTTAAAGAAAAAATCTGTTTTTGAGTTTCTGTATACATTTGCGAGAACATACTACATTATATCATTAATTTGGTAAATACTGTTATTGTCCCCTATTTGATAAACTCCATCAGTCAATTACAAATTAGAAAACAATAAGATGTCTAAGACTGAGGTGGGGAGTTGCAAAAAAGCAAAAAGTATCCAAGAAGAATTGCCATGTTTTTCAAAATAGCTGAATAGATCTCTTTGAGAAAAAAAAGTTTATTTTTTCAGCTTCAGACAGTCTGACACATCCTTGATGCATTGTGATATGGAGGGTGGTGTGGGTTCTTTCAAGCTAAGCAAGATTAATCAGTGAGCTAGCAAAGTGACAAAGACCAGGACATCAGAATAATCACTGATGGTAGCTACTCCACCCAAGAAAATTCAAGAAAGTGCAACTAGTAGAAAATATTTTATTGAAGCTTCAAACAACATAGTAAAACATGTCCTGCACAGAGACTGTTTCGGCATTTCAACCACCTTTCCAAGGCTTTTGGAATATTCCAAGCCTGTGTCACACACGTGCGCATGGGAGGCAGCTAATGGGCTTGAGTAAGGGCAGTTCTGAGACAGAGCGGGAGGTGGCAGAGTGCACTGACTCTTTTTCTCCTTTGCCTGCAGACCATTCACAAGAGATCCCATCTGGTCCTCTGGATGTCACTTCCAGGACTGAGCCAATGGAAGGAGACCTTGCTGGCTCCGGCCCCTGTGATGTCACGTCTGGGCTCACACCAATGGCAGAAGACCCTCACGAGCCCGACCCCTTTGACTTCACTTCCTGTCTTCCCCTTTAAAAGTCTCCACCTTTTCCCTATTCCCTCAGTTCTGTATTGGACTCGGTTTTGTGCACAGCAGTGCTATCATTTAAAAGACCATTTGCAGCCAGGAAACCAAATTATACGGGTGGCTGCCCCGAAGCTTGCTATGTCTCAGCGTGGCTTTTGTGACACCTGCTAAGGATTACTGACATTTGCTCATTCAATGACTTTGAAGCCTGTAAAATCTGGGACACATTTCTTAATATTGTTGCTGTGGCAGTTTTACTATCTGCTTTTAAAAGCTCATAAAACCTTGCATTCACAATAAGCTGGTTTCATTCACATTTTATGAGTTATAGGAATTAAATAAGGTTGTAATGACTATGGTATTGACATCTCCACAGAGTAGACTGAGGGGGAAAAGAATGCAATGGACTGGTGTCTTGTCCAAGGTTTGTTCCTGCCTTTTGCTGTATGCTTGCTGGGTTTGGCACCGGTAGCCACCGCAAACCTGATCTGGATTAATTAGAATCAAAATTAATTTAATTAGCCAGACACACTAATGTGTACTAGGAATTTTTCTTGATAGCGTTGGTTCAACATAGAATACAAAAGATAAATATAAAAAGATAAAATATATAATAAAACATTAAATGATAAAACATGATGCAGCACAGAAGGACAATATAAAAAAATAAAGAGATAAAGTAGGATTAAAATGTCCAGGCTCTCTAGTGTGCAGGTATACATACTGTAGATATTGAGCAGAAGCTTAGACCTGATTAGTAAGAATAAATGCATGTGGAAAAAACTGTTTAGGTGACGTGTTGTTTTAGCTTTCACTGCACAAAGATGTTTGCCGAAGGGAAGTCTTTGGAACAGGTGATACCTTGTGTGAGTCAGATCAGCAATGGTCTTTACATGCCTCCACCTTACCTTGGACTCATATAGGACTTCAATATGTGGTAAGTTACAGCATATGATCCTTTCACGTGCTTTGATGATGTGTTGCAGACTGGCCTTAGCCTGGACCAAACCAGACAGTTACAGACGAGGTCAGAATGGACTCGATATCTGTGTAGAATTGGACCAATATTGTTTGAACCAACATTGGTTGAAAATGTCTGCAAATACTATAGAGAACTGGTCTGCAGAGTGCCAGAGTGTTAAAGGGGAAATAAGGTCTGGGCCTTGAGCTTTTTTAATATTTTCCTTTTTGAATAAGCTGCAGATGTCTTTTGTTCTGATGATAGGAGGGGGACGCTTTGAAAAGGAGGAGTGTAGAGTAGTAACAGTAAGACCATCAGGTAGATTTATGTCCCATTGTCTTTCAAAGCAACCATAAAACTTATTTACCTGATTAACCAGACAGGGATCAGCAGAAATGTTTGATGTTTGTTTCTTGTAGTTAGTGACCTGTTTAACACTGTAATCCCTGAAGTCTATGAAAATATTTGTAATGCTGGGCCACCTTAAATTCCCTCATGCCCCCCTCATCAGCATCTTTGTTTTGCAAATGTGTCAAACAGCAGAACCAACAAGCAGCCTGCTATCCCATCCCTCACTGAGGTAGATGAAGTCAGATGCTAAATTCTCAGTGCTGAAGTCTATTTTTCTGGGAGTTAGGGTTCTGTAATTGCATAAGGTAAATAATATATCATTATTTGGACTACATAACATTTCATCATGTATGATCTATGTCCACTCTGCACAGCAGTCACAATGCCAGTGTACAGACCAGCCATGGTATCTAGCAACTTTAAGGGGATCCCGCAAAGTCTGAAGATGTCCCTCAGGGCTGCTCAATCAACTGAGTTGAGTGCTTTATGAAAATCAACAAAGGCTGCAAAGAACTGCTGTTGATATTTTGCATTTGCGCTCCATGAGAACCCTCAGTGCCAGGACATGGTCAATGGTAAACTTCTTAAGTGTAAAACCAGATTGCTCCAGCCACTGGTAGGTGAGCAAGTGATCACGGATCCAAGCAAGGCCCTTACCTGACACTGAGAGCAGTGTTATCCCCCTGTAGTTGCCACAATCCAGGTGATCACCCTTCCCTTTCCAGATAGGGATGACAAGTCCCATTTTTCCAGTCACTTGGGATGACACCTATCTCCCATATGGAAGCAAAGATTGCTTGCAATGCCAGAAGGACAGCCTTACCACCACTATTTGACAATGCTAGTAATTCTTATAACATTATAGATTCACTCAAAAGATGAGATAAAGAGCATTAGTAAATGTTTATAAACAGTGATGAGCAAAATGATTGAGGAAAAATTAATTTGCAGCAAAAGTGTGTTTTTTACTTAGAAAAAGAATAATTGCAATTTGTTTCTAGTAACAAAAGAAGAAAAGTATTTAGTTCCTGTGGCAGTGTCATGCACTAATTCTACATACATCTGCCTGTCATTTCCTTTAGTTAAAAAAAATCACTGAAAGTTTACATATACTCAGAGAAAACTTAGAAAAAAGTAATATGCACAGAAGTGCATTTCAGTATAAATTAGTATAAATTAACCCATTTTAACAAATGTAAGCAATTTTTTTTCACAAGGTTTCATTATATGGGTGCATAAGTGAACCAGTGATATAGAAAAAGAAGTAATGAGTACACTAGGAAAGCTGATTTGTGTTTTCTATTTAATACAAAGATGTTATGTCCAGAGTGGTGCTGAGGTATCACCCATTGCATGGCTGCCCTTGGGTCCCAATCTGGCTGGTTCGTCGTGTGGAGGTGTGGGAACACATTATAATCAGTGCATTCTCCAAACCTATGTCTTTTAATACATTTCAGTGGTGACATGTTACAAATTGGTTGGACATACAGTTAAGAATTACAAGACGACAAAAATAATCCTACTACCCATATACAGTATGTTATCCCAACAAATATTATGACAATGTAAGTTAGTATTAGCCTTTACTCCATTATCATAATAAGATCAGTGTGACTTTAAAAATTAGATGCTCATGTTTCTTGTGGTCCAAAGATTAAATTGTTTATAATGGAAACCTTTTTCTTGTAGCATTGTGATATTTTGAATATTCTTGATTAGTCTTAGAAATACTAGTACAGGAATTACTGTAATTCTAATGCCCTTCTAATCTGCAGTACATTTTTATGTGAGAAATATCAAATGATTAGTCCCTTCACATTAATCAAGTGTTTTCTAGAGTATTCCTGCAGACATAATCAGAGACTTGTCAGTCACTATGAAAATATCAATTTGTATAGAATTTTGTAGAGAAATTAATAAAATCTTTATGCTATAGTTAGTAGAAGTAGTAGTTGTTTATAGAGTATAGTGAAATTCTTACTTACACGTAAAGGCAATACATAAAACATTGCTATTCTCTGGCATTATGCTAAACAAAGATGTATTAAAGTATAACATTATTTTATTTAAACACAGATAATTAGCAGAAAATCTCAGATTCTGCACTTATGGTGTGTATTGATAAAGGGGATGAAGTAGAGTATAGGAGTCAGGTGGAGAAGTTTGGTTGTTGATGCCAAAAGAATTGTCTGGAACTTAAAATCTGCAAAACCAAGGAACTGGTTATTGACTTTTGCCGCACCAAAAAGCCTCTACTATATGTTTGGTTACTATTCAAGAAGTGGATATAGAGGTGATCCATTCCTACAGGTACCATGTTAATAACAGGTTGGACTGGTCTTGGAACACAGAGGAACATTCTCTTTTTCCTTAGGAGACTGTATTTCTTTAATGTAGGAAAAAAAATCCTTCACATCTTCTGTAACTCTGTGATGGCCAGAGTGATTTTCTACACTGTGGTGTGCTGGGCTGGTAACATTATTTCAGGAGAGGCCCACTGAATCAACAAGCTAATAAAAAGGGCAAGCTCGGTTATACGATACACTCTGGACCCCCTGGAAGTAGTAGCAAAAGAGAGAATTAAAACAAAACTGAGTGCCATTATAAACAATTCTGTACATCCTCTCTCTGACACAATAATAATTAGTACTTTTAGCTAATGAATCATTCAGTAGAGGTGTGTCAAAAAACAGTACTGTGGCTCCTTGATACCAATAGGAATACATCTGCTTAATGCCTCACTGTGAGGCATTAAGTGAGTCAAAATTTTTCTTTCTTTATAATTTTCTTCTTTGTTCTGACAAACTGTGTTTATTTACTGGTTTATTTATTTATTTATCTACCTATTTATAAAATAATCTTATTTGAAGAGCTCCTGTAAAAAGCCAAATTTCCCCCTGGGACAAATAAAGTTTTATCTATCTGTTCTATTAAGCCATAGTGTACTGAGCCACCAATAACAAGTTGTTTCAGTGGAGCAGATTAACTTGAGCTTCAACATAAGAAGAGCATGTCCAAAGCCAACAGAGAATCATATTTGAATGATTTTACAGTGGGCATTAAGTTTTTATAAAAAAACAAAGAAACTGAACTAGAAAGCACCAGCCAAAAAAAAAAACTTGTCTCAAGAATGGGTGAAGAGACCTCCATGAGTCCAATATATTATGATAGTTGATTAAATGTGAAATTATTATGGGAGTTTTAGATGTTGTAATTATTAATGACCTATTTAAATTGAGTTTTAACACACAGTTAACATCTCATACTATTATAAATGTATGAGAACAAATATTGACAATAGACATGAGTTTGATTACAAATTCTTTATCATCCAAATTCAGTACTTACACCTTGTACGAACCTTAGTTAATTTAAATGTAACCGTTTTGTACGTTTTCAACTATAACCATTACAGAGTGTGCTTTATGTTCTGATTTTATCTCAGTGCCTACAGTGAGGATTGCTTAAAATTCTCACTTTTCCACAGGGATTAATTAATTATTATCTAAGCAGATCTCTTGCAAAAACACTTTATCTGAGATAAGAAAGCATTTTCGTGTAATTGCCCTGATTAATTATCAACTGCTTTAATTTTGTGTAGAGTTCTGGTAATGATTTGTATCAGGCTGATGTTAATATACAGTAGATGTTATAGACACAGATACAGGAGACCTTGTTTTTGTTTACTGTAGAAAATGCAAGGATTCACTACTATAAGACTTGAGTCTTGCTACCAACAGGGCTAGGAGCGCCTTCCATATCTGGAGTAGAAAGTAGATCAGGGCCTGCAGCTGGGCCTATGTCTGTCTCCTCTTTATCCACATCACTCTGTGGCAACCTGTTAGGGTTAGGGTTAGGGTTAGGGGTTTTTTTTAGATGCCTCTTTAGAAACTTGTTTTTTGGACATACTTGCAATGTCTTTTATGTGAAAGAAACCTCACAAGTTTATTGGAGTACAGGAAATCTGTAATAAATGTAGAACAGCAAAGCTTTGGCACTGTTGCCGCTGACAATATCTGACAAACGGGATCTGTTCAGTAAATCTATGCAATGTTAAAATCTACTGCCAACGCTGAAACAGCTTGTGCTGTTTCTTATTCCCCAGCCCAATAAAGAAAATGAGAAAACTAGAGATCTATTATATTATTGAAAAATGATGCAAAACTCTCTGCATCAATATTTTCAGAAAAATTAGAAGAGGAATTGTATCAAAATAAATGATGAGTCACATACAGATTTTATTATTAAAGGAAGATAAATCTGCTACATTATTTATTTTCCTTTAGATCTTATTGACAACAGTGAGCTTATTGAGTAAATTGTTTCATATGTGTATTCATCATTTTTTCTGTATAAAATAATGAATAGGTTTCTTTTTTTGGTAACATTTTCAGAAAGTTTTTGGAAACTGTATAATTAATCTAATACAGTAGCTCTTTCAGATTATCTGATGAATCTTTGTGCACCCACACTAGTAACAATAAAACCAAAACCATGCCTTTTACCAAAAGTAATATGTTATATAATAAATAATGTATAATATGCAAAGACTGTGGAGTGTTAGGGTCTGTTGAACAGCTAAAAGTGAAAGTTTCTTGTAGTCATTCAGTGCAGACAGCTGAAGATGAACTCAGGGCTAAATGTAATCTCTATCTAGTCTCTACCTATTGAGGACACATTTATATGTTGTATGTTATGTTCTGTATACAGACTAGGTACTCCTGTCAACAATACATGTAAATTCATTTGCCAAAAATGCGCAAATAACTTAGTACTGTTGGGAAAAATACCTGCTATGGGGGAGCACTAGCAATTCGAAAAGTAGAAAATTATATTGACTTGGGTTTGCTTAGATAATGGTGCTATTTATGATTGGCTTCAGCCTCCCCAGGCCAAGATCAGCAGCACCATTTCGACAACAGGGTGAAAGCATAACAGTGAAATGGAGGGTCTAAGAAGTTAAAATGTATTACCATGGCTCTCAATAGTGCAAAATATTGTGGGATGTTAAAGCGAGTTACCAAGGTTTCTAGTATTGAGGCTAAATTGGAATTTCTTCACAATAATGAAGTTTCTACCTTATTACTACACATTAGTGCTAATGATTTACTCAAACAGAGTTGTTTTAAAGAGGATCTTATCACTGAGCACCAACACTAAAAGAAAATGTCACCTTAATTGTGTTAAATGTGGCCACTTACTAACATTATATGGGAAAGGATATGGTCTGCAGCAGAATGCATTCCCTTCACTGTGTGATAGACACCTGGGGCCTTATGCATAATGCGGTGCGTAGAATTCACACTAAAACATGGCATACGGACAAAAACAGAAATGTAGCAAGGGGTGCTGTAGCAAAGTTTAAATCACTTGTTTACCAGATTTTCATTAGACCTAGAGTTTAAATCCTCCAGTGGGGTTATCTGTTCTAGCCCTAATCCAAATTTAAACAAGTACAAAACTGGTCCCAAAACATCTTTGCAGTTTGAAACACGGGTTTGCTAAACAATTTTTCACTTGGGAATGAAGCTGCTTTGGTTAATGACATTATACTAAGAATAAAATCTGAACTCTTATCTCCTTACTGAAAACTAGATTACTATATCTGATCCTATTCTTTTAGTTGAGGCAGCACCAAATGGTTTTATATTCAATAGATATTGGTCAAAGACATAATATTTTTAACCGAAAATTGTTTCAGAAAAGTCTGGTGAATTTACAAACTTTGAGACACTTATTTTAGACATTAAAATAACAGAATATAACATGTTGAAGTACTGATATACAGACCACTTTGGTTTTATATTCACTGTTAATGATTCAATTTGGAAGGTTTTTATCTGACTTAACAATAAATGATTTTTTTGTATTTGGTAGGTGATTTTAATATTTACATAAATGTGGAAACTGACAGCTTTAGGAAATTATTCACTCACCTACTACACTCAGTAAAGGTCTAATTATTATTTAAGAACCTGAAATTTAAAATTAAAGTATTATTACAATGAATGAAATTATTTCTGATCACTACTTAATTATTTCTTATCCGTTCTGGCCCTTGCCAATGAAGATTAAATTGAGAAGAGTGAAACATCTAAATTGTGACTTTACATCAAAAGCTGTGGACATCGTAAGACACTCAAATTTAAGTACTGAGAACAATGCAATGACTTATAATTATCTGAAAAAGTGCCCTTATATTCAGTAGGCTACACTTAAAAAAAGTGATGAGGATGTAGATACATGCCTTGTTTCAATGAAAGTATTCATATACTTAAATTACAGTGCTGAAAAGTGCAATGAGCAACAGAGGTTTATGAGTGTTATGCAGTTTACGAGAATCCAAAGTAACCAAAGTTTCTGAATTGCCTGCTGGCAATATAGACTGTGAGGAACCGCATGGGTGTGCTTAAACGGACCATAGAGATATGTGTGTTTTTAAAAACTTATAATAAAAATGTCAGTCTTAAGCTTTCAAAATATCTGTAACAGATGGGTGGAAAAAATTAGTCTGAGGAAACAAATATTTATAATGAGGTCTCCCAATTCTTAACAACATGTCTTTCAAACAGCTTGAATAGACAGTATTAAAAAGGTATAAAATTATCTTTTTTTTGGCCCACAATAACTACCCTTCCAGATAAATAGATATAATCATACATAATTTTAGTGCACTGTTTATAATAGTTGCCAATTTGAAAAAAATGTGATTTACAAACTGCTATGCAAAAAAATTTATGAGTTGCAGATATTATGAACTTCTTTAGTGATGAAATTTCAAAATCAGCAGTGTTTTATTTTACTTGTCCCATTTTTGTGGAAAATGTATTTTTATTGCCAGAATAAGTGCATAGGAAATAATAGTCTAATTTAGCCTCCACTTGTGTAAGATATGAAGTAAAAACAAATCAATATTTAAAATGTGTCAAAATATGTACAATTAAAAATAGCAAGTAAAATATTGAAATTAATCTTGATTCAAATTTTGTTACTGTACCTTCTATTGGAATAAGTGGGTGAGTTCATCCACTTAAATGAGTGAGCTCACTGAGTGTGAGTGTTAATTAATGACTTATACTTATCCATCCATTTTCCACCCCGCTGAATCCGAACACAGGGTCACGGGGGTCTGTTGGAGCCAATCCCAGCCAACACAGGGCACAAGGCAGGAACCAATCCCGGACTTATGGATTTTTAATTTTGTAATCTTTTTCTTCCATTGTACCTTTTGTGTTGGACATTAGCCTCAAAAAAGAAAATTGCACTTAAGTCAGCATAACAAACAAATGTGCAGGAGTATATTCGTGTTTTACATGGTCATGGTGGAAGTGAATCAGGTTTCAGAGAGAACACTGATATTTGATTTGACAACATTAAGGTGGTGCTTTGCTTAAAATTTTATATTTGAAAAAAAAAAAAAAAAATTTTATTTCAAATTTGAGTGAGGGTGCAAGAAATGAAGGTGTGTTTGCAAGGAAAAAGTTTGTGAATTACCTGGATAATACCAATAATTATAAAATATGGCTCCAGTTAGCATTTGAATAAGTATTTACCTAATTGGTCACAAACTTTTTAAATTTCGGTCTGAGAATGTTTACACATTGCATTCAGCATTGACATGAAGAAGGACCATTTTTCACTTTTAACTTAATCAATTTTTTTGTCTATTACTGTGACTTTGTTAAAGATGAGACCACCTTTTTATAACTAATTATTGCAGGTAATTTCTTAGGATTCATTTTACTTGTATCATAAGAATATGTCACTCAGTCAGTCAGTCATTATCCAACCTGCCACATCCTAACACAGGGTCACGGGGGTCTGCTGGCGCCAATCCCAGCCAGCACATGGCGCAAGGCAGGAACAAACCCCGGGCAGGGTGCCAGCCAACTGCAGGACACACACACACACTAAGCACACACAAGGGACAATTTAGGCTCGCCAATGCACCTAACTTGCATGTCTTTGGACTGTGGGAGGAGCACCCGGAGGAAACCGACGCAGACACGGGGAGAACATGCAAACTCCACGCAGGGAGGACCCGGGAACCCACATCTCCTTATTGCTACCCGTTAGAATATGTAGTAAAGTTAATATATGAATAAATGCTACAGGTAGTTGATGTATATTGAAAAAATATTAATAAGCGAAAGAGACTTGATTTATATGAAGAAAGGAAAAATGGAAATGAAACAGTTTTAATGACAAAAATATAAAAATCTATCAATCTCTAATAGTGTTTGGGATTTCTGAAATTTTACAAGAGATGATGGAGAAGTTGCATGTGTGAAAGAAGTCTGAAAGTGACCCATGTGTAGAAACTGACATCATACAACAAAAAAAGCAAGGGATTATATTTTAGTGGTAATTGAATAAAGCAATATTTTACAAAGATTTAATAAAGGAAATAATTCTACTTACATAAAACAAACTAAAAATAAAGGTGGTCTATAATTTGGTTATCAGAACAACATTCATGTTGTATTTTTGTTTACAAAATTGAAATTTAAATTAAGCTCTAGGCTTATTTGAGAATCGTTGTTTAGACTGGTAGATATGACTGCAGTTAAAATTGAAATTTTTCCATACATAAATAAGCTGAAGATGATACATTAGAGCTAAATGAGGGCTAAATCTCTGCAAGTAACTTGCTTTGAGTTTGATGGATAATCTTCTTACATTTTTTCTGGTGGTTTGAGATTGTAGTCAGATTGATGAACTGTTGGTGGCATAGTTCATAGAAATAATTCTGTTGAAACCAATTTATTTTGGGGCATATTTAAAACTTGACAGGCAGTGTAAAAGTTCCTGTTGCACAAATATAAATGAATAATTCACAGAATGTGAATTACCAGGGGCTCATTGTTTACATTAAAAAAAATTGTAATTTATTATATTTAGTGAACTTCAATGTCTCTACACATGGACAGACTCATTATATTGGTCACTTTCAGTACATTTGGATGCCCATTCAAAGAGCAGAGTATAGCTGCCCACCTTTCCTTTACAATTTCATGGCATTTGCTGCTTGCAATTCAAACTCACTGTATCATCAATTGAATTATACAAGACCTCTATTCAAAAAGCGAGAGGTGAAGTAAAAAGAGAACTACAATAATTAATAATTTCACACACAAAAAATTTAATTGCAAGTGACATCAGGCAGTAGCAGAGTACGTTTCTCACATTTTCATTCAGGTCATACTTGTTTTTTTGTTGTAGTGCCAGTACAATGCCTTTATTTCTTTAGTATGTTTTATTCCTGCCTTGCATCTGATTCTTAATGGGATTGGCTACAGCCCTTCTGTGGCCCTGCTCAGGATAAATGGGTTTGGAAAATGGATGAATAGATGGATGTTTTGTAGACATGTGTTAGCTATAGCAAAGTTAATGCATTCATCCAATTATTCATTTTCTGAACATTCTTTTTCCATGATAAAATAATAACCTATTCCAGCAGCAATAGATGCAAACTGGGAAAAACATTAACACATAGTAGAACACATACTTTATATAGTATATAGGAGGACTGTCCATTAATCTAAATTTCTTTGGGAGGAACTTGGAATAGCAAGAGAAAATCCATGTCAACTGTGGCTAAGCTGAGACCCCAGATCCTTGGAATATCCTTAGTACAAAATCGGAAACAAATACACATATATATGTATATATATATATATATATATAAATATACACATATATATATATACAGTATATATAAAATAGAAAAGTCCAGATGTGATGGCACTCCTCAGACACAAGCAAGAGATTATATTTGAAAATAACCACATTCGTATTTTCCCTGATTTCTTTCCCACAATAGCTGCTAAACATGCAGCCTTCTACAACATTAAACAGCAGTTATAGCAAGCCAATATCAAATACAGCATCTTGTATCCTGCCAAACTGAAAGTGGATGTTCAAGGCCAACACTATGGCTTCTCCAGCAAGGAGGAAGCAGAAAAGGAATTAAGAAAGCTGATCCTGACAGTATTCTGAAACACAATAGTGAGTTGCATCCTGGCATGGCAAGGAGATATCACCTGCTGTCTGATCCACTTGTAATGATACGGGTATTATAATTATACATCCTTTTCATTACTCGGACGCTTTCTGTTTATGTCTTAATTACAGTTATAGACATCTGTGGAAGAAATAAATTTTTTTTTACTACCCTAAAGAAGACTGTTTAACATCATAAAGTTTCCATATTTAATGATAGTGACGAATCACATGATCGATAACAAGCTACCAAAAACATGGTTGTGGCCACAGAAATCAATAGGAAAGTTACAGTACTGCCAAGAAAAAAAGACATACCATGAGAAAAAACTTTTCTATACATGACATTAACTGCTGTTGAATAATAGACAAGTTTTAAAAATGAGAATTACAATAAAGATGGATTGAAAACATACTAATGGGATTCATTAAGTGACAGTAGCATTTCTACAAGCCCAAAACACCATGCTTCGTATAATGCCACAGGTGTTATTTTCTGCAGTGTTGTATTCACATACTGAATTCATCTACAGTACACAGCAATGGAGTAATGCTAATCCGTAATTTGCCTCAGTAGTAAATCTGTTATAAAAGCTTGTAAAATAAGTAAAAGGTAAAGATAACAAATTAGAAGATGAAGAATAAAAGAATACCATTACTGAAAAGAGGTAGGATATGGTTTTATTTGGTTTGTGTGAGACACAACTAGTAAATTTCCAAATATGTAGATAAGAATAAAGAAAAGGAAACTGGAAGCTTGATCAAATTCACAACTGATGGGATATTGCCAATATGTCTCATTCCCATATTATGTGAAAATGTAAGTACATATCTACAAAATCTTCTGGAAGAATTACAGTAGGCTTATTACCAGCAGTTTGCCACATGATAAAATGGTGCCTATTAGATATCATTGTTTCATATGTGCCCACAAAAGTCTAACATGAAATAACATTATAGTCTTTCCTGCTTGATCCAATTCAGAATTATGATGGAGTCAGAGCAGCAGTAAATGCAAGGCAGGAGTTAACCCCAGATAAGGCGTCAGTCCGTAGCAGATCTCACTTATATAATGTCACACATGAATGTCAGAGGATCATCTTTAGAGCTCGTCCGAAGTATGTAATACCCCTCTGGAATGAGAGGGGGTGCTGGCACTAATCAAGTTCTCCCCAATTCCCGCCACATTGCAGAGAAAATGACAAGTTAGGGCAAATGACTCTGTCCTGTCCAGTCGCCGGTCCATATATGCTGTGGAACTAGCCCCGGACACAGAGAGGTAGACATGGTTAAAGCACCACCACACGTTTATTTACAACTATTATGTACAGTATAACGTGCACAGACAACCCCCAAAGTCCCCAAAAGTCCAGGCCAATACCACACTGCCTCTTTCTCTTCAGGCCGCCTCCTTGCCTCCTCCAAGACCTCGTCTCTCGACCTCCTGACTCCAGCCAACGAATGGAGGGAGGTGGCCCCTTTTATTCACACCTGGATGAGCTCCAGGTGCTTCCTGACAAGCCTCCGCCGACACTCCCCAGTGTGGCGGAAGCACCAACTGCGCACCCTGAAGCACTCCGGGTGTCCCTGATCCTCTTCCTCCCAGCACTTCCGGATGTGGCGGAAGTGCTGAGGTCCAGGGCTCCATAGGCATCGTGGCACCCCCTGGTGGTGACCACGGGCCCCCACAGGGCTGAGCTTCAAAGCTCTGTACCCGTGGTCCCCAAAGCCACCAGGGTGGTCGCCCCCTCGTGGTCTGGAGGAGGCGCAAGCCCTCCTCCGGTCCTCTTGGGTGTTCCGGTGGGGTAGCAGCCCCAGCCACTCGCCACAATGCTGAGCCAGCCAGACAGAGGTGCCTTTTGCTGATCAAGCAGCTCACAAGATGGAGCTCCCTAGCCAAAGAAAAAGCCAAGGTGACAAGATGTTTTTGAGAGCCCCAGAGAGAATATATTTGTTTTTTAATTGCAAACTGTGCCATCAAGTGCACTTTTTGTGTATATTTGTTAATCACAGACTTGGAGTACCAACTGGGCCATCCCCGTTTACTTCAAACATTTCTCCTGTGGAATTGTCATTTTACTCACACTAGACTAATTTGGATTCCCCAGTTAGTTTGGGGATGTGAGAAGAAAACCAAACTACTTACACCAGCATGGGAGAAAAATGCATAACATTAACCATGTCACTTTGCTGAAGTCAAAACTAGGATGCTGGATCTGTGAGGCAAAAGTGGTAAATACTGTATCACCATTCTGCTATGGACACATGAAAGTTGTTTTTCTTACATACAGTAGTAGCTTTTTCAACTCTGGCTGAGTTCACAGCTGGTTCATCCATAATATTATAATGTTTTATCACACATTAAATAATAAGAGCAATATTTGAAAATCAGTGTTTTCATCTTTACTTCTATAATCACTTAATCTTCATTCATGCACAACAGCATTGCTATGACTAATTCAGTAGTGGGTAACAAACCTCCTAGAAGCCTGCATTGGTATCTAATGGTCCCTCTGTGTGGGACTGATAGCAACTGATAACATTCATTCTATCATTAGTCTCTTTCACAGATAGAACATGGCAAAAATCCCAAGGTGTACATCCCAGTAATTTAATTGGATTTGCTCATTCATGCATGTAAAGAAAATTACTAAATTGATTGCATTCACACATGCAGTTCCAGCAAAGTGGGCAGAGATCTTAAAAGATGCACAGAAGGTCTGCCACCAAAAATCACATTTTATAAAAAAAAATAATAACAATAAGTTTGTGAGCAATAATAATTCATTTGTTTATTTATATACTGGCTCATCCATTTTCTCTTTAGCTTGAATGCTGCGTATGTTCCCGATTTCAGAATCCATCAATTATTTTGACATTTTTCAAGTAGCAAGCCTTAGGGAATGAAGAAAAATGAATATCTGAGCTAGACATAGACTTTCAGACATCACTGGCCAAGCATTATATGATTGGTTCATCGACACCAATGACAGCCTGTCAAATGCTTAGTCATTGTGACATGTTTCATGCTCAACCTGGCAGTGTTCTGGCTTTTTTTTCACACATATTAAGATTCAGGAATTTTTGAGAATTAGACCGGGTCTTGACCTGCCAACTTGTTGGGTCAAATTTCCCAGGATGGCTGACTCTGGCAGTGTTCATGTATACCCTAGACTGGGCAAATGGCAAATATATTTCCAAGAGAGGCTGCATGTGCTAAAAGGATTGATGGAAGGAGTAGCTAATATTTATCTATACACTCTCCCTCTCCTAGTAATAAAAATAAATATAACTTTTTGTACTGAGAATGCCCAAATATTTAGCACACTTTGATTTTCAGTTTTCTTTTTTCTGCATTACAGAGAGCTCAGACTTCACTCCAGTTATTTAATCTTTGTTTCTCATGATTGATTTTTTTGTGAAATTGTAAATCCCCCTGGTTGATAATGACTTCTGTACTTCATTCTAATGCACAGCCAGATAAGTATTATTTTTTTAAAACAAGAATGTTTTAAAGGCAGTGAATTGCAGACAAAATACAATTAAAAAGGTCAAATACTTAAAATAGCAGCACAAAATATTTAACTTTGAGTTAATTAAAAAGATTTCGAATACTACTTAAATTATTAAGTTTGAGTGTTACTGGGTTCACGTCTGTTTGATGAGATCATGCAAAGAGATTTCACTTTCTGTGGTATGAATGGAATTAACTCTGTACAGGTAGGTATTTTCCCACTGCTAGCTAAACTTAGAAAATTATGTTCAGCAAAAGTTTGTTGTTAAACTGCATGAACTTGATGTGATGAGGAATTCTTAGCTCATATTTTTGTTAAGGAAGACACCTTGTTTTATAACAGATGATGCAGAAGTGACTACTCTGATGCTTGAAAAATACTAAAAAGAATTATTTTTCAATACTGCAGCATGGGCTGTCTGTCAAAAAAATCATTGATTCATGTTTTAAAGAATTTTTAAGATAATTTAATATAACATAGTTTTAATTAATCATTTTTATGCATATGGAGAAAGGATCCTTTACCTGCAGTAAACCACACTTGTAGCTCGGACAAGCTCCTGGATGTTACTGATATGCAATTAAAAATCATTTTACGCTGGTCATTCCTCTGCATGTTTATTTTTAGCTGATGTTTAATGCTCCATTATATGGAAAGACTAATAATCCTCTTGTAATTTGTGTGTCTGTCGAATAAGTTTACTAAAATATTTTATGTGGCCTCCTGAGTGTTTCTAATTGTATGTTTTCCTCTTAAGCCAATGTCACATTCTCTGACTTCTAGACATGGGGTAGATCAGATTTGCTGACTGCAGTTTCTGATCTCATCCTTGGATCATGTCAGTTTAAGCTACTGAAAATCACTGGACACATTACATCTTTGTGACAGCAAATAATGTGTTGCCTGATGGAGCCAGCGTTGCTTCAAGCATTAACATCTATGGCAGGTTCAGCTGCAAATTCTGCCATTCTGTCACGGTATGAAAAACTTGGGACTTTAGACGTGCTTCTTGTCTGTTTGTGAAGTCCAAAACACCCGCGTTCCTTACTCCTCATCACTGCATTAATTCACTGTACTTCCAGATGATATATTACTGGTTGTCAGGTCTCATATACACAGTGCCTGCCTCTATGACTAAAGACAAATTGAACCTAAGCAAGTCTGTGATGATGTGGGTTCTGCTCTGTGCTCCCATCTCCCTTTTGGGAGCCCCTGAACCCGACACTGTTGGTAATGTAATGGGATGAGCCGGACAATGAGGACACCACAACGAAGCAATGGGAAAAGGTGCAAAAGTGCTTTTATTTCAAAAACGAAATAAAATCAAAACAGTGTCCAAGTAAACAGTGCAGTTTTCCCAAAGTGTTCATAAATAAATAATCCATATAATTAAGTAAAATCCAGACATTTAAAACAAGGCTAAAATGAGATTACAATCCTGCCGCAGACATTGGGATCACACCAGCCAACCACAGCTCATTCACAGTCTCCCCAGCTTACCCAAGGCATGCTCAGCTGGAGAGACTTCAGTCACCGCGGTCCTCACATCACCGACCCCCGTCTTGGCTGCCTTCATTGGCGTCTGCCAGACCACTCAGGGTTGGTTGTCCTCCCATCTTCTTTCTTGCACTCGTAGTCATCCCTCTGATCCCTAGGGCAGCCTCCTTCATAATTGTACCCACTCGCCCATTCAGTGGGTACGATCCGTCCCTTGAGTGCCGTTCCTTCGCTCCATCTGGGACCCCTGACTGCGCTGACCTCTCATTTACAGCTGGCTGGCTGGTCTGCTTTCTTTCACCCCTAATGCTGTGCTCTCGAAGCCTTTCGTTCCTTTTTTCTTTTTTGTCACCCTCCTCTTTGTGCTAGCCCATTCTTATACGGCTCTGTTGGCGCAGCACCTCAATCATGCACCACAGGAAGCCGATTAAGCAATTGAGAGAGATCGCACCCTCACGTGCAGATACGACTCACTCCATTTACTCCATCAACTCCCTGCGGCTTCACGATTGCATCCAAGGAGACTGATGGATTATTTAAAAAGCCACCGATCTTTCGTAGCCGCAGACCAGCTACACCACCGTCATGGACTAGTTAGAGTGAGTTTTTGGGCAGTTCATGTTATGTGACTTGCTTCATGGGAGTATACTACTCACTGCATTTGACTCTCTAAGAGTATGTCATGGAAAGCTAACAAATGAAAGTCACTGGAAAAGTTGGATAATGTGACATGGCCCTAACATAACGTGCCTAGGAATTGTAAACAGCAGACAATTATGAGTTGGGGAATGCAAAAGAGGAGAGGTAATGGTAATCAAGAGGTGGCATATTGTAAATCGAAGAGTCAGAAAATGAAAAGATGAAGTGAACTGCATGCAGTATCAGTGTTAGCAGTATAAAGAAAACAATTGAGTTTGCTGCAACTCCCTGTATTTGTAGAGAGTGAAACAGACACCCTTCTTTATATGTAGGCACATTTTCTGCAATGTGCTGAATTAAGTCACATTTTTGGGCATGACTCAGTAACCTGCAACCACAGCTTTGTTTTGCTGTCAATTACCTTTCTCTTGACTATAAAATGTTAATCTCCTCTTGAACTCTTGAAAGCATCGGAAAGCTCAGGAACAAAAATGTTTGTTTTATGAAAGTTTTTCAGGGTATTTTTAGATTTTAATTTAAATTTACACTACACAGGTTGCTGAGGATGCTCTGGGAAACTGTGGATTCTGACAGATGCTAAAATTGCTGTATTCTCCAGACCAGGCAAACTCCTGTTCACCAGTCTGAAGGAGTTCATTTGTGTTAAGCACTGCAAACAATAATGTAGACATCAAGTCAGCTAGTCAGAGTATTGTTATCTGTGAGGAACAGCACAGCTTTTAAAACGTGTACTGGTGTTTAGCACAAGTATGCTGGTTTTGAGAGGCATTTGTGATAAATAATAATCAAGGCTCAAAATATTTTGACCACCCCTCCCCCCTTGAAAAAAGCAAAAGATTAATGAGTTCCTTGGAAGAAAACATGCTTATTACTTTACAGTTTAAAAATGTCAGTTAAAGCAAAGTATTTTCCGACTTGCTTTCACAGCTGAGTAAGTTTACTTTCATCTTGAACTCATGTGTTTATTTGGAAGCATATCTTCTAAGTGTCATGTCACATTCCAAATGTTCATTAACTAAACAATGTTTCTTTAATTACCTTCTGCATACATGTCTTATTCTGCCTTACCCTTAAACTAATTTTCTGCCTGGTATTTAAAAGTATGAAGGAATTATGGAGGTGTGAACAAGTTGTTTGATTTGTCAAGTTGCACTGCTAAGGTATTTGCAGCAGTTACCACTATGTTAAAATGATTTAATGAAAAGAAAGTAAACTATTAACAAGACCTGCCTTTGTAAAGTGACCCCTAATCTGAAATGCTTTTAAGTTTGTATCAAAGTACTGGAATTGTGAACCCTTTTATGGTTTAGATAATTCAGTCAAAGGCCCTACAGTAGTTATTGATCACGGATGAGCAGAAGCAAAAGTTAAATTGATTTGGAACATCAAGTGGGAGGGAGGTAGAGACTACACCTGTGGTCTTTAACTCCCTCCCACTTCCCAGATTGTCTAACTCTGCTGACCAGGTAAGGAGAAAGCTGGAGAAACTCCACATGAACAAGGCTACAGGGCCAAAAACATGCCATCCAACTCTGTGCTTTTATATTATTACTTTTGCCCCCATTATATAAGTTTGCAGAACATTCACCTCCTGGAAAAATTCTTGTTTGGTCATAGTGCTCAAGAAGGGGCAATCCTGCCCCTCCAGGAACTTTAGACCAGTTGCTCTTACTTCAGACATTATTAAGACCTTTGAGATGCAAGTCCTGAAACAGCTCCGACCCCTGGTTACAGATCATCTTGTTACAGATCATCTGCAGGCTCATATAAGTATTGAGGATGCTGTGATTTACATGCTCCACAGACCCAACTCCCACCTAGACAAATCTAGCACCACTGTCAAGATCGTGTTCTTTGATTACTCCAGTTCCTTTAACACCATCCTGACTAACAGAGTAAGAAACAAGTTAAGGGTTATGCATTTAGATGCACCCACAGTCTCCTGGATAATGGATTATCTGAACAACAGATGGTAGATTGTGAGACTTTAGGGCTGTGCATCCTAGATGGTGGAATGTAACACTGGGGCACCTCAGGGAACCATCCTGACTCTTTTCCTCTTTACCTCATACACATCAGATTTTCAATATAAAACCAGCTCTTGTCATCTACAGAAGTTCTCAGATCACTCTTCAATTATATGCTGTATTGATAATGGAGATGTGTCTGAGTACAGGAGGCTGGTAAAGGACTTTGTCTTGTGATGCATATTGAACCACCTTCAGATCAACATCAACAAAATGAAAAATTGGTGGCTGACTTTCAGTGTGTTAAGGAGCCCCTATGACCAGTCACCATCTGCGGGGTTGGATCGGAGGTGGTGTAGAGCTACAAGTACCTAGAGATCTATATAAATATCAAACTGAATTGGTCTGACAAAGGTGCTGTATAGGAAAGGCCAGAGCTGTCATTACTTCCTGAGGAGTCTCAAGTCTTTTATTTAGTACAGCAAGCTGGTAGAAATGTTTTGCCATTCTACTGTAGAAAGTGTCTTGTTTTTTTTTGAGGGGTCTGAAAGAACTTATCAATAAAGTCAGTTCCATAACAGAACTGACTATGGACACTCTGGAGACTGTTATGGAAAAGATGATGGTGGCAAAATGCCATCATGAACAATTCTACCCATCCCCTCCATCATACCTTCTTTAATAAAATGTGCCTCTAGAGATCCTCTCTACTTGCTGCCTTTAGGCACTTGCTGACATCCAGCCAGAAGCCATAGGAAAATAGTACAAACTCTAATTCACTACAGTTATTTAGCATAATATTTAATAGATTATATTCTATTGTCGCAATTTGAAATGCTATCTGTATTTTAAGTTCATACACACACACACACACATATATATTAGTATATACAGTATATACACTATATATATATACTAGCTGTGTAAGCCTGTACTCTTCAATCAATCAATCCTATCGGTTGTGTTTTAGCGGCTAAGCAAGGTTCTCTTTCCTTGGCGGTTTCGCTTTGCCAACATGCTCGCCTCCGTTGTCTATCAGGGGCTAAGCGAGTTTCTCTCTCCTTGGAGGATTCGTTTTGCCGATGTGCTCGCCTTGCTTGTGTATTAGTGGCTAAGCAAGAGTCTCTTTGTTTGAGCTTGATGCTGTAGCCTCGCACTTCTGGGACGAACAGACAGACAGATGCACACTTGCATGCATAGATGTTTATATATATATATACAGAGGGTCCTCGGGTTACGACATAGTTCCGTTCCTACAACAGTGATGTAACCCGAATTTTGGTGTAAGTCGAAACACACCCTAGCCTAAGTCACTTACCTATCCTAACGCATTTGAAAATCATAATCTAGAACATAAAAACACAACTAAGCCACAGAAAAAAGAAAAGGAAATAAATATACTGTACTGTAGGAACAGAAAAAATGAGTGTAAAAAAAATTCCTTACCTTTATTCCTTCTCACGTCTCAATTTTTTAAAGTTTTTATGGGAGTGTGCGTTGTAAACTCGAAATGTTGTATGTCGAGACGTTGTAACCCAAGGACCCCCTGTATATATATATATATATATATATATATATATATATATTTATTTATTTATTTTTTTTGCTGTGGTATGCATTTGAATTTTGCTTTAAGAATTAGTAAAGTAAATCTAATCTAACATAATCTCAACCAATATTTTTGGAAATATTTCATGCTCAAGGGTTACTTGTTCTAAATATTAGGTGTCACGGGCGGCTGGGTGCCATACCCAGCCGGGACGCCAATATGGCGCCTCTGCCATGAGAGGACAGCCACCCTGGTTGCTATAGGGGTCACGGGAAACGAGCTGAGATGCTCAACCCTATAAGGAAGTGCTGGCGGAAGGTATTCCAGGGTCACCCGGAATGCTTCCGGTTGCTCAGCCGGCATTTCCACCACACCAGAAAGTGCCGGCGGATGTTCATCAAGGGGCATCTGAAGCATATCTGGGGCAACATAAAAGTGGCTGCCTTCCAACAGTCGGAGAACTGGTGTCGGGTGGCACAAGACAAGGCTTCGGAGAGTGGGAGAAGGCGGCCTGAAGAGAACCATTGAGAGGTCGAGAAAGAGAGGTGTTTGGTGCTGGAAGCACTGTGTGCTGTTCGGGACTGAGGACATTATAAATATTTGTAAATAAATCGTGTGTGGTGGACTGTCTGTTTGTGGTCGGGCTGGCTTTCACATAGGTGAAATGAAAATGAGTGACTAGTTTTAAATTATCCCATCCTACGTTTATTTTCTGCCTTATGCAATGCCTAAGTGTTTTCAGTCCCTTCCAAATACTTATAAAGATGTGCACCTGATGAATTTTACCAGCCATGAAGCAGATAATTTTAACAAAAATGAAGAGTGCAAATACTCTTCCACCAGCTGAGGAAAACGTAGGGTCTAAATTAACTAAAGTCTAAGACTATTTTACATTTTAAATCATTCTGTGCATTTGTTATTACTTTTGGTTTGCACATCATTATTATTAGCATTTTAGATTGTCTTGTGAATTGGGATTTAAACTGCAGCTTAATTTTGGTGGTCTTTCCAACAGTAATTTATGCGATCGAAAATGCATCGCTGTTTTCAACAGAATACAGTTAGTAAAGTGACAGGGGACTCATTTATTGAGTGCAAATAAATTGTTTTGTTAATTTAAGTTTCAGCACAATTTTAAAAAAATCAAGAACACACAACTACATCTATTGCTACTGTATAGACAGGTATACCATACTGTGTCTGTACCTCAGTGTGTACTGTTGATGCAGGGACTGAGAGGCATTCGTATTACTTACATTTTTGCTAAAGTTTAAAATGAAAGGATATCAAGATTTATTAATGCGACATGAAATTGGCATTGGGATAATTAGTGTATAATTCCAAAGATCTTACATTGTTAGCATTTTGATAAAATGTAGGACTTTGTGAATATTTGCCTGGACAGGCAAAGGAATGTCACGTGGAAACAAACCAACAAGAGTTGGACTAAGTTCAAGAAGGGATACTCCCAACTGACAGGCAGAACGCACCACTGCAAACCAACCTGAGCAGACAGGAGCCACTAGAGGGTGGTATGTGCCCTTCCACCATGGAGCACAGGTGGTGTCCAATGCTAAAAGTATAACCATAGATTTGGCAAGTAGTTGGTGTTTTAAAGAGGAGCAGTGCTTGCCTCAACTCTTATGCCTATTTTTATGACTAAAACAATGTATTTCTTTCTCTCTGAAACACAAACAAAAAAACAGAAATGTGACCTGCACAGAGAACAAGTCCACTCCAAGATCAGATGTCATACTTTAGATATCCATCAGTGAAATTACTTGGTTGAGAGATAACATTGATATAATGAATGACATCCCCATAACAAACAAGAACACCATAATGCTTAAAGCAGAAGCAAACCTTCCAAGAAAAAAGGCACCCCAGGCTGATTTTCTTCATTGCTTTCTTGTTCTCTAAGACATTGCTACATGATATCAAAATTATTTTTTATTTTCACAGTCATTGCTATACTTGTGTAATTTGACATCACTATTTTAAATCATTATCAAATATGACTGCTCCTTGTGTTTAGATTGTCTAATTTTAAAATATGTTAATTATTTCAGTTTTTAACATATATATTTTTACCACACTGCATAAAAAGGTATTGTTATAAAAATCTGATTATTGTTACTGACTATAGAATATACCACCACCAAGACTAAATGAAAATGGAAGTTTCCACATTTCAGAATTTTAATCCAGTTGTGCTGGTGTTTCAGAGCCTACACACTAATCTGTGCAAAGCTCACGGTTGTGTTCAATGGAGTGTGTGAAATGTACACACTCTTCTTTATTTGTATTTGTCTTCACATTAGTCCACAAAAGATTTGCATGATTTTGGAACCGGTATTTCTAAGTTGACCTGATGTGTATGAATGTGCCTTTTAATGGACTTCCTTTACTGTTTCCATCCATTGCTGATTGCTGATGTGTTGCTACATAGATGGGGTTGAATCCTTAGGACCCCTATATGAGAGAAAACAAGAATAGGAAAACAGAGGGATGTGAACAATGACTCCATTTGATTGTTATACTATAAAAATAATAATAATCTGCATACATAAAACTGAGCTGGCATCCGGCATGTATATTTCACCATCTTACAAAAACTTCTACATGTATTTTCTTTACAACTGGACATCAAATCAGGGATAGTCCAATCTGGATTATAATTTACTTGACATCTCAATTCTGTCTGGACATGGAATGACTGCCATGAACCACAGTATTGTGATCTATAATTTTATTATTCATGTGACTGCAAATTGTAATAACCCTGGAGACAATATGGCCTCACACAGGGTGGCATGAGCCCGTGGTAAAAACAGTGAGGGAAATATTTGATTAAAGAAAAAAAGACCAGCAATCATAGCCAAATCAACTGCTTCATAGATGAGAAGTATGCTCAAGTATTACTTAGCCATCACAACCTGCCCAATGCTGTTTCTCTCTTGTATGTTGACCAATACTGGACAACAACAAACAGTATCAAAAAGTCCATGAAAAAAATCTCATGCTATTTATGTTGCATAATTCGCATGTCAAGTATTCCAATTCAATGCTCACAATGTCCCAGTATTTTTACTAAAATATCTCTCTATTATAAAAAAAAAATCCTGGAGTGAAACACAAGGGCGTCGAGATATGATCTTCACGTTAAGATCATGAAAGACATTTAAAAGAAACCGCGAGATGAAAGAGACTGGCCACAGAGCGTCTCGTGATGACGTGGAACATGAGATTCTTGCAAGACGCCCTGCTTACAATCAATATCAAATAAGCCCAGAGGCAGCAAAACATTCAGTAGTCTAAAGGATTTGAGCACACACAGATCCAGGGCTCTCAGCGCATATAAAGCGTATGAGGACAGTACGTTATAAATGAAACGTCGACAACTAAACGAAGAAGAAAGAGCAGCATGGAGAAAAGAGACCCAAAAGCGTTAGAGAGAAAAATGAGCAAAAAAGAAAAAGAATAATCTAGGTGCAAATTCAGAAAATAAGGACAGTAATTATCAGCCCGGAACAAGTGGAATTGAAAACAAGCACGTCCAATCCGGCTACTGTATATATATATATCTACAGCAAGTTGAATGAGATCTACAAACTGTAGTGTATGTTCTATCAGTTAGTGATTACAGTTGTGCTGTTTTATGCATTTTGGTTGGAGAAGGACTATGAGAACAGGAGAAGGCAGGTGACCTAACTCAGTCAGGAAGGCTAACTCCCTGCTTGACACTAGACTGGGCTCTCTGGAAGAAGCGGCACAGAGAAGAATGTTAAAGTTATTGGCTATCAAGTGTGCCTCAGAAACTCTTCATGACACACGGGAAAAGCAGTGAAACATCTTCAGAAGAAGGCCAGTTATACCATGGTTATCCAGGGACATTGGATGTAATTTGTATCAACAGTTATCTGATTTTACAACATATAACCTGCTTAGACAACAGTTTGCTGACAATGAAATCTGTTCATTGTAAATAGATTATGGACTATCTATCTATCTATCTATCTATCTATCTATCTATCTATCTATCTA
>JANRMT010062835.1:65146595-65279385 GCA_026402145.1 Polypterus bichir lapradei | reverse complement strand
TCTGTCTGTCTGTCTGTCTGTCTGTCTGTCTGTCTGTCTGTCTGTCTGTCTGTCTGTCTTCCTTCAGTTCTGCCTATTTTTTTCCTTTCTGACACTGATTCCAGACCAGCTGTAGTATGCTCTCTATGACCTTCTTGCAGTAGGTGATAAAATCAGCAGTTGACTTCAGTATTTACATCACCGAAAGATAAGAATAGATTACATTTTCCATGGTAAAATGTAAATTGCCAATCTGACAAACTTGTCTGCATTGGGTTCAAAATGGTAGGTGTATCACTTGGTATGCTTTACAGTTATACTGATAATGAAAGCCTGTGGAAGAAGTCATTTGCAGCATATAATTAAGTGAAGACTAGAAGACTGAGGATATTCTGTAATTCTGCAATTGTGACAGCTCCAGCCAAAGTCACAAGTGTGCTGTGGTCATTCTGGATGTGTAAATGGAATCAACACTGGTGAAATAAAATCTTGCTTCAGTGACTGCTACTGCTGCCCTGTCTCTGTATGTGTCGCCTCACGTTTTCCAATATTTGTAAAAGATTGCAGCCTTTCAGGCTGCTGAGAAGAAAAGACATGTGATTTCAAAAATAGATACCCGTCAAAGAGCATGTCGCAGCCAGTGTCATGGCATTTCGTCACTGATAATGACTGCATGGCCTTATCCAGTGTTTTTGGAATAAATAAACTAGCAGTGAGCCAGTGCATTTGGAAAGAATATTATGTTCTCTGATTAAATCTGTAGGAGATGCACATCAGGCTCCCACAAGGAAAACAACAAGTGTGACGGTGCAATCAATGGCTTGTGTACCCAAAAAAGAATTTACCTTGAATTATTACAACCAAAAGGGATGCCACTTAATCTGACTACAGTCTATAACTGACTTTTTTTGTACAGGTGTGCCATTTTGAAGAAGTTGAAGGCTGACATATGTAGTTTTACTAGAAAAATGCTTACTTTGCTTTAAAATAACATGTTGGGAGAATGAATAAAGGGAACACAATTTATTCACATAAATATTGTGAAACTTCTGTGGTAGCATTGTGCCTATCTTGAACTGCCCTGCTTATATTTTGAGCATTCTGAATTCAGAAGCACCAATAATTAATTGCTGAGAATAACCTTTAGTGCTTGTGATAGCAGCATTGGCTAAACTTGTGTATTTCTCTGGATGATGTGCTCACAAATGTCATTTGTGACTCACAACAACAACCTTCCTGCTTAGTCAGCAAATAGCTTTGGTTAAATCGTTTGGCTCACCATGATTATTTGTTGTGAAGCCAATATTATATCAAATAGTAGAGGGTGCTTTCTTTTTAGCCACTCTTTCGCTCATCTACTTTTTTCAATGTTGAATGCATATTTTTCTTCTTTGTTACAGTGTATAATTATTATTAACAAGGGCAGCCTGTATCCAAATTGAAAATTACAGGAACTATAGAAAAGCAGTGTTGGCTTACTCAGGTAATGCACCCTCCCCTATAATAACATCATCAGTGTTAAAAAGGAAAATTGAACAACTTTAGCATTTTACCAGCATTCAACCCTATTATGCAGCATTCTTACATGACTTCAGAGCTTCACCAGGAGAGATGCACATGTCATGTTTTGTACACAAGAACAGAGACATTGGTCAGCCATCTCTGTTTGAATGCAAACTCAAACAGCAATGCCATTTGATGAGATCTTAGGCATTCAGTGTTGTTTTTATTTATAAGCCTTACATTAAAAAATGCCATTGTTAATTTATGAGGCTTAATAATCAATGTTGACAATTTATTATGTTATTGGACATTTAGCTTTAACTTTAGAAAGCTTGTTGATATATTCATTATTACTCTTGGTCTAGTGTGGGTGAGAGAGGGTGTGTGAGTGAGTGTTGTTCTCACACTGCATCCTGTACTGCTGACCCAATGCAAGCCTCAGCTACACTAGTGCATTAGGAGTTGGATAGATTAGTTATTATTACTAATATAGATATGTACATACAGTACTTGAGTATTTCTGTTTACATACCAAATGGCATTTTTTGCTTGTTTTTTGTGCTTGCTTTCATTTTGTTTTATTGTACAACATTTGTAAATGTATGCAGCACTCTGGGCTTCTTCATTGAAGTCTTCTGTATAAAAACTGAAATTAAT
The DNA here is from genome assembly GCA_026402145.1 of Polypterus bichir lapradei. Lineage (NCBI taxonomy): Eukaryota > Metazoa > Chordata > Cladistia > Polypteriformes > Polypteridae > Polypterus > Polypterus bichir. Next base: position 65,277,246 of record JANRMT010062835.1, on the reverse strand, counting down.
ATTTTTGTCATTCAGCAATCCCACCATTCCTTCATCAGTTTAACAATTAACTCTGTTAATGGGCATCTAGACCAATTTAATAAAATAATTAATTAGTCTATTTTCGCTGATTTTTATTTTTCAGGTTTACATTTTATAATTTTTTTTTATCAGATTGGGATTGTATTACTGAGTAGTGGAAATTTAAGTGAGTTTCATAACTTTTATATCAGCTGCCTTTCACAGTTCTGAACTGCAGAATTTTAAGTAAATATACAGTAAATCCATTCATTGAATATAAAACCAGTTTAGTCTAACTCAGCCTCACGCACAGTGAAGTGTATTCTGGTGGTATTGTGCACATGCAGCAACAAATCCCAGATGAGATGCCTAGAATTTTCGTTTTTTTGAAAAGTTTTTTTAAATGAACATCATTATTAAAATAAAAGCTGACATAGATTTTGTGATTCTCTATGACTGGTGGTGATGTTAGTTACAGTCTGTTCTTTTCCTCCCACATTCCAAAGACATGCAGGTTAAATTAATTGACAACTCAGAATTGGATGTGTTTGAGTGTATGTGTGTGTGTGTGTGTGTGTGTGAATGTTCTCTATTACTTTGATTTGGGGTTGTTCCTGCCTTACACCTGATGTTTCTGGGATATGATTTGATCCCATATGGATCGATAATTGCTCTGATCTGTTGCACTCCAGAAAACCCATTATCTATTTTTTCCAGTATCTGCTGTGACTGATGACATTACCTTATCTTTTCATTTCATTTCATTATCTTTTCTTTATGCTGTTCTGCTTCCACCTCTAATACTGTTCACAAATCAGCAGTGTGCTCTCATAAAATGCAATTTTCCTCATTCTAATTACTAGGAAAGGTGACTGTTTCTATGAATGACTTTGGGTGGTACAACACGCATCAAGGTTAAGTCACAGACTGTTTGAAATGACAAAACAGACATCCTTCTAGGAAAAGCTGCTTGAACGCTACGTGTGCCTTAACCTTAGAAATTGTTATGCCATATGCACTAGTACAGATCCTGCGGAGGTAGCTTTTGCAATTGGTTTGTTTTTCCTGTCATGGAAAAAGCCCAGCCCTTGAGTACAGTTCTGAATTTCTCCAATCAGTGAGCTTTCTTGCTGACATATTTCTTGACCCCAGCACTGTGTGAAATGCCTCTTCTGGTAACACGAGCAGGATACCTCATCAGAAGAGGATGTGTCAGACAGGATCTTCCTCAATGCTACACCTAAATTAAAGGAAGCTGATAACGTAATAGCTAAGGAAATCAGCACCATCTGGACATCTGTGACAATAAATCACAAGGTAGCTGAAAAGGAGGTAGATCTTGATATTTTTTACTTTGCTGGAGGTAATCACATAACAACAAGTAATGCTTTTCTGATAATGGAATTGTGGATAAATTAAAAATAAAATTGTTTGTACTCCTTCCTTTTCAGGTGGGATTCCTAAAATAATATAGAAAAAAGACAAAGTGACAATATTAAAAGGTGTTTATGATATATGTTTTCTGTTATATTATAACATTGTCAAACCCAAATAATCCAATTTTCCATTATGTTGGGCCAAGGACTGTGTTGGCAGTATCAGGTGCAGGGTGGTAACCAACACTAGATGGGGCATCAGTCCACCAAAGGGCCCAGCTGTGCACACACAAATGCTTCCACTCACACAGGGTCAATTATGAATCATTAATTACTGTACATTAACATGCTTGTCTTTCGTCATATAAAAGGACAACCAGAATGCCAGGACACAATCCTGCACAGACATGAGGAACATCCAGAATCCCACACCTCAAACCCAGAACACCTGAGGCAGTAGTGCTAAACACACCACTGTGCTATGGTGCAAAGCAAAACATCATCATCATTATCATCATTTTCTCCCACTTTTCCTAATGAGTATATCAGTATTAATACACTAAGTTGAGCTGACCAAGCCTCCCTATTACCTCTAATTTCCTTCACAACTTCCTGGGTCTGCTCCTTTGGTCCTTGCCTTGAAACCTTCAATGAGAGACACCCAGGCAGCATCCCAGCTTAAACACTTTAACTGGTTTCTCTTGATCCCAAAAAGCAGTACTATTACTCTAATCTCACTCTCACACTCACCTCAATCTAACTCTCATGTGCAAGACCCCAAGGTACCTGAATTCTCCACTTGTAACAGCTGCTCATTGTCCAGAAGAATAACATACCCTCTTATGTATAGGTGATAATTCCCATCCCAAATGCATCATATCCAGCTATGCATCATTCTAATGCCCACTGGACATCATAGTCTGATGAGGCCAAGAAGACAAATTATTGGTAAACAGCACAGATGTAACCATTAGATTCCCGAAATTGATACCCTTTAAAAATGGCTATGTGTTGAAGTCCTGCCCGTGAAAATCATGAACAGGAAATTAGACAAGATTAAAACTGGACAGGGTCAGATGCCCAGATCGAACTGTCTTGATTCAATGCCATACATGTGAACACAGCTCTCACACTGCAAAAAAGGGGCCACATGGCACAAAGCAAAAGCACCAGATATCGTATTCCCAAAGCACTTTCCACAAGATACAGTACTTAAGTATGCATAGTCATAAGCTTTTCTCTAGTCCACAAAACAAACGTAGTCAGGATTGTCAGTCTCTCATGACCCCCCTAAGTGTCTGTTCAAGGACAAATAGTTGATCTATCCTTCCTGCCCAGAACAGAATTCATTTTATTCCTCCTGAATTTGAGATTCAACAATGGGATGGCATTTTCATTCCAGTACTCATTCTGACCACAAGGGGGTGGCACTAAGCTCCAATATTTTTGCATTTCACCCTTTTGCTGGGACTTGCCCTGTTTACATATCATTTTTATTCTAAAATCTGGTGATGTGTGCAAGAATGCTAACGTAAACTGCAGAATTAAAGTGACTCTGTCAACATTGAAAATATGGTTGTATGTAATTGTATATCAAAATGTACCCTGTTATTGTAACATTGATTTTAAATATCAATACTGAAAACAAAAGAGCCGTTTCAAATTCTAAAGTTATTTCTTTAACATTTTCCTTTGATACTTACAACATTGTTCAAAAGTTATGCCTTTATAATGCAGGTGTCTTGGCATTGTGGTTTATGCTCCACTGGAAATTGCTGTGGGGAAATGTGAATTACATGATTATTAATATGGTCTTGGAAAAAAAAAAACCACTGTACTAACTTCAGTAGTAAATTTGTTTGCAATTTCTAATGTCTAAACATTGTTACTGTATGCACGTATATCATTTTAAATATATCGAGTACAATTTTATTGCTGAAAAGAAAATTCAACCATAGTTATCTATACATTTACTGTATATTGTGCGATTAATCATCAAATTACTAAATGTGCTGCCCTGAATGGAATCTGTCAAGCTGTTATATATTTACATGGAATGTTGTTTTAAATTGGTTAAAACCAGAAGAGCATCACCAAAACCTATGCCACTATGTGTGACAAAGAGAAATCAATTAGAACTGTACAAATACATTTTCTAAAGCATATTTTTACCCACACTGCTACAGCACAGATTTGATTCTTGGACACTTACTTTGTCATTTTAATTTGCACATCTTCTCACCGTCCAAGCAAGGTACTTCAGTTTGCTCTTGCAATCAATGACATGGCTTTGTGGTTATTCAACAACTCCCTCATAGTAAATGTATGTCTGTGGGTCTGCCATGTAATGAAGTGGTATTCACCTTTTGGTGGAATCTTGTCCATCTCAAGGGATAAGCTCCTTGTCCTTGCAACCTGGAGTTAAAAATGGCACATGTCAAAATGGACAGATGAACACTTTTATAAAGATCCCAAAATAAGGGTTCTTAATTGAGCCTTTTTAATGAGAACAGTTATCTAGCATGATTTAGTCTCTAAATAATGGAAAATATGCTTGTAGGCTTTTTTTTTTCTTAAAATTGTTTTTTGTGTGCCTTTTTCCCTTTAATAGTAAGCTCATACCATACACACATCTAAGCACCCACTGTTGAACTGTGTACTTTATATTACCAAACCTGTTTTTCCTTTTGTTACTTTCTGAGTTTTAATAAGTTATAAGAACAAATCACAAGACCAAAAAGCAGCTGTTTGAAAAGGAACAATGTAATACACAAACATTCCTTAATATTGATAATAGGGATAATAAAAATATATCAACACATCATTCCTACATTAAGTACTTTAATTTTAACATTGAAAGCCAAGAAAATTACAAAATTGTCTGTAGTTGCTGGACTTAGAAATGACAAAAATAGCAGTTTTTTTTCCTTTAGGTAATGATAGTTTCCTGGTTTACATAGTGGATCCCAAATAAATGGAAAATAAAATTGCAGGGAAATAAAAACAGGAAGTTAGAGAGAAACAAAACACTTTCATCTTTTTCAAAAATAGCAGCACTGACCATTTTAATTAAAACATTTGATCAAACCATGGAAAAACTGATAATCTTTGCATGCAAAATTAGTTTATGATTAGGTTCTGTCTGTTTAACCTTATTATAGAACTACTGACATGCAATATATTACAGCTCTTAAAATGTCTGCAGGAAAATTTCACCCAATATATAAATATACAGATTTTTCTGACATAATAAGAGACTTTATATGATCATGTTCATATGCCATGTCTTGTTTTTGTATATAATATATTACATACTTATTTTGATAAATTACAAAGACAATCCTGGAAAGTGTTAGATTGTAAAAGAAATGCTTGACAAATATAATGTAAACTCATTTAAAACTGATCATGAGAAAAATCCTGTATTGTTGTTTTGTTTGTCGTCGGCTCTCAGCACAAGGTGGATAGAGTAAAGGCGAGATAATTGACAGGAAGAAAATTTGTGTTCCTTTATTCCTTTAAGGAAACGCTTTAATGGACTTTTTCATCTGGAAATAGGTGGAGACAACTAAACACATATCTCTGATAAAAAAAGACCAGTCTTCCACACGCTATCACTAAAAGGAAGGTAAAAGCTTTACAAAAATAAAAAAAGAATCTTTGCCTTGAGTCTCTTTTAATGTGCAGGATGAACACATCTTATTCTAATTAAAGTAAAAAAAAAATTGACTATGCATCTTTAAAAAATCCATATCTTAGTTTAAACAAAGCAAGTGTGTGTGGAGAACAATGATGATTATACATACATACTGTGGTCACTGTTTACCTGCAACAGTCTAGCTGCAAATGATAAGCAGACAGCTCTATTATGAGGTGGGGTCTCCTAGAGGTTAACATCGACCCGAGCCACTTAATCCAAATTCAATCATTCTGAGTAAGTGAACCCATTCGATATATTCATCTATCTATTTTTGAAATCACCTCTGATGAAAATGTGAGAGAAATTATCAATCAACCCAACGTGATGATCAGTTCAGACACAAGAACACTGAAAACTCCCCCAATACTGAAAGCTATGAGACAGCAGTGCTACTCAATGCACCATCATAGAAGAATATTTAAATATTTTTAAATCTTTTATGTATGACCTTTAAATACATTTGCTGTTAATGTATCAAAATGATTAGAACAATCCAGACAAGAACAGTCCATTCAGTGCAACAATGCTTGCAAGTTCTATCCATTTAATTCTTCTAAAAAAAATCAAGTTGAGTTTTGTAAGTCCCTAATGTTCTGCTGTCTACAACACTACTTGGCAACTGCTTCCATGTGTCCATGGTTCTCTGTGTAAAGAAAAACCTCCTAATGTTTGTGTGAAATTTACCCTAACAAGTTTAAAACTTTTGTTGTGTTTTTGATTAACTTATTTTAAAACAACAGTCTCAATCCACTGTACTAATTCCCTTCGTAATTTTAAACACTTCAATAATGTCACCTCTTAATCTTCTTTTGCTTAAACTGTATAGGCTCAGCTCTTTTAATCTTTCTTCATAATTCATCCCCTTAGCCCTGGAATCAGCCTAGTCGCTCTTCTCTGGACCTTTTCTAGTGCTGCTATGTCCTTTTTGTAGCCTGGAGACCAAAACTGCACACAGTACTCCACATGAGGCCTCACCAGTGTGTTATGAAGCTTGAGCAGAACCTCCTTGGTCTTGTACTCCACACATCGTGCTATATAACCTAACATTCTGTTTGCCTTCTTAATGGCTTTTGAAAACTGCCAGGAAGTTGATAGTGTTTTCATCGGATTAGCGCTATTTCAGCTGTGGAATTGCCAAATTGGGGAGGCAGCTTGATGAATGAACAAATCCAAATCATATTATGTGATATCATCTACTGTTAAATTCTACTCTGTACTTCTAAAATTTTTATTTTTATACTGTATGAGGATTTGTTCTGTTCTGTGTATTGTATTGTATTGACCCCCTTCTTTTTGACCCCCACTGCAAGCCCAACCTACCTGGAAAGGGGTCTCTCTTTGAACTGCCTTTAACAAGGTTTCTTCCATTTTTTCCATACAAGGGTTTTTATTTTGGGAGTTTTTCCTTGTCTTCTTAGAGAGTCAAAGCTGGGGGGCTGTCAAGAGGCAGGGCCTGTTAAAGCCCATTGTGGCACTTCTTGTGTGATTTTGGGCTATACAAAAATAAATTGTGTTGTATTGTATTGTATTGTGTAGAGTCCACTATGACTCCTAAATCCTTCTCATAAGGTGTACTTTACATTTACTGACATTAAATTTCATCTGCCACAAATCTGTCCAAGTCTGTATGCTGTCCATGTCCCTCTGTAATGATTCAATGAATCTGACCTAGCTTGGTATTATCTGCAAACTTAACTAGCTTGTTACTTATATTTACTTATATTTCTATCCAAATCATTTATATATAAATTAATTAAAAATCTGACTCCTTTGGGACACCACTCTTAACATCAGCCTACTCTGATAAGGCTCCTCGAACCATAATCCTCTGTTTTCTGTGCCTGAGTCTATTTTGCACCCATCTACACATCACACCCTGAACTTCCTCATCTTTTAGTTTGATGCCCAGTCTCTCATGTGGAAGGTGAATGAACACTCATAGATACTGTGGATGGAAAGAAGTAGTGAAAATAAAAACTGCTTATACCTGGAATGAATTGTGATCATCTTAACGTCAGATATTCTTTGCATATGACCACTTATTTTCATAACAACATATTAGCTTTAGGGTCAAAGAGGACTAGTGCCCGTCCTCGCAGCATTGTGTCCAAGGCTAGAGGTTTGTGCCAGTGCATTATAAGGCACCCTTACTTAATTCCACTGGACAAGTTTACAGTTTCCAGTTACTTTAACATGCACGTCCTTGTAGCTCTTGTCTAATCTGCTTGTTAAACAGTAAATCTGCTTAACTATGTGAACAGAAAATAAAAATCTACATTCACTTCTTGTAAAAATGTTCACCATTAAAGTTACAATAATAAATAAAACAATAGTGCAGTGTCTAATGTATCTTATCTGTAACTTTGTGGAGCAGATACTGAATAGTCTATTAGAAAGTGGCATCAAAATTATTTTTTTCAAGTAAACTACAGTATTTAAAGCATTTTCAGCTTTTTAATAAAAAAGTCATATGCAGGAGTCACAAAATTGTGTTATGTGAAAATGATAAATAATAGGTTTAATAATAACAATGGTATAAACATTATTAACAACATAAATCACAAAATTATAATAAATCGTTAGGAAAAATTCTATTTTGATTATTTATGTATTGAGTTTGGATATTTTGATTCCTGTCCTTTTCGGCATCTGACCCTTACTTGATTTTGATTATATTTTGCTCTTATCTACTGGCCCTTCCTATTTTTCAGTCATGGCTGTTATGAATATTCCGTATTATAAATTATTTTTGTAGTTTTTTGAGACTTTTTCTGAAGCTTAGTATCTTACGAGAGTTACTTGGGTTGCTGAAATTATTTTTAATATGAGATTTTTGCTTTTCTTAATGGCAAAAATATTTTGTGTCTTTTCTGACAACCTCTTTGTTTTTTAAAAAGCACCTCTATTTTGTGTTGCAGCTGCCAAAACATTGCCATGACATTTAACCAGCAATTCGCCACAAGTGGTTTCGGTTAGCATTTGGCCAGTTGATTTTCTGGATGGGAATTTTGGCTCGTTATTTAGAAAATCTGTTTTGTCTTCTGGTCCTCATAAGAAACTGTTCCTGTCTCAACGCATCTGGCAGAACACATCCTTGGCTTCTGAATCTATGAAGCAGCAGGGTTAGTTGCTGTGCTACAGAGGTAGCACAAAAGTGTAAGTTTTATGATATTGCTAGCTTTTGAATTGAAGATCCACCTCTCCCTCCTCAATAATTGGTCAAGTGTCCTGTCTTCAATTCAAAAGCTTATTACCATGTAAACACAGTTCCTCTTGGTGCCCTGCTCTCATTTTCTAGAAGTGTTTACTTAACAATATTTTAGCAAAAAACTTGTGCCTTTTGCCTGTTGTGAGCATACGCCTGGATGACTTGGCACATGGATTATGAGATTTGTTTTATTGGCAGTTTTCTATTGTTGGTTGTGGCCCAGCATTGCTCACCATAGATGCCCATTCTACAAGACAGTTATCCTCATTCTCCATGAAAATATGAAATAAAAGTTATTTTCTTGGCCATCAATACAAACCTCATGGGGTGAATAACATATAAAACAATATCTTTTGTAGGTGGAGTAGTTCTTCAGAATTAAAACTTGAAATAAGTACATTTTACAGGCATATAAGTCCTGGTGTTTACAGGATATTTAGTTTTACACAGAAAATGAGACTGACTTGGCAGGCAAACTCCATCCACTTTAAAAGCAAGTTACATAATATGTATGATTAATTAAACATTGCACTTTGAGTTATTACTGATGCTTCATTCAAACAGCATCTGAAGAAAGTAATATTTGTGGATCCTATTCGCCTACACTCAGCACTATCTCTGTTCATTTTTTTCTGGCTAGAGAAGAGAACAAACTTTTCTTGGAGCACACTTTTAAAAACATAATGCATGACCTTAAGATATTTGCTTTGCAAATAATTAAGATGGCATTTAAGCAAGACAATCTGAAGAACAGAGCTAGTAATGATGATATTAAGCATTAAGCATCTGTAACACTCCCATCTAAATGTTGTGCTATGTAATAGGAGGACATTAGTGATTAAAAGACATTTTGCAAATGTCTCCCATGAGAAATGTGGTTTGAATGTGTTCAACAAACAGTTCTTTTTTACCACATGGCTATTTTAAAGGTCAATATTTTAAAGCATGGTGCAAAACAAGAAATCTGACATCTGTGGCAGAAAGCCAGAAGATATTAAGGTGGTACTACATACAGGTATATTTCTGTAAACGCTCTAGTAATGTCTTTTGCTTCTGTTGTATATTTTGATCTCTTTTGCTAGGGAACCAAAAAGGAGAAATATTCGAACTGGGGAGACAAAAATGGAACAGACAGAGTATTTAAAGATTTGGATTGCAAACCTTGTCCATTTGAATGTAACCTGCTATATTGCACAGAATTTAATAAGGTGCCGGTAAATGAGCTCACTTGTCTTTACAGTTACCTCTTATGAACAAATCAAAAGTAATGAGCTATTTGGTTGTTGCTGTAGTAGCACTAGTTGTATTGTCATGTGTACCCGTTAGAGTGAAGTTCTTAACCCGCATGTCCAATTAATGTTCAATACTGTGGCATGTTTCCAAAACTTGAAAACTATTAAATACAGATTTCCTTGGTTTTAAGATAGTTACAGTCGTATATTTAACCAAGAAAGAACAACAGATAAATAAAACATGTATCCCATGGGGTTAAATAGCTCTATCAAGCTCAGATAATAATAACAGCCAACATTCTGTTTACAAGATGGCAGTGAACAGGAAAGTGATAATGAAATGTTCTGTTTGGAATGCAATATAAGGAAGTGTGTCTTTGGCAAACAACTGTTTTCTTTTTATCTCACTTTTTGAAATTGAGTTTACTCAGAAGCATAAACAAATGCCAATTTATCTGTCATCTTATCCAATTCTTTTATATCGCTTTGTTCTAATGAGGGCAGTATCAATACCATAATAATATCCATTCAGTGTATGTAGGCAGTTAGATGTGTAGGATTTTATTATATGTTATGGGCCGCACTGTGGCATAGCTGACAGCTCTATGGACTTGAGTTTGATTGTTCACCTGATCTGTGTAATTCTTATATTCTGTTTATGTTTACATGAATTTTAACTAAGTGTTTTGGTAGAAAATCCACATCACAGGTTAACTGGACGTTCTAAAGTGGTCCTGGGAAGCAAAGTTGTTTTGTACCCTTCTGCCTCAGAACTCTATTATCCTTTGATCAAATCTGAGCACTGCCTATGTGGGGCTTTCAGGTTATTCCACTTTCTATAGGGGTCTTTTCTTGGCAATTTCAATTTACGTCCCACGTCCCAAGCATGTGTGCTAAATCATTTGGCAACTCTAAAGTAGCCCCATAACAGTGAGTGCAAATGTGTAAGCTTGTACTGCTTTATTGTATTTCTGAGGTGGCAATGATAGATTGGCTATCTAGCTCTGTGAAGGGGATTACTTGTGTTCTGTTTTGTGTATTATATTTACTCCAACCTACTTGGAAGGGGGTCTTTTTCTGAATTGCCATTCCAAAGATTTCTTCCATTTTTTTTCCTACAATCTCTTTTTGGGGATTTTTTTCTTGTCTTCTTAGGGAGTCGAGACTGGGGGCTGTCAAATAACCAGGCCTGTCAAAGCCCATTGAGGCATTCCTTGTGTGATTTAGGGCTATATAAGAAATAAATTGTTGTTGTTGTTTATTACTCTGTTATGGATAGAGGTACCTCACCTATTAGTGCCTGCTGTCTGCCTGACTGTAATGCAGCAATGCCCCCAAACGGTTTAGTAATGGCTGGATCTATAAATTATCCCTGTGTGAGTGAGCATGAGTTTTCCCTATGATGAAGTTAGACCTGTTATAGAGTTATTGCCAACCTAGTGCCAAATTTTAAGTGGAATGACTGGATGCATGGATATTATTAAATATCTCATTATTTCATCTTGACATGTTCACTAACACAGGTTTTAGTGGCTAAAAATATACCTGCATGATGTCTTTCGGCTTTATTAAATATTAGAAGATCTAAATTTGCAAAGTAACAAAATGAGAACTACCAGAATTAAAGACATGAGTTAACTGTAAGTTAGATATTGTTTTTTATCATACTGGCTGCTATACAAGAGGAGAAGATGCCACAGATGGTAAGTAAAACATTGTGATTCATGATTTTGAAAATGCATGTGCTTAAGAGGAAAGAAACAAGTGATAAAGCCATGAAGAAGACATAACATATGGTGTACACCTAAGAAATAAAACTGAACCTCACATAAAAAGATTACAAGAGTAAAATAAATAGAACTCCTTTTCCATCTTTCTTTGTTAATACGAGGTGTTAAAAATAATTAAAAGTAATAAAGAATAATTAGAAAGTTTGTATTTGATGCAATACTAAACATCAATAGCAACAATAACAATTGTGGCCAGTTAGAAGTGAGTATGGCTATGCTGATGAGTGTAATCTATGAAAATGGGTGCTCAATCCAGGACAGGAGCTTCTAGGCTGGCCAAAAATGAATGTTTGTGTGTGGGTGTGTTCCTCATGACAGACTGGTGTAATGCATTTGTGATGCCCGAGCACCCACAGCTATGGGCACCAACCTTATTTGGGACATCAGATAGTCATGAACCGAGATGATCCAGGGCAAGAAGAGGAGACAGACAAGACTTCTTTTAAAAAGTGTAGCAGAATTTTTTTCAATACATAGAAATAAAATGATAAAGTGCAACAGTGCATCAATAAATAAATCTTCTAAAAATGATACCATTAAAACCACAGTGCCCTTAGGTGCTCCATAAATTATCCAATAAATAAATAAATAATGTTAAAATGCAAAACCATCCTTCCAGAAGATGTTAGGATATCATCATTGGTTTCTTGTTGTATAGATGACACATCCTGATCTGCCCCTTGCCCTACAGAACCAAACTACCACTTCAACCAGTCAACACAGCTGCCCATGGCACATTGCTCTCAGATGAATGCTCCTATGCTTTGGATCCAGTTCTAACAGCCACTCTCAGTTCTCATCTGCTCTCTTAAGTAAATTAACAGACTCGAACACGGCTGCTTCTTGTAACCTCCACACCAGCCAATGAACCCACCACCTTTACATAGCTCTACAGAGCCAATGCTGCCTATTATTTCCTTTCTAACATGAATACTCATCAGGCCAAACTTCTAACAAGTGATCGCTTGTTCTCTCTTCAATTTTTTTTTTCTTTTAACCTTATGGTGACTATTGCTGACACCAAGTTAATTACATTGCACTTCTACTCCTGTAATTAGCTAAACCTCTGTGATTGCATGCATTCACATGTGACCAGCTTTGTAGCAGTTAAGCCACAGTTCCATGCTTAAAACCCATTTAAAGCAATGATAAACTAAACCATTAAAAACACTTCAGGGCTTATCTTAGCACAGTGATGGACAAATGTGACTATTTAGTCACCCATAAGCAAGATGGCATTACCCTAAAACACTGTTTTTGATCATGCACCATACTGATACTACAGCCAGTGATCTGAAGATTACACGATTTTCCTGTAGTCGTATAAACAAGACATTTCAACACACATCAGTATTCAATTAATTAACAATTTTATTACTGCCTATTAGATCTGAAGGCAGACAATATTGCACTCAGAAAAAGGAGAGAGATGGAGGCATTTTTAAAGTAATAAACTTCAAAAGGGTACATAGAGACATATGACCCTAAACCAAAATGCTGAAAAAGGCTAAATGTAAACAATAAACCCCCCCCCCCCCCATTGTTTATTAATATAAAAACTACACATATTCCAACGCCGTCTTTATATACTCAGGTTTTGACTTTATATATTTGGGAATGACTTTATATATTCAAGTTTTGCCTTTATATATTCCAGCGCTGACTTTATATATTCAAGTTTTGACTTTATATATTCAGAAACAAGTTTTGACTTTATATATACCGACGCTGACTTTAAATATTCAAGTTTTGACTTTATGTGTTCCGACAGTGACTTTATATAATCAAGTTTTGACTTTATATATTTGGGAATGACTTTATATATACGTTTTGACTTTATATAGTTAAATTTAGTCATCATTGCATAAATTTTTCTTCACCATAGAAATTTAAAGACTAAATTCAACTTCCATTCCTACCAAAGATATTTCTGGCGACTAAATAGAACCTACTTATATCCAAATTCGAGCTATTGAGCTGTCGCCTGCCTGCCTGAATAAGTCACCCTCGCCTTCGCTATTGCTTTTTTACCGTTCATTTAATCATGGCTAGTGGCGGAAAAATTATAAAATTATAAAATTATAAAATTACAACATTACACTGAGTATGGTTTTACCAAAACAATTATTGATGGCGAATAAAGTATCGATTATTCATAAAGCTTCAATTGGTGATCTGTTTTTCTATGTTAACCTCATATTTTTTCATACTTGCTCTCAAACCAAGGGGGTGCAACGGTAAAATGAATCAGGAAGCGCTTATCAATGTAATCGGTGTACCAGGAAATCATGCATTGGAATGCAAAGTGTGATTAAATGCATTATTTTTTAACGCGTTATGGAGCACATGCATCGAAGCTTCTCAGCTGTGCTTGTGCTAAGAAAAGGAAACATTTTAAAAATAATGTAACACGATTGTTAATGTAACCTTTCGTAAGTAGTGCCTGGAGGATTCAGAGTGTGTATTAACTTGTGGATTTTTCTGTGAGTATTTGGTGGCAGCGTCACAAAGTCGCTTCCGTAAGACTACGTTAGCTGCGGAGCTCAGCTCAGAGCGAAATGAGGTGAATGGGAGGGGAGATGATGACGTGACTCCCCCACCCGCCTTAACTGTCAATCCCCCACAAACACAGTCTCTCGGAATTTGCATAAGCACACCCCTTCACCTGCAATTTTAACTTAGTTACAAAGTGATCAAAACTCTCGTTTATATCCTGCGTCCTCTCATTAAACTTGTATCCCGCATTACCCGTGGGCATGACAAACGCCAGCGGCAGCCTGTCTATGAACTTAAGTTAAACTTTAGGTTTACACCGTGCTTTGTTTCCGAAGTAGCACCACTCATGAATATGGTTGTATATGTCACTCGCTCATTCGTATTGTTTCGCTGCCTTCTCAATTATATAATGCATGTTTTCTTCAGCGCTTTTTGGAGCTCTTCCTGGTTTTCTACGCACTGCGTTGACAATCAGTTCACGTGATTACGTGGGAGGCGTGATGATGTCACATGAAACTCGGCCCCCCACGGTTTTCGAGCTCAACTCCATAACAGTAAATGGAGAAAAATAGCTTCCAGTTATGACCATTACGCGTAGAATTTTGAAATGAAACCTGCCCAACTTTTGTAAGTAAGCTGTAAGGAATGAGCCTGCCAAACTTCAGCCTTCTACCCACAGGGGAACTTGGAGAATTAGTGATGAGTCAGTCAGTGAGTCAGTCAGTCAGTCAGTCAGTGAGTGAGTGAGTCAGTGAGGGCTTTGACTTTTATTAGTATAAATTAACTTTTCTGCCCACCAGTGAGGTACCCACCAGGTTGCCACTATCTACATTTTTTTTAATTTTTCAGAACATATCAGGTCATAAGCTTTCAATAAAGACCAAATCTGAGATTCTAGCCCCATTTTTTAACAAGTAATCACATGATAGACAGACTGGCATTAATATTGTATATTTTGTATATAGATTCAAGTAAATAGAAGAATAAATTGGACCTAAATAAATATAGAAATAATAAATTTTATTGTAAAATGTGAAAATAAATTAATAAAAACACAATAATATATGAACATAAATAATTAAATATGTCATGAAATATGTTGTTTATAGTTTATTTCCTTATTTATTTTTTTATTTCAGTGGCACTGGACATAACATGAAATATAGCTTGAAATGAAAATTGTCATTTTCACCCATCGAAGTTGAGACAGTGGGCAGTAGCAAGTACACTGTTTTGATTAGTAAATCATCATAGAGTATACATGAATCTTTGGCCATCAAGTGCTACATTTATAGGCATACATGATATGGTAGATGCAAATTTCAGAAAGGATGATGAATTCAGGGCTTCTGGAATTAAAGTAGCTGCTTTGTGCAGTAATTCTGGGTAATTGTATTCATGTCCCTTGTGGATGTGCACAGTCACAACCTTTGCGCTTTGCTGACTTGAGACTCCTGTGGCTCACAGACATGTGAAAAGTTACAATTGTGAGTATCCTCTCTGCCAACAATTCACCAATCAAAAACAGTACTTGCTTAAGTCCTCCCCCTAATCTTTGACAGGTGAAAAACAAGACTTTTCATCTCAAGCCATATTTCATGTTGTATGTGATTTCCATTGAATAAATAAGAGGAAATAATTAAATAAATACCTAAAGAAGCAACAAAAAACGTATTTCATGACATGTTTAGTTATTTATGCTTACATATTATTGTTTTCATTTATTTATTGTAATATTTCACAATAAATGTATTTATTTGCTTTGATTTGTTTAAAATATCCCCCATACATGTAAACACATACAATAATGTCAAACACAAAACTGCTTCATATAATAACAAGGCAATTTCAAAAGTGTACAAGCTCCCTGTCTAAATTTGTAAGTATACATAAACCATCTGCTAAAAAAAAAATTGTAGGTGCAGAAATGTCTTAACATTCTTTTCCTGATAAATGTGTGTTTCAATGTTATTTTAAAAATAATAAAGTAAATATTTTCTTAAAAGTTTGTTTTTCATGGGCAGAAAGAGGAATTCCTTAATGAAAGTATAATAGAAGAAAGAATTTGACCATGACAGATGTTAGCTCTGAAAAGGCCAGCCTAAAGCCATATCAATGGAGAAGGTCACCTTAATTTATCTTGGCCTACCATCAATGTACAAGACTAATAATATGTAATTCAGTAATTCATGCCCATTTGAGAAATGTGTTTATTAACAATGGTGAAACAAAATCCCCAACATGTTGTTAAACTTTGCTATTTTTGCAGAGTCTGAAAATAATTAAAATAATTTAATCAACAATATTATTTTCATTGTCTAATATATATGCAAATAAATGCAAATAATGAATCAAGGAAATATATCTTTTTTCCCTATGGATATTCAGAAGTGTAGACTTGAATAATTTTTAATCATTTTGTTAAAGTTTTATGCATAAAATAATACATGTAAATTGCAACACCTGGCAGTCTGCGCAACTAGTTAAGCAAAAAAGGGACAAATAATTAAAAATAAAGTTCCTGATTTGATGCAGTTATTTTTCATGTTCCACATTATACAAATAGCAAGGCAGAGCAAACCTGTCATACTTAGCAACCATTTTGTGCCTCTTCTTATTCCTTTTTAGTTTTTAATTTTATTGGATTGCCAGTCTTATATTGACCCAGGTGTCCTAAATTGTTAATGTACATAGTGACACTGTAGGCACAGGAGAGCACGATATAACAGAAGTTGCATGGTTAATGTATGCCATCATGGGGTTGTTATCACTTGATATGATGGAAATGATCAAATAATATTATATTACAGGGTAGATGTTGCATGGTCCCAGCAGCCATTATTCCCCCACCATATATAGCAGGCAGATGGGGTGTTACATTACAGAACTTTATGGAAGCCTCAGGGGTGTAGGAATATTAGGAGATCTCAAGGGAGTTTTACGCTGATGTTCATGAAAACTGCAGGCTACCCCTGATCCTGGAAGTGATTTCAGGACTTCACCAGATATGGCCTAGGGAAGGTGTTTAAAAACACCTCCATGACAAAGGCCACTTGAGTTAGACTGAGAATAGAACAGACTTTCAACTGACAGGGGGCAGAAAGGACAGGTTCTCAGAGGGAATGTCAGTGTCATAATCCATTTTATAAATTAAATTTTTTAGGCCTCTAAGATTATTTCAGCATGGTTTTTAACTTTCTTAGCCCAAGGAATCTATTGGTTATGTTGATCTTTTGCTTGATTCATGATCTTCCAGGACACCATCTTGTTTTTCTTATGAATGTTGCCATGTTGGAGTGTGTGAAAACTAGCGTGATGTTTTAAAAAGCCAACACCATGTACCTAATTGTTGGATTATTTTCTAATTATTGGATGATTACTTAATTACTTGTTTTTGTAAAAGAAAAAAACTTTGCATCATTTCATATTGGTAAATGTTGAATTTACTAATTACAACAACTTTTTCTGCCCTCTTATTCTATTTTACGTTTCATATTTCTTGGCTCTGGTGGATTTAGAGACAGACTGGAGCATTAGAACAATCTAGACGAGAACAGGCCATTCAGCTTAACAAAGCTTGCTAGTCCAATCCATTTACTTCTAAAATAACATCAAGTCGAGTTTTGAAAGTCCCTAAAATCCTACTGTCTATTACATTACTTGGCAAATTATTTCATGTGTCTATGGTTCTCTGTGTAATAAAAACATCCTAATGTTTGTGCAAAATTTACCCTTAACAAGTTTCCAACTGTGTCCCCATGTTCTTGATGAACTCATTTTATAATAACAGTCTTGATCCACTGTATGAATTGCCTTCATAATTGTAAACACTTCAGTCATGTCTCCTGTTAATCTTCTTTTGCTTAAACTGAAAAGGCTCAGCTCTTTTAATATTTCTTCATAATTCATCCCAGGTAGCCCTGGAATCAGCCTAGTTGCTCTTCTCTGAACCTTTTCTAGCACTGCTATGTCCTTTTTGTAGCGTGGAGACCAAAACTCCACATACTACTCCAGATAAGACCTCACCAGTGCATTATAAAGCTTGAGCAGAACCTCCTTGGATGTGTACTCCACACATCGTGCTATATAACCTAACATTCTGTTAGTCTTCTCCTTCTGCATAGTCTCTGGAAGTTAATAGTGTTGACTCCACTATGACCCCTAAATCCTTCTCATATGGTGTACTTTGGATTTTCATACCCCCCTTATTTATTCTAATCTAATATTTTTACTTCCTACATGTAATACTTTACATTTGCTGACTTTAAATTTCATCTGCCACAAATCTGCCTAAGCCTTTATGCTGTCCAATTCCCTCGGGAATGATTCAACAGATTCGAGATTATCTGCCATCACCTAGCTTGGTATCATCTGCAAACTTAACCAGCTTATTATTATATTGCTATCGAAATCATTTATATATGTTAAAAATATGTAGAGAAATTTTATATATAAGTCATACTGTTACACAAAAATTACTCGTTCTGACAAGTGCATGATTGTGCCTTGTATACATACTGTATGTACTATATATAGGTTGCATTCAATACATGATTTTTGTCTGTTGTTAGTAGTGTACTACTGTCATTAGTTTGTGAGAAATATGCAAGCAAGAACTGTAAGAAATTCATTGTACTATGGACAAATGACAATAAACTTTAACTTAAAAAAGCACTTTACAAAGCAGAGATGTAATAATTACATGTTGATGGATTGTTTTTATAAAATGTTTCTGAAAATACATAAAAATGGATTCTGTTTGTTCCAGCACTGCATCATTTTGACAATGCAAACACAGTAGAAGAAGGCTTACAGAAAATGTGTTATTTTTACAATGCTTGTCACAGTGTATTTAATTATTAAAACAATAGCATACCAAACATTTGCATGTCATATACACTCAGGTGACCTCTAACAAAAATATTCTCCTCTTCCCTTTCTTTCATGACAAAATTTTTCTATTATTTTTTTGTCTTTATTTTCCTAAAATTACATCAATTTATGGCTCCTTAAAAGCCTGCTTTATCTGTTGTTTGTATTTCTGCTTTTGAATGTCTTCATAAATTACATTATTATCTTTATTTTGAGATTAAAGGAAATCCAGACCAGCTTACATCAAACCTTATCTTATCGTCTTAGTGGGATTCCAGACTCTTGTCAGTAGCAAATGACACTCATTTCAGAAAGTGTTGTGGAATTTAAATAGGAGATGAAATTTGGCAGTGTGTTAAAATGTAGTTACTAAGAAAAAGATAAATGTATAGAGTGTCGTTATCAGTTTGTACAATTCTGTAATTATTACAAATAATTGAGCTATTATAGAATACAATGTTACTTGTCCCACAGTATTTTTAGTAATATCAAGATGGAGCACAGGCTTTACACGCTGCTTTACAGTTTATCTTATTTAGTTTTATTTGAGCAGCTAATTTAACACTTTATTAAATGTCACACTTTATAATATATACCAAAAATAAAAATAAGGTAAGAGTTTCTTTTTATCTGTGTAGCCTAAATTATACAAAACATTGAATAAAGGTTAAATTTTGATAAAGATTTAACTGGTGGTGCAGATGTTTAACTTTAAGCTAAATGTTTATCCAAGTAACCCATTGTGAACATACATCTGTCTTAATTGAAATAGTAAGCTTTATGGGCAGTGCGATCTTTCAGAGACGCTTTGGAGCTGTTGTGGCACCAATTCCAAAAATACTAATGGTGCCCAGTTAAAATAGAAAGGATACAGTTATTTATACCCATTCAAATGCTCGTTTGCAGCTAAGCATTTTCCATTTTCATTCATGAAAATTCTTTCCAGAGTTGCTTTACATAACAACGTGTTGGTAAAAATACGGAACAACTAGCAACACTTCTTTCTTCTTCTTCTTTCGGCTGCTCCCGTTAGGGGTAACCACAGCGGATCATCTTCTTCCATATCTTTCTGTCCTCTGCATATTGTTCTGTTACACCCATCACCAGCATGTCCTCTCTCACCACATCCATAAACTTTCTCTTAGGCCTTCCTCTTTTCATCTTCCCTGGCAGCTCTATCCTTGGCATCCTTCTCCCAATATACTCTCAAAACCCTTTATTTATAAAGATTCTTTATTTGCCGTTTTATATATAAGGTGAGGTTTTACAGTCACAATCCCCTTTTGTGAGACGTCCTTGATATTTTAAACTGTTAACATCACTTTCACCACTTAGACCTAGACAAGCTGAAGCCAGCAGATAGTAGTCTGGGCTACCTGGTCTGGGGGGAGTCTTTTCTGGTCTTGGCCAGTGAAGACTCTGGGCTGCTTTGCGGCTATATTTTGGGGGCCTCAAATCCCTTTCATTGTGTCTCCATTTCTCAACAGCATAGGGTAAGGAAGGTTTGGAGAATACTCTGATACAGCACATTGCACACCCAGCACACGATAAACCACCTCAGGATCCCAAATTAGGACCCACGTGCAGCCGGGCAATGTAACATATAAAAAATATAATTTTTGGGTGGAGTATATCTTTAATGTTAGTATGCCTTTTGGGTAATTGCATGGCAATTTCTAATTATTGTCCTAAGGCTGCCTAACTTTAGAACACATTCGTGACAAATGCTTAAAAATGATGAATGTGTATGTAGACTGATAGACAAGAAATGTGTTTTTTGTGTGATAAATTTTAAACGTCCTCATCCATTTATTCATTTTTTCCAAATATTGTTCTGTTGATTTTGACTTTCCTATGTTGGAAACATCTTGGAAATAGGCTTACATCAAAGTGGAGATCAACAGCTATGAAATATAAATAAGAGAAGCTGTTACACAATGAAGGAGTGCATTTCACAGAGTCAATGGGAGAAGATAGGGCTTATAAAAACCAAAAGTGACGAGATTGGTGTTTGGCTTTAAATTGAATCCTATATTTCATTGGGCTTCCCAGGTAGACATTTGTGGAGTGTTCTATAAAGCAGGAAGAACACAATTAAAAGAGGGCTATACTGAGATTGTGTGACTGCAAGAATTAAATTGGTTTCTCTCACTGTGCAAAACTAATCTCTTCCTTAAAACTCCTTCATGTAATGAATTTTCATAATGCAAACACATAATTATCATTAATTGAAATGGGCAAAAAAAATGTTTCCTGGTCACTAAAAATTATTCTTATTTAGGGGCATATATCATCAAAATACATGACAATTGAAAGAATTGGCTTAATAATAATGTTAGTCTGTGCTGATAACTGGAAGGTTGCCAGTTCAAATTCAGAAGGAAAACTACTCCATTGAGTAATGTCCTTAACCTGTTCCAGCCATGCTTTACAAATAGCTGACCCTGCTCCAAGCTTCTCTCTGTGTGTTGTGAAGGTTTATCATAAGAACTGTTAACTTTGTGTCAAGGGACATTATGTTCAAACTATATAATGCACTAGTAAGACCACATCTGGATTGTTGTATGCAGTTATGGTCACCACGGTACAAGAAAGACATAGCAGCACTTCATACTCTGCAGTGGAGAGCAACCAAGTGCATCCCAGTATTTACGGATATGTTGTACTTGGACAGATTCAGAGAACTAAACCTGTTCGGTCTCAAGCTGAGTAGACCACATGGGGACCTAATCCAGATATTTAAAATACTCAAAAGCATTGATAAAGTAGATCCAGCAACATTCTTTCAGCTTAAGAGTGAATCACATACTTGAGGCCATCAGTGGAAATTAAAGGGAAGTGTATTTAAAACTGAAGCCAGGAAGCAATTCTTTATACAAAGAATTGTGGGACTCTGGAGCTAACTACTGAAACATGTAGTCGAAGCAGAAACCTCAACAATGTTTAAGAAAAATCTGAATGAGATATTGGCACAGCTTAGCAATTAGCTAAACAAAGAAGTCTGATGGACTGAATGGTCTCCTCCTCTTATGTTCTTATGTCTCAGAAGAGAAAGTTGGCGTACGTGAAAAATAATTTCCTAATCCAAGAAATTGTATATGACAAATAAAGTGAATTATTATTATTATTAATTTATCACTTCATGTTTCACATTTAATGAAACAGACTGTGAATTTGTCTTTGGCTTTCCAATTTTTCACACCTTTTTTTTGGAGCCAGCATGCTCAAGACAATATAAGAAGACAACATGAGCAGCACTTTTGACATGTCAACAGAATCACAGCACATGGACGCAGCATCTATGGTGTGAATGACTGTAATTGAGCATCCACAACATTCAACTCTGCCACGTTCCTCAGGGTGCAACAAGGTATATTTGCAATTACTGAAAAGATGATTGGGTGGTAGTGCTAGTGCTTGAAAATCTCCCAGACGTAGCATTCATAACTGAAAACTGCTTCATTGTGATTCATAAAATGAAGAAAAATATGAAATTACTATCTTCATATGCACAAATATTCATAAAGCAGCTGTTTGTAATTCAGAAGATGCTTGTCATTAGTGTTTTTTCTAATGGCCTCAGAATTGTGATGGAAGCTTCTTTGAGTCAAATCTCAGGGTCCCAGTATTGTTGAGCAATAGTGTGGGCTATGAAGATAAGGGAGGGGGAGAAAAACAGGAACTTAAAATTTTCTGTTTAGCAAAACACAAGATTTGTGGCAGGAGGAATGTAAAGGGGTGATAATGCTTAGCCATGTAGACACCCTTCTGTTTTTGGGGTATTTGCTCTAAGAATTACTCTGTCTGGTAAATGGTTAAGGCCTATGATAAAAATGCCATGGGTTACCCTATTGATGCTAACCAAGCATAATATTTAATCATTGTATTACATCCTATACAAGTACATGATTTCAAAGTGTATTTGTTCTGTAGAAATAAAGAACTGATTGACCTGACTTGTATCATTCTTTACATGGTCAAGGGATATTATTACCTCCAACTGCCTATCTGTATTTAAAAATCAACTGAAACACAGGCTATACAATATGAATACAGAAGGAATATTTATACTTTTGCCAAGTGATTAGAGGTATTTCTAGTGAACAGTAATGCCCATTCATCTATCCATTCACTGAGCCCACAGTTTCCAATTCCTGCATTCACTCCTACAGGAAGTACTGAGAGTTGTTAATTTATCGAACATACAGTACCTATCATTGAGATAGGGTTGCAAATCACCGTAATCCAAAGGAAATCGTAATAGTGAGAAAATGCAGGAATACTACCTACTGCATAAATTGGTCCAGGGATGCTGTACAATGGCTGATCCTGCACTCTGACCACCAAAAATCATGCAAAAAGACATTTTCCCCTTGGGGATTAATAAAGTGTATCAAATGAAATCAAAATTATCCAAGTGGTTGAATAATTTGATCTATGTAATGATAAAAGAATAATTACACAGTAACAGAAAAACCTTTAATTTTTAATTACGGACAGCCAACTTCCTTTCATTCACTAAAAGTTAAAGAAGGAGATTATAAAACCTACAGCCTCCAATAATCTTGCCGAAGGTGTGCACTAGAAAAGTTCAGTTGGGAGGATAGTACAGTAAGATGAACCATAGCTTTAAAATTGTGAGCATGCTTTCCTGGAGTTCAAAGAAATGAAAAATGACAAAGAGAAAAATGTGTACAGAGAGTGAAAGAAACAGAGGCCATTTAACACTACACCCCAAAGTTACAAAATAAGCAAGTTTGCAGCAAAAATTTCCCAGTCCCAAAAAGTAGATTGTTCAATTCAAGATAGACAGATCAGGCAGACGTCACTCTAAACCTCTCCATTAAGTATTAGAAGATGTCCTTTCAGAAACTGAAAGTGCGTTGAGACAGAGCTGAGTGCAGCAGTGGTCTGAATGTTTATGAGCTTGTGTTCAGATGCTCAGAGCCAAAAAAAACAGAGCTACTTAATGTGCTTTATTCATTCCCCACCTTTGTCATGACTAAGAAAACCACAACAATCATGTGAAGCCCACTTAGCTAAAAACAGGGTAAACAGTTGGCCTTCAGGGATGGAAAAAAGGGAAGTGATTTCACCTCTTGATTTTTATCAGTTGTTGCAAACAAAATCACTATTGTTGCACGGCAAAGCTGCAGCTGAGCTCTCACATGATGCAATTGCTTTCAAGTGGCATTATTATTTATCCATTTTCTGAAAAAAAAAAAAACAATTCAGTTTACCAGTTAACTCATTTCCTCCATTATTGATATTTTTTGGTTTTGTTTACACAGCAGTAAGGCATTGTTGAATAAAACATGCAATAGATGTCAGTCTCACATATGTTTATGTCCTGGCATCCCCAAGTAGTATTTTATAATTTGTAAGTACAGTGAAATTCATCGAAACAAAAGCTGCAAGCTAATATACCTGTCAGCCCTGCTGCCTAATACATGACACAAGCCTCCATTAACTGTTACTCTATCTATGACAGCTTCTTAAAGTACCATGCAGGCAATGTTGCTCTCTGATCATTGATAGGGCCAAACTTTCAGGCCAGGCTAGCATGCCTTCTGTATTTGTATTGATGTTTCCCAAATATTTTCATAGGTTGCATTTGGTTACTGAGGTTTTTTTTTTTCAGTGTCCAGGTACAATATTATTGACTGTTAACAGCAATGGTGAAGTGTGACTGAGACAAATGGTAATTGTATTGCTATAACATCTGTTTCATGCATTGTGATTCAATATGTCTTACACAAAAATGCAACACAATCTCCAACATCCCACAAACAACCATAACAACACACTTACTGGTAGTTACTGGTAGTTGATATGTTAAGTTCAGGCATCCCACAGCTAGAGGATAAGTGCTGTTATTAAATCTGGATGCCCTGGCTTTGATTTGTAGTGGTAAAGCAACGCAAAAATGGCAAAAGGGGTGAAAATGCTTCAAAAAATGAAAATACTGATCAGGACTTTACTTGTCAACCTTAGAAAAAGTCCTGACATCAGACACCCTGACCCAGACCCACTAGGCAGGCTTGAAGGCTAGTACAGGCCCAACTTTGTAAAAGTAAGCCAAGTCAATAGTGAGGAGGTGGCAGCTAGTCATGTAATAGTGTTACATACACTGTTCAACTCTTGATGTGTCTTTGAAACCACAAAAGATACAATAGAAACAAAATAACTAAAACAAGGTGGTCCATGAAACAGACAAATGAATTCAAGGAGGGCTAACACAAGGACATACTTGAAAGAAGGGGGCAACAATTAACCTGTTGACCTTCCAGGCCATGACCAACAGTTAAAGGTCCTTGTCTAACTAACGATGTGCTGTATCACTTTATAAAGTCAAACCTTCAAGAGCAATCCCTTCCTCAACTCCAACACCTTGTCTCAAACATGTTTGGCCTCTCTATATCACACTGCCCTTATCTAGCTCTCCTCTTGTACTAAAACAAGGTGGTCCATGAAACAGGCAAACAAACAAGGTGGTCCATAAAACAGGCAAACAAATTCAAGGAGGAATAACACAAGGATGTTTTTAAGACAAGCAACAATTAACCTGTTGACTTTCCAGGGTATGACCGACAGATGAAAGTCCTTGTCTAACTAATAATGTATTGTAGCAATTTGTAAAGTCAAACCAACAAAAACACTCTCTTCCTCACCTCCAACACTTTGTCTCAAACATGTCTGTCCTCTCTACTTCATGCCTTCCTTATCTAGCACTCTCCTCTTCATCTCTGGCTGAGAGGTCCTTTTTAAGCACTGTTTGTAAGTGCTTTCAGGGTTATTTCCAGTCATCTCAGGAAAACTTCTGTCCAGATGTAGACTAACCACTAATAAGGATCACCAGGTCAGGGCTCCACCTAGTGAAACCTGCTCTACCCTCAAACCAAAAAGGAGCCTGTCTGCAGTATGAAGTAGGGTTTCCTATTAAACCAAGGTGGGCCGATGCTTACAAACTGGTCTAAATCTGAGTAGTTAGGGGACAAATGGTCCACTTGTAGGTTTGTAGAAGTATGCCTAAAATACTCATCAGACAGAGGTCAGAGAGTATCAGAGTTTTACAAAAACTTGGTATAATAGAAAAGAAAACCGGAGTGTGGTTTAATATGAATACATTTTACCTAACAGAAAACATAGGTCATGTGTCAATGGTGACCATATAATGACTCTAGGTTATATCAGGGTGGAATTGATACACATTGTCATGACCCTTCTGCTATCCATATTGAGACAAAAGTATAGGAAAGGGGATATATCCTAAAACCAAATGTATTAAGTATCAATGCATTTTCCACCATGCCAACTCAGACAGAAAACTGTCCACCAGTACATCTTCAAGAAGGGTCCATGTATCACCAACTGGCAGAGATCTGCCCCGACTCAAAAAAAGTAAAGGCATAAAAAAACTATTAGTGACCTCCAGCAGTGCACTTTACTTCCTTTTTCTTGCTTGGTGTTTATTTTTATAACAGGAAGAATACATTTAAAAAAACATCAATAAGACAAGAACAGAAAAAACTTCACAAAATGCTAGAATGCTCAGAAAAGTGCACATCCAGACTAGCAAAATATGCTTTTAATGAATGCATCGATAATCAAAGCAAGTCAAGTGAGAACATGCCATAGAAGTAGTTGCTAGGCAACCAAAGATACTTCTTGAAAGGCCAATAACTGGTACATCTGGGATGAATTCTGGGAATTGCAGATAAAACAAAACATTTTTACAAAATTAACCTCTGGATGCTCTTAGTTCCAACCCCCAAACAAATTACAACAATAGAAGAAAGAGAATGGTAAACAAATATTCTCCATTTAATAAAAACACCTTTTAAAATAAAATCTGGATGGTGTCATGGTTTGCTCCAGCTTTCCTAGAAAGCTAGAATTTTAATAACATTCGTATTGGCTTGAAGTTTAATTCAGAATGCACAACATATTAAGACTCTACAACAGAATTTCATTAAGTTTGCAGGTCATTTCCAGCACAGATTGAGATACTGGTTTATCTTATGATATATTTATTTTTTACTTAACCTGTGTTGTTTGTAGCGACAACAGATGAAAATAATTAAATTAAAGTGTACTTTAATGGAGAACAGAGACAAAAAAAATCCTGATACAATACATGCCAACGAGGAACAGTGCTGAATGACAGCAAACAATATCTAAACATCCATGATAAAAGTCTCAAATTACCTGTGTTGCATAATCCACTTGTAAGGTATCCAATCGTTTGCTCCAAATGTGTGTTTTTTGGCTGTAATATTGTTATTTAAACCACTTCAAAATTCTTAACTTGTGCACAACATGAATTGTATTAAACCAGATTCTTCAGGGGTATACTGTAATTTGTGAATTTCCACTTAGGATTAATAAAGTATCTATCTATCTATCTATCTATCTATCTATCTATCTATCTATCTATCTATCTATCTATCTATCTATCTATCTGTCTATCTATCTATCTATCTATCTGTATATGCATTACAGTTCAGTCAAAGTCTTAAGCTTGGCTGATAGTATATTATCTTTTGTTTGAATCCTTTTTTCACTTTGTGAATATTATCTTGTAAATATTAGTGATTTTAGTTTTGTGTTCATCATGATAAACAGATTTAAAAAATGGATGGATGGCTGGGTGTTAAATGTATTGATGTATATTTTGTATACTAATTATTATTAATTAATTATTTCATGTATAGCCCTTTCAACCTTGTTACTTATGTACAATGTGTTGAGCCTTGAGGGGAAGGGCCACCTATTGCTTCAGTTGGGGAACAGCCCCCCATATTATTTAAGAAGAAACAATCCAGATCTTGGAATTTAGATTTTTTTGCTTTTTCGTATTGGATTGCATGCCTTTTCAACTTCTACTTTTTTATAAGGTAGTAGTAGATTTTGTCTTTGATTTGTTCACTTTTTTATTACCCCTTCATTTATTCCTGCCTGTGTTCTCTTTTGTGTGTCCTAATTTTGATTAAATCTTTACATTTTAATGGAGCTCTCTTTTATTGTCTTGCGCCAGAAGCCTTTTTATGGATTTCCTCCCCTTTTGTGGTATTTTGGATTTTTAAGCCTTTGCCTCATTTTGGGCCAATGCAGGGCTAACACGAGGGCCTACTCTCCTAGAAGTGGTGAGGCTTATTCTTCTAGTGCACACTTGTGGTGTAGTGGTTAAGGCTTTGGACTGCAAACCCTGAGGTTGTGGGTTCAAATCCTGCTGCGGACACTGTGTGACCATGAGCAAGTCACTTGATCTGCATGTGTTCCAACTGGAAAAACTAAAGAAATGTAATCAATTGTATCATAAATGTTATAAGTCAGTTTGGATAAAAGTGTCAGCCAAATAAGTAAATGTAACTTATGGTGGAGCACGGGTCAGGCTATTGTTGTTTGGAACCTGTCACCCCTTTTTTGAGATTTGAATTGGCAGGATCATAGTATTACACTAAACAGTTGTCAAGGATTTGATAATTGATGCCTGCCTTTAACAAACCCAATTTAATCTGGTGATATTATAGAATTCTTTCTTTTTGTTAAAACTTTTTCTAGGAATTGTGTTCATTAGTTAGATTGTTGTGTACGATGCAAACTTTAAGAGGTTTGTATTGTTTTTTGGAGCAGTAAATACTGGCCCACGTGTTTTTGGTAATATGTTATTTTCTCTAGTCTCCTTGAACATTGCTACTATTATCTGAGATAATTTACATTGCAGCATTTTATAAAATTCCCCTGGATAGCTGTCTGGATCTGCAGCGTTCAGTGGTTTATCCAGCTCTATTATATCCAAATCATCAAGCTGCAGCATTTTTTTTATCAAAGAAAACCATGTTATGAGCCTCACATACTTTATACTCCATTGTGAATAAAGAGTTACTGTATTTCTTAAATGTATCAATCATTGCTTTGTGTTACAAACTTTCCTGTTATGTATTTGTTGGGGTAAAATCTTATTAGCAGTGTTTCCATTTTCCAAAGGAGAATAGCATGAAAGAAAAATTAGCCTCTGTTTCCCTTTTTGTATTCTATTAGTAATGACATTCTTTTTGGGTGTTCTTGCATTTTCTTCACTAATTTCAGAAATCTAATTGAGTTCTGATACCAATCTTGTTTGCATTTTTATGTGAAACTTATTAAATGAGTTTCTCCCTCAAATGTATTTTAACAATTTCCCAGAGTATACCAGCAGATATCTCTGAAGATATATTGTCAATTTGTGCAGAGATGCATTTGATAAAATCTTTGTCAGTTATTATTAATGTCATGGGTTGCCAGTTGCAGAATGTATTATTAGATGAAATACATTTAAGATCCAAATAAGGAGGAGTGTTGTCAGAAATCACCTTGCAATCATATTTGCAAGATTAAGCTACTACAAATAACAAAATAGTCAGCTTTTGTGATTTCAAAATGTGACATTCTTGAGAAAGTTTTATATATTGTGTTTTTTAGCTATTGATGACCTACAGAATACAAATCAGAAGCTAAAACACAATTAAGATCTTCTGCCATTATAAGTTTACAAGAGCTAATGTGGAAAAATAATATAAACTCTTTGACCATGAATTCTTTATCATTTAAAATCATTTCATATATATTAACCAGAACTGGTTTTGTTTTGCTCAGTTCCCCACCAACATAATATAGAATACTTCTGGGTCTTGGTGGCACGGTAGCAGTGGTGCCTTGCAGTAACAAGACAAGGGTTTGCGTCCGGTTTCCTCCCTACACGGAGTTTGCATGTTCCTTCCGTGTCTGTGTGGATTTCCACTGGGTGCTCTGATGTCCTTCCATAGTCCAAACACATGCTGGTTAGGTGAATAGGTGACACTAAATTGGACCAAATGTGTGTTTGGCATATGCGTATGATCACCCTGCAAAGGACTGGTGCCCTGTCCAGGGTTTGTTTCTATATTGCAACCTTTGTTAACTGGGATAGGCTCCAGCACCCCCCACGACCCTGGTATTGATTGACCAGGTTACAAAATGACATGACTTCTGGGTCTGACATTAACTCAGTAACTATGAAATGGACTGCTTTTTGAGTAATAGTAATAGTGAACACTTCTCAGGTCTATTCTCCATAATTAGAGTGAGATATTTGACATTAGAGTGACATTAAAAAGAAAATAAAATAGAAAGGGTAAACGAAAAGAAAACAGAAAAAGAAATAAAGCAGCCAAAAACAGATATAAAAACAAAAGACAGATAAATGTTTTAAACAAATTAAACTGAGGATATGTATATGTCATATGCAATGCATATTACTCTAAATGTGATTAATAGATTGTAAGACTTTAGCTAAATTATTTTTCACATTTTTTGTGACCAGTTAGTATTCAGTGCTTACATTTGTGCTGCATTATCCTTTCAGACATTGATCAGTCCTTAATCATACACTATCGATGTTTTTAAATTTCTTAACTAGATAGATAGATAGATAGATAGATACTTTATTAATCCCAAGGGGAAATTCACATAATCCAGCAGCAGTATACTGATACTTTAAACAATATTAAATTAAATAGTAATAAAAATGCATGTAAAAGCAGACATTAACTTTGAGTAATGTTAGCATTTACTCCCCCGGGTTGAATTGAGTCGCATAGTGTCGGGGAGGGACGATCTCCTCAGTCTGTCAGTGGAGCAAGACAGTGACAAAAGTCTGTCACTGAAGCTACTCCTCTGCCTGGAGATGACACTGTTCAGTGGATGCAGTGGATTCTTCATGATTGACAGGAGTTTGCTTAGTGCCCGTCGCTCTACCACAGATGTTAAACTGTCCAACTTTACTCCTACAATGCAGCCTGCCTTCTTAACAAGTTTTTTCCAGGCGTGAGGCGTCTTTCATCTTTATGCTGCCTCCCCAGCACAACTACATCCTCAAACAAATTATACATGTGGGTGTAAACCACAACCCTCAGATTAATGAATACCCGCTGCAAGCAGTTTGTGCTTAAAACCATAATAAGTAGCCCTCTTGTCAGTGGGCAGTCCAAAGTAGGGCTCCCTCACACATGCATCCACTCATTTAATGTTCCCAAATAACCTAACCTAACATACATGCCTTTGGGATGTGGGATAAATTTGGAAATCAAATCCAGGAGGCAATTCGAACATCATTAAAGCTTTAATCTGATAGCTTTAAAGTAAGTCTTTTATCCTAGTAGTTTCAGTGCAATGTTCTAATTAAAAATAATAATAATAAAACAAGACAGCACATATGGGTATTGTACAAACCTTAAGCAGATTATCTTCATCTATAATTGCTATGGTGTTCATTCTGAAAATCAAAAACTCTATGTTTAATGCAATTTTATGTTGCAGTTTCATCCCCTTTTGTCCAGGAAGGTCATATATAAGTAGAAGCAGAAAAGATCAGAATTCTCTATTTGGTTGTTGCAATATCTCACTAACTTATCCCTGGTAAAACAGCCAGTTAAAAAAAGATAATGGTGCTTGTTAAAAGAATGAATTTCATGGCATATATTACAATATTAAGAAACATTATATTGTTTTACATTAAGCAAACAAAAGACTGCTTGATTCAACTTGTCTTTAGATAACTGCTTAACTTTCATTTGGTAATTTGTTACTTAGATAATCCAAGTGCCAATGATGTATCAACAGATGTTGGTGGGACAAATTAAAAACTGAATATGCTTTCCTGCACACCTGACTGATGCCTATTGAATGCAGTTTACACAAACCTTTCACGTGGTTGCCTGAGTCACTAATTTACATCTGTGAACTCTTCTTGCCAATATGCAACACCTGCTGACTTCTGGTGACAAAATTCTGCAATTTATTTTGGTTAAAGGAGTGAGATTAAAAAGTTTAAGTAATTTTATTAAATGGATGGAACGAATGATAGATAGATGTTCCAGGATATGATAAATGTTAAATGAAACAATTTTTTGGAAAAAAACTGAAGCCTATGCCAGCTAGCATAGAGCACAAGGTAGGAACAAACCCTGAACAGGGTGCCAGTCCATAGCAGGGCAAAACACACACTCACGAAACACACACCAGGGCCAATTTAGTGTCGCCAATTCACCTAACGTGCATGTGTTTGGACAGTTGCAGGAAGCTCAGGCAAACTTCATGCTGGGAGGACACAAACCCTGGTCTCCTTACTGGGAGGCAGCAGCACTACCAATGTGACACCACAGTACCACTTGTTATTCCACAAAAATTGTTGCATTATTTCACAAAAGTATTGCATTAATTTTCAATAGGTATTGCATTATTTTACAAAAGTATTATGTTATTTTGGAAAGATATTGCCTGCTGCGCTGTTATCATCATGAACATGTGTGCTTTGGTTATATTTTGACGATGAAATTAAGTTTCTGTGTACCTTAAAATCAAGTTGTAAGAAATAAACAAAAGTTATAAGTATACATTTAGTTTTAACTAGGTTTAAAGTTTAATAAGTTTAGTACAGATATTTTAATACTACAGAATGGTGGCGCAGATCTTTCATTCCTGTCTCACAGTATCAGGGTCTGAGTGGAGTCTGTATGTTCTTACCATCCATTTGTGGATTGAGTAGATTCAATGAGTGTGCTTAACTACATATTATCACTTCAATAACAGTGAATACTAGAAATGTGTCAGTAATACTTCTCAATTAAGAAAATACATTAAGTCATCCATGTGTTGTGAAGTAAATAGCATCTATCTCCTATTTCCATCTCCAGTCAGAGACCCCAAAGATTTTCAGTATGAAATCTGGTTACTGGGTCACCATATCACATTGTTTCAACATATCTATAGCAAATAACTGGGTTAAAACTGAACAGATACTTTATATATAGGTTTTTGATTACCGGGTTGCATGCTTTTTTCTGATTGGCTGTTCCATTGTGCCCTGCAAAAGACCTGGAATAATCCCTAGCTCCCTGTGAACCTACACTGGGTGGATTAAATTTGCCCCTCAGCACATGCAGCGTTAAATGTGGATATCTAGAACTTTTGTTCATTTCTTGTCACTTGATCACACACTATGCAAGGGTTTAACCTCTTCCTCAGTAGCTGTCACTAGATGCTCAGAGCACATACATGCACAATTTATTTCCAACCCCAGTAGACAGTATCTTTGCAATATAAAGTAATACTTTAGTGAAATAATACAATAATAACTGTGGAATAATGCGATACTTTTGCTAAATAATGCAATAATTTTTTGAGTGTCATGAATAAGCTTTTGTAGTTTTCTACACATTTCAGAATGTTATGAATTTTTCCATAGTTGAAATGATCTCTGGGAATCAAACCCTTTGGAAAGAAAGAACAGATGTCCATCCATCCATTATCCAACCCGCTATATCCTAACTACAGGGTCACAAGGGGATCTGGTGGAGCCAATCCCAGCCAACACAGGGCACAAGGCAGGAAACAAACCCCGGGCAGGGTGCCAACCCATCTCAGAAGAACAGATGTACAACTGTAATATATTTCATCCTTCACCCTAGTAGAGCTCATATGTCAAAAAGGTTAAACTTATTTCTATAAAATAATAATTCAAAAATCTTTATGCAAGCTTGAAAATATAAGTAGGAAGCTAATATAAATAATCAAGAATGTTTTTGTACAGAAATTATTTTAACATATTGCTGATAAAACACATAAAAATACTTTCTAAATACATTTTTTGTAATAGGAAATAAAATCGAAAGATATGTAATACAACAAAATGAATTTAATTTTGTTTTCCCAACTGTACACTGAAGCCCATAACTCTAATACTCTTTTAATTAAAGTTTTTAAAGTGGCTAAATTGAAAATCATAATGCAGATGGGAAGCATATTTGTTATAATTTACCATTAGTTAGAACATAGAAGATTATGTAACACAAGCATGTAGGAATATATATGGGGGCTGAGCTTGATAATGACTAACAAGAAGTGCTGGGAATTTCCAACACCCACAAACCATCAGTGCTGAAAAGAAAGCTTTATTAGTTTCCATAGAAATTGTTGATTTGTCACTTTTGATCATCTTAATAGCTCGCTGAAAACCCCTTCCACTTTTACTGTTTGAAAATGACTGTTCTCATGCTTTTTCCATATTGCACTAGATTTGATTTGTTTTCACTTAATTCTATCTTTAGATATATTGTATGCTATTTAATTAATCCATTAATCTAGCTTTTTTGCATTGTACATTGTGCACCATTTGACCTAAATATTTATTTGTAATCCATCCATTATATTATTGAATCAGTTTTGTTCAGTTGCAGAGTTATGGGGAGGAGTAGTCTGTGTCAGTGGCATGAAGTGCAATTCAAAAGCAAACTCCATGATGAGATTCAAATTGATTATAGAGAAGGACACACAAAAACAATCACCTCTTTATTCCCACAAGGACAATTAATATCAAATGATCTGCCAACACTTCTTTGTGTTGTGAAAGAAAGCCTCCACCCAAGTATATGGTTATCCAGGTAAATTACACACAGAATGTGTTGCAGCATAAAAGTGAACCCTAGAATGAGGTGAAGTAGCAATCATGTCTAAAGTGCCATTGCAGGGTTCAGCAATAATTTTTCTTAAGTGGTCCTTTAAAAGACACTACAACAAGATTTAATCATCTGCATTACAGAAAATTAAATTATAGTACATTTCATAACAGGTGTAGTTATAAGCAGTAAACATCTAGCATTAGCTTTGTTTGTGCACGTGTTAAGTGGTTAAGACACTGCTGCCTGAAAGAGCTGATATCCTGAGTTTGAATCTGTTTGTCTGTTTGTGTGGAGCCGTGCACATTCCAATTAGCAGCTGAGAAGGGTTTAGCTAAGTTCAAACCAAATCTTAGTATAAAATATATAAATACACAAAAATATTACAAATGTGTGTGCAAACTCCCTTAAAGCTTAAATGACAATGATATATTTATCACTGATTACATAGGTTTATAGGTTCAATAGTGTCACACATAGAGAGTATGATTAAATTCTTACTTGCATGTTCTAATCAACATGCAACACATCAGCACTCTTGAGTGCTATAATTAATGAGTATAATAACCTTGTATCAAAACATCTGTTTTGCTTACCTCAAAATGTGTCTTCCTTATCTGAAATAATTACTTTACCATGAAGTTAGAATTATAATAAAACATGAAGTTAAAGTGAAAGTATTCACCCATTATCATCCTGTACAAACACCCACATTGGCTGCATACTACTACAAGAACATTTGATTTTATGTAGTGCTATTCAGAATCACCTCCATATTAGGTAAAGGCAGTTTTCTTTTTTACAAGCATCACCACCCAAAAACTATCCTGCCAAAGGAGAGCCTTTGCTTGAAAACAATTGTTGATTTAAATAGGCAAAGGAAGCACAGACAATTTGTGCATAATTGTAAATAATGGGGTAAATACAATTAAATAATAAAGTATGTTGTCACACACGCGTGTTTAGGAGGCAACTAAAGGGCTCGAATACATGTAATTCCACGCCGGACCAGGGGGTGGCGAAGTGCACTAATTCTCTCTCTCGATCTCTTGCAGACACTTCTAGGGAAATCCCGCCCGGCTCTGGGGCAGCCAACGACGTCACTTCCAATTCCGGTCCTGATGACATTGCTTCCTTTAATGGCCTTTAAAGCCACCATCTTGTTAATACTGAGTCAGTTCTGTTTTGGACTGAGTCGTGTGAACATGGACTTGATTCTTAATAAGTTTTGCAGCCAGGAACAATTATACGGGTGGCTGCCCCAAACCTTCGCAATGTCTTGTGATCATTATTGTTACAATGTCTATAATTTGAAAAGGCATAGCAGAATACTACTCACTTCAGCTTGTTTCAGGTGACATATTGTAGTAGGTATGCCAACCAAATTTCACTGCTCCCAACACCAAAAATAAGAAAGTGCCTTTGCAGCAACTTGTGAAGCACCAGGGCGCTAAAAAAGCTACCAAGAACACCAGGATGTATCAAAAAACAAGAGTCCTATCAGAGAATTTATGACAGTCTGCTAAATCTTAATTAAACTGAGTATCTGTAAGATGGAATGAAAGGAGCTATTTGGAGCCACAAACAGCCAAACTGGAACAACTGGGAACACTTTTGAATCAACATGAGCTATGTTGTGCCTGCAACAACATGCTAAATGCATGCCTGAATTAACTTTCTTCAAATGTTTTGCTTCCTGATTATGATAGGCATCCTCAAGCTGAACACAAATATAATTTCAGGTTGACTATATCACGTAGAAATTTAGAGAAGCTTGAAACGAACTTTTACTGAATTTAGTGTGTTTAATTGCTTAATGAGGCTGATACATTGTATTAGTTCAATTGAGTGAAACATATTTTGCTGCTGATTTTTTAATACTCAGCATCTGCTTTTCATTTGATGGTCTAACAATAGTGGGGCAGCATAGATGAATTCCATTTACCCTGATAGTGCTTTTCCATCGTTGTAATACCCAGGAGAAACCTTTCACCATGTTTGTCACTGACTGCACCAAGATTAGCAGGTAAGAACTCCAAATGTGAATGCAGAAAATGAATCTTTAGTAACACATTGCACTTTAAGGTTTTGAAGAGTGTTGTCAACCAGGTGGATGTAGTTGCATATTCTGTAGTTGCCAATAAAACACCATTCTTGAATACCTTTCATGCAATTTCATTGAGACCCAGTAGTAAAATGCTTGTCATTGATGAAGTATCTGATTTGTGGACCAAAAAAATGTCTTCCTTAATCTTTGCATCAGTTATTTGTTCAAACATCTATCTTAAATATCAAAATCCTTCACCTTCCCCCTTCATCACTTTCCTAAAATTTTTCATCAGTCCATGTTTTATATGAAGAGGAGGGAAAAACATCTTTGTTGGGTCAACAAGTGGTTTAGATTCCACACTGTTCCGTCTTGCCAAATATTTATGGAGTGACTAGTTCTATCTGATTTAATGAAACTCTTCAGTGCAGCTGTCCTATTTACACATGAAGAAGCAACTGCCAGGTTAAGGTAAGTCAAGTCAAGCCAAGTGGCTTTATTGTCATACCATCCATATAAAGTATTGCAGCAAACGTTGGCACAAAGTAACGTTCCCCAGGGCCACAGTGCTTCATGTACATAAATACAGGACAAATGCAAGACAAGTAAAGAACTATACTATACTATAAATAGACAGATAAATAAATAAATAAATACTAGACAAGTGAATAGATAGTATGACTTTGAAATAGATACTAATAAATAAATAACAAAAAGAAATGTTAATAAAAAGCAACAGCGGTAATAACAGTACAGTGCCACTACTTTTACATCATCAGAAATAAGCCAGTTGTAATTGTTGTACTAAATGCTTATAATATGAAAGGAACTCAGAAAAATAAGGGATTGCTATAAATTAGTATGTGACAGGAAATTTTAAAAGTGATCAGCAGCTCAAAATCAAGAGAGTACACGCAAAAGTGTTCAAGAAACAACTTCAATTGTCAGTGCAAAAGCAACTGCTTAGGAGAAGTGCTTAACTTAACAAAACTAAACACAACTCTAGCACAGTAAAGGTTTTGGAAAATTTCACCACAGCTGAATTTTGACTGTGTTAATACAGGGTATCTTAGATTAGTACACTAGATTGAAAAGTATATACTAATATACTAGATTGAAAAACAACAACAGTGTATTTTTTGTATAACCCAAAATCACACCAGGAAAGCCTCAATGGGTATTAACAAGCCCTGTTATCTGACAGCTCCCCAGCCTTGACTCTCGAAGAAGACAGGAAAAATACTCCCAAAAAAATGTAGGAAATCTTGGGAAAGGCAATTCAAAGCGAGACCCCCATCTAGGTAGGCGTGGCTTGCAATGGGTGTGAAAAATGGGGTAAATATATACACAAAACACAACACAAGTAATCCTCTTCACAGAGCTAGATGGCCAGTCTAACATTGCCACCTCAGAAATACAATAATACAATATAATCTGCTTTTGCATAACGCTCTTCACTAAGTGGAGGCACAGTGAGCTGCAACGATTCTCAAGGCAATGTGCAAGACTAGATTATACCACTCACTAAATACAGAACTATCACATATGAGGGTGCAGGCTTGTTCATAGTCAGTAATACAGTAGTGAACTGACCTCTCAGTAAATGATCAGTCAACACTGCAGGTTTATTTTATATGCAGCCATTCTTGGTGAGTATTATACTAAAGTGTGGTACAAGAGTGTTCACACTCTTAGCTCTGGTGCACACTTCTTATGTTATTCTGTGTCCCGTGTTGCACAGTAAACAAAAAGAATAGATAATGAAAAGTAAATTATACTTTCCCTTAACAACCTTTTAATTGATGCATTTATAAGTTGTTTGAAATAATGAACAGTAAATCATTTGAGTCTCATTAAAAATCCAACTTACATTTATAGTGCAAAGTATAGTGCAAAGGTGCTCTACATGAATTAATAATAGCTTCGGTTAATCTATGAGATGATGTACGCATGTTAACTCTTACATCTATTTTTACTGATATAAAATCAGTGGAGTGTGTTGCTGTGGCAACTGCTTTAGTGTCGCACGGTGAAGCTGTATTTATTAATTTTAATTTGATGCTTGGGGCTCAGTATTCTACCTTCATTTCTGTGATAACCTTATTTATATTATAAAGATTCCCTGGAGATGAGACTTTTTTATTTTTTTTAAAAATCCACTCTGCATGCAACACTACATTTTGTTAGCTGTGAAAATGACTGTTGAAATCAAACATTCAAATTTGAAAAGAGCTGCCTTTAGAGTGTGGATGAATGGTTATTTGTGAGTAGGCAGTATAAGACATGGGTTAATGAAGCTTTCTATGTGGAAACTTGCTTCAGTGACGCATTTTTCAGGTAACACAGCAATATGTAAGCCTACAAATGTTTTCCAATAAAAGGAAGCTATTGTACAGCACAACAAGAAAATCACTAACCGACCTTATTGAATATGGATGAAAGACCAACTAAACTGTCAACGTATTTGCACTTCAGTGATATTAGTAGAAAGCCATGCACAGCAAGCGTGGAAACCTTTTCAGTACTTTTTGCTTTTTTTTTTTACCATGTCTAACTTTGTTAATAATTGACAGACTTACCAAGTTATGTCATTCCAACCAACTATGATATACGATATGAACACTTATATGTGATGTACAGATCATATCTATAGGTTACATGTTTTACCTGACATCTGCCTGTTTATAGTATTTAATGATGCCAGTAAGACTATTAAAATTCTGTAGGGTCAAGTAGGTCTGCAAGGTAAAGAGTCAGCCACAGGACGGGGCAGAAATTGTAGGAAGTCCAGAGCCTAAAGCATAAACAAACTGGTAACACTGATGAGTATCATCTTGCCAGATGAGTAGTGACCTGGTTGCAGTTAGTTCTCGTGGACAAGTATGGAAGAGCAGCATTTGAACATTTTAGTCCTAAGAAGTTTAAAATATTTGTTGTGTCTAGAGGAGATCATGTGACCTTTTGGTGGCTAATGGATGTGCATTAAGACATCTTCAAACACACTCACATTTCTCTTAATTTATAATTACTTACTTATATAAAAAAAAAAATCTCTTATTTGCCATCTCAAACCAGAAGGCATCCTCTGGACTTTGAAGGTGTCACTTTGAAGTCACAACTTTAAAAAAAAAAGTCTCTATAATCTAAACACTCTGATGGATCAAATATGAATGCTGTCTTTTTGAATTTGAAGCAGTTTGTGATTGATCAGCTTTTCATCACGCGCAAATTCTTACAGTAGAGCTTTCAAGCTGAGCTGAGTACACTCCAAGGTGACATAAAAGAAGTTAAAACTGTGCACTGGGAAATCTCATGGGAATTTAGGACACGGATAAAAATGATTGCATCCTATTATATTCACTGCTATATTTTGGTTTTTTTGTTCAAAGTTATGCCAGATGAATAGGCTCTAGTTTATACTGTTTTAATATTCGTCTATCTATAAAAACCCTGCCAACAAAGGTGAATAAAGCTGTATTGAATTGAATTGTCTACAAAGACATTACCTTACCAGCTTCTTCTATTGACATAACATTTGTAATGTTGGTGTCCTTTATTAACAAAAACATTTGCTGTTTAATTTTTGCCACTATATCCAGCAATCCATTTACAATTTCATATATCTATATATATAAAATTCTTTTTGCGTTTGAAACGGAAATTACATATGACCACAGAACATATTACAGTAATCCCTCACTATATCGCGCTTCGACTTTCGCGGCTTCACTCTATCGCGGATTTTAAATGTAAGCATATCTAAATATATATCATGGATTTTTCGCTGGTTCGCGGATTTCTGCGGACAATGGGTCTTTTAATTTATGGTACATGCTTCCTCAGTTTGTTTGCCCAGTTGATTTCATACAAGGGACACTATTGGCGGATGGCTTAGAAGCCACCCAATCAGAGCATGTATTACATATTAACTAAAACTCCTCAATGATATAAGATATGCTTCCCGCGCGGTGCTTGATTGTTTGGTTTTCTCTGTCTCTCTCACCCTCTCTGACATTCTCTGCCTGACGGAGGGGGTGTGAGCAGAGGGGCTGTTTGCACAGAGGCTGTTTGCTTAGAAGATACGGATGCTCCTCTAAAAAATGCCGGTGCTTCGGCATACTTAAAAGCTCAAAAGCACGTATTGATTTTTTGATTGTTTGCTTTTCTATCGTGCGCGCTCTCTCTCTCTGACATTCTCTGCTCCTGACACGCATTCTTTGAAGAGGAAGATATGTTTGCATTCTTTTAATTGTGAGAAAGAACTGTCATCTCTGTCTTGTCATGGAGCACAGTTTAAACTTTTGACTAAAGGGTGTTATTTCATGTTTAGAGGGCTCTAATAATGTTAACAGTGTGGGAGAGTTTATAAGGGCTTAAAATATATAAAAATAACCATAAAAACATATGGTTTCTACTTCGCGGATTTTCATCTATCGCGGGGGGTTCTGGAACGCAACCCCCGAGATCGAGGAGGGATTACTGTATAATGCACTCGCACACTCGCATTTGAAACGGAAATTACGTATGACCACAACAGTCAGGTTACACAGAGAAAGTGAGACAGAAGCAGATCGAGAGAGAAGGCTCACAGGCTCGCTGATCAACGTATATGATAATCACAATTGACGGCCTCACAAACACCTGAACAACGTGCTTACGTATGACCACAGGAGTCAGGTTACACAGACAAAATGGGACAGAAGCAGATTGAGAGAGAAGGCTCGCAGGCTCGCTGATCAAAGTATACGACAATCACAATTGAGGGCCTCACAAACACCCGAACAGCGTGCTGAACAGAATCAAATTCGACGGATGCAGTATTCACAGGCTGCCACATCACACAGGCGTCAGGGTCTGTATATAGAGGGATTCAATTATAACATTGAAAAAGATTATTGCCTACATCCAAAAGTTACAATAGGAGAAATGGACATCATGTGTGAGTACTACCAAGCACAGAGGGTTAAATTTGAATCACGTGGGATGTGTTGTTCAGACGGCAAGGTGAAATGAACACCTTTAAGCCATCCATATGAACCATTGTTGTCTCTTATTTCTGGCGCAAATCCACATTCAACTAATTTTCTACAGAACATTTAGTAGCATTTCTGTATTAAGGGCCAGGTGGCACAACCCCACCAGAAGTTGTGAAAAATAAGTAAAAAATAATTGAACTTTTTACTAAAATGTTTAAAAAAAACACAACTTGGTTTTCATAAGCATTTTCATTGCAATTTTCTATCATATGCTCAATGTAATTTCTTATCTAGAAAAATATTGCTTTTTGTAGTATATGAATTTTGGATAAACTGGCACTATATCCATGGATATGTGTGGATCTATTCAGTACAAGCCGATTTTTGCCTATCCCGTGGTTACACTGTGTAGTTTGTAATGCTTTTAGTAATGAAATGCATTACCTTTTTCATTCCTGCAGATGGCTTATCGCAAAAACATTAGCACTATTGTTCAGCATCATATACCAAAAGTCAGATAAAAGGCAACAGAGAAACTGACTCTATGACTTAATCAAGAAAATAGAAAAAATTTAGGAAATAAAGAAGAATGGAGAGAGTATGAATCTCATTCGAGTCTATTGAACATTCTGGTGCTCTGCCTTCATTAATGTAGCAAAAAGTGAGTAGGAACATAAAATTCAAATAAATAACAAATTCCATTAACTCAGGCTTCCCAGGAACCAAGTTACGTTTGAGACCCCTGTCGATGTGCCATCAGCTTTTTCCCTCAGTGTGATAGTCAGTTAGCTCCAGTAGGATTATTGCTTCTTCTATCTGTCTTTTTCTTTTTTTCTCTTTAAAATGCCCTTTATTAATTTAGGGTCATTTGTATACTCTTTCTGTTGGAATGAATAACGCAATGCATCTTATTATTATATGCAACAACAGCCTTGGAATGGGTGTGTCAAGGAGCATTGAGATAACATGTCATGAGTGATGTTGTAGGTATTGTGAACTGCAGTTGCAGTCTTCTGAATTCTTCTCAATTAGATGACCCTTTAGCACTCAGGTTTAAGTGCTGGACCAAGAGAAAGCTACCGAGAACATTCTGACCAGCTGCATCATTGTCTGGTTTCAAAACTACAAAGTTTTCGCAAGGTCCTACAACAGATAGTGCACACACACACACAGCAGAAGAGATAATTGGGACCTCTCTGCCCTCTACTAAACACATCTTCATGAACTGTTGCTTCTGCAAAGCCTATAGCATTGTGAAGGACCGGAACCACCGCTCACACTCTTTGTCCCACTTCTAACTGGCAGAACATGCTGTAGCATCCAAACCAATTCTGCCAGGTTCTGCAACAGCTTCTACCCCTTGGCAGTCCTGAATCTGGACTCTGTGCTGCCCCCTGCCCTGACATCTACTACTGTTAGTTTATTGCTATGCTACATTTGGTACACTTGTTAGCACTGTTTTTATTATTAGCTGTTATCATTTATTTACATATTTATTTATTCATTACTATCTATTCACCTACTTATTCTTTATTATTTATTTAAATATTTATGATTTTTAGAATTGTATAGTTCTTTAACTGTTTGCACTTATCCTTTGTTTATCTATA
Source organism: Polypterus bichir lapradei (assembly GCA_026402145.1). Taxonomy (NCBI): domain Eukaryota; kingdom Metazoa; phylum Chordata; class Cladistia; order Polypteriformes; family Polypteridae; genus Polypterus; species Polypterus bichir. The sequence goes on along the minus strand of JANRMT010062835.1, from coordinate 65,234,463 downwards.
CTGTACATTGCACCTCAGTCCTGGGGAACGTTATTTTCGTACCTCTGTATGCTGCAATATTGTGCATGCCAATAAATAAAACTTAAACTTGAACTTAATCAAATAAACTATCCATGAAAAGTGACCACCTTTTTTAACAAACTTACATAGAAAGTATGTTACAGCAATCAACACAAACAAGTAATTAAATAAGCTGTTTTACTCCAAATTATTAGTTATTAACATCAGAGTTACACTTTTGAATTTAAATGAAGAACTTGCCACTAATTAAGAAAAGAATGTGAAGATTAAAAAAACGGAAAAAGGGGAGAAAGCCTCCTTTCCCTCTTAACTACTCTCAAATGTTTTACTCTGGCTGTTGGCTTTCCTCTCTTTCTCATGGGTAGGGGTTTCAATTGAATTTTGCTTTGTTAAGTTTCACTTGATTGCATGCAATGTTAAATGCTTTTAATAAATTCAATAAAAGTTAAAATAAATAAAAAAATGGAAAAATATATAAAATCTGACAAAACTTGAGAAAATCCTGAAGACATGTGCAGTATCAATCACCCTCTAATCTTGAAGCTAAGACAACACAACATTTCTAAATTAAAAAACTTAAGGTTAAACAAATGAAACACATATCTAAAATCCAATAGAAAAAAGACAGAGTTAACAATTAGTTTAAAAAAATCTAGCATCCTTATCTCCTAGTAATTGGATAGTGTGACGGTCTCCTTTGCACTGTGGCCTAACAATGATTAATTTCTGCCTGGTTTACTTCAATTCATTTCTGTGTAGAGCTCATTAGCGGAGTGCAGGCTCAGAGTCCTGTAACTAGTTCACAGGCAAACATTACAAGTTATTACATAATACACACGTAAAGATACAGCTTAGTTAAACACTCAGCTTAGTAAAACAATGCAGTTTCAGTGAATGATTTGAGAGCATCCTAACAATATACTTCATGTTCATTTATAACACCACTGGGGCATGACCATCTATGCTGCTTCATGTTTTATGTAACCTGCTGCAGGTTGTTAATTAGAACAAGTGGCTTTGTTACCCTTATCTTCTGAGTTTGTGCCATTCAATAATCTTATTTTTATGCTATTATGAAACAACTAGTGGCAAATAGAATATATATCTTCTATACATTTTATATGTAAAATTCATACAGGGGAATTTTTTGATGCCAATGACATTGCTCTTGTGAATAGTTAGGTAGCAACTACATTTCAGCCAAAACTAATGATTTACTTTACAGATCAGGAAATTTCCAAAGATCATAATGGAGTGTCAAATTCAGAGGCTTGTAGTCTGAAATCCTCAAGGGTTAAATTGTGTTCAAATGCATACATATACATAGCTTAAAAAGATAAAATAAAAAAGATAAAAAGGGGGATAGCTGCTGATAGTGTGTCAGTGGCATAGAGGGGGCTATTTAAACAAGGGCATTAAGAAAAGAAGACAATTCAGTTGATCATCTTCATCTTACTACTATCTGTTTTCATCTCTATATCTCCCTCTCTCTCTATTTTCTCTTTTATGTCTATATATATTGACCACCTGGGGGCATCTCAGTGCCCCATCACCCAACATGACTCACCCACAAACAGGTTCTAGTTCATTTAAATAAAGAATTATTATTATCAATACCTTTCCAGATTGTTAATCAACCAAACAATGGATCAAATATCAAGTCAACAGCTTCCATCTCCTTTCCATCGTCAAGCATTGTCTGCTCCCTCCTGACGCTGGCTCACTTGTATAAGTTACTTTTACATGGTATCCGGGAGTATTTCCAGTGCCCATGGTATTGCACCCCAAAAGCACTTATGGGGCCACACGGAAACTGCATGAGACAGGAAGGTTTTCGTTCCACCAAACCTCCTGGCAGCACCCAAGGACCCTGACAGGGTCACACTTCCGCACTACAATTCCTAAGCAACCCTTTGGGTGTACAGGTTGGGAGCCAGCCAGAGGAATACTACCACCTCTAAAGCTGGGGGATGAATTGATCATAATATCCAGCTTCCCCCAATCCATCCATTATTCATTCATCCTGAATGGGATAGGAATTGAGGTTACACCTCCAATCCTGTGGTCCTTCCATTATGGCCTCTCAACCTTTAAAGTATTATTATCTTTAATCCCATTGAGGATGCCAGTCCATCCACTCAGTTCATCACTGCAAATTTATTAAAAATCAAAAAACTGAAATATTGCATTGACAAAATAATTCACGATTACTGTTACGACGCTTGAAATCTGGCTCAGATGTATCTCATTCTCCTGATCATTAAAGAGATGCACCTTTTTTGGAGTCCACTTTTGGACAGTTTAGTTTATTGGACGTAGTTAGGAAATGCCCACTCCCATCTCTAGAAGGCCCCACAGCTGAAAATGTGTCTCGGAGCAAAACCTAAGCTATGATGACAAAGGAGTATCTGCAGAACTTAGAGGCAGGATTTTGTCTGAGGAAAGCTACAACAAAAATTCCTACAGCATTTCATGTTCCTAAGAGCACTGTTGCCTTCATAATTCTTAAATGGAAGAAGTTTGGAACACCCGGAGAAAACGAGCAATCATTGGAGAAGGTTCATGGTAAGAGAGGTGACCAAGAACCGATGGTCACTCTGGCTGAGGTTCAGAGAACCTTTGTGGAGGTGGGAGAAACTTCCAGGACAATCATCACTGCAACACTCTGTGGATCTGGGCTTTATAAAAGAATGTCCAGACAGAAGTCTCTCCTCAGTAAAAGACACATGGAAGTCTGCTTGGAGTTTATCTAAAGCACACTAATTTTTATTCAATTTATGAGAAAATTGAATATGCTATATACATACATGTCATCTTCTTTTCTTTATTATTGCTACTATTTAAAAGATCAGTAATTTATTATTGTATCTTGGTTTATGTAAATTAGCTGGAATGGTTCAGTTAAGCAGATGCGTATCTTTCACAATTTTATATTAGTGTTATTAAAAAAAATAATGTGTGATTTTAATTTGATGTTTAAAATTTAACAGTATAGCTTCTCATAGTCAGCTTTTGAATTCAGACATTCTTTGTAAAAGTAATTGGTTTTCTTTTTCCATTTTCAGAAATCTATTGATAGAAATATTTCCCTGCATTCCTCTAATATTCCTGTGAAGTCCTTGAGTAATAACCTTCCTCCTAGCCAGTCTTTTCAGTTACAGTACATAGTATTTGTTCAAAGATCTGTGATCTTACTCTAAAAGCATTAGATAGTTATACTTCATAATTACACATATTTGATAAGATAGATAGATAGATAGATAGATAGATAGATAGATAGATAGATAGATAGATAGATAGATACTTTATTAATCCCAAGGGGAAATTCACATACTCCAGCAGCAGCATACCGATAAAAAGCAATATTAAATTAAAGAGTGGTAAAAATGCAGGTATAACAAACAATAACTTTGTATAATGTTAACGTTTACCCCCCGGGTGGAACTGAAGAGTTGCATAGTGTGGGGGAGGAACGATCTCCTCAGTCTGTCAGTGGAGCATGGACTCTGGAGGTGATCCTGTTTAGTGGATGCAGTGGATTCTCCATGATTGACAGGAGCCTGCTCAACGCCCGTCGGTCTGCCACGGATGTCAAATTGTCCAACTCCGTGCCTACAATAGAGCCTGCCTTCCTCACCAGTTTGTCCAGGCGTGAGGCGTCCCTCTTCTTTATGCTGCCTCCCCAGCACACCACCGTGTAGAAGAGGGCACTCACCACAACCGTCTGATAGAACATCTGCAGCATCTTATTACAGATGTTGAAGGACGCCAGCCTTCTAAGGAAGTATAGTCAGCTCTGTCCTCTCTTGCACAGAGCTTCAGTATTGGTAGTCCAGTCCAATTTATCATCCAGGTATTTATAGGTCTGTACCCTCTGCACACAGTCGCCTCTGATAATCACGGGGTCCAGGAGGGGCCTGGGTCTCCTAAAATCCACCACTAGCTCCTTGGTTTTGCTGGTGTTCAAGTGTAAGTGGTTTGAGTCGCACCATTTTAATAAATATTTTCATGTGTGGTTACTTGAATATAAACAGTTCCACAATAATTAATTATGGTTCTAAGGCAGCCTTTCCGCATAAAGCCAAATGAACTGTAAGGCTGCAGAATGTACAGTATTTGATTTTTTTATTAAAGCTTGCTGTAACATCTTCTTCTCATCACTTTTCTTTTTATTAGGGTAAACATTCCTAAAGAAAAATTATTATTATTGTTTACGTGACGACAGACACACAAAATAAAATCTGACAACTGCCTGACCAAGCTTTGGTTGCCATAGCAGCATCTTTGGCAAAGGAATTCTTCTTTTCTGAAAGTTGCCATGGAAACCAAAATTCACTATGAAATGCTGCATTTTGTTATCAGGATTTAATTCTGACACAGCATTACATTTTCAAGCTTGTTACGACAGCAATTTAATGCTACATACCATAAACTGAGTGTACCTGGTTAAATTAAAATAGACTTTCTATCTATCCATTGGCATTGTGACAAAAATCGAATTTGTGACACCTACAAGGTGCTGCTAATAGTCTGTATTTTCTTCTTGACCTGTTTCATTTAAGAAGCATTTAACCAGTTTTCTCAGCAGCCTGTACCTGTAGATGCAGTACCTCTTTTTGAGCATTTTTTTTAAATTGACAAATAATTATAACTGCAGTAATTATAGAGTATATCTGGCAATGAGTGTATTCCTATTATTTCTGAATATCTTGTGAAAGACTGCAGCGTCCAAAATATGAATATACACATGCATCAACGAATAAAAAAATGGGATTCAGAATGTCGAGATATTTTAAGACAGTTTTGTATGAGCTTGACTAACTGTGTTTTCATTTATTTTTATTTTTCAGTTGTTTGATCTTTGTCAATTTTTTTATTTATTTAGATTTACATTCAGAACATTTTTAAATCTAAGAGAGGCTTTGGAATTATGCTGCATAATTGCTTTTCTAATTACAGATTTGTGCATCCACACAGCACTGAGCACCAAGCAGCAATGGATCTCACAATATTAGTTCATGTTTAGTTATAAAAATGTCATTCGTTTCGATCATTTTTTCAATTATGTTGATTTTTTTTTCAGATTAAATAAAAAAAGATACTCACATGTAACATTAGCAATAATAATTCTTTCCATTTATATAGCATTTTCTCACTACTCAACGCACAGTGAGCATAGTTAGTGAGGAGCCACTTATACCACTACTAATGTGCAGCATCCACCTAGATGATGGAATAACAATCATTTCATGCCAGTGTACTCATCACACATTAACTGGTGAAAGACAGTTAGCCATTTAGAAATGGGGGGTGATTAAGGGTTAGAATGACTAGGCCAAGGTGGGCAATTCAGCCGGGACATCAGGATACAACCTATGTCTAGGCATCTATTATCATAGTGAGTCAGGACCTCAACTTTACCTTTCATCCGAAGGTCCGCACCATTTTTTTTTTTTTACAACACAGTGTTATAGTCACTGCATTGTGGCATCAGGATCCGCACACAGACAACAGGGAAAGCACACCCTGATGGCCTTGTGACCACCTCTTCTAGCAGTAGCAACCCAAACTTTTCCTGCTTGGTCTCCCATCCAAGTACTGGCCGGCCCGAACTTGCATAGCTTCAGGTGGATGACCTGTTCTGAAGAACATGTGGTATGGCTGCTTGCTGTAACTTATGAAGTCATCTTTGGTAACAGCTATTAGTGAAAAAAAGTTTTCAGCAATACACCAAGGCTAGATAATTTTTGTCAGTTAGGTCAGCTGGTCATTTCCCCTCACATGCTTCTGATTGTTCATATAGAAAATCTACTCAATAGACTACAGGATAACAGACACAAACCACATACTGGCTGAATTCAATAAGTCGCGGATGAAAAAACCTAACATCTGTTAAAAATGGCCAGAAAAGGTGACTTTCTACCAGGAAAACACAAGAAACAAAATTTCAAAAAACACTTATATTTTGTTCTTATTGAGTCATCTTTTTGTGAAAAATATACATACAATACTAGGGGGCTTCGCTTGCCAACCTCCTGGTCTACGCTACACGCCAGCCACTTTGCGTCTCTGCCGCTCGCATATGTGGATTTCACTTTCACCAAACAACAAATCTTTTAATTCTCACGGATAAGCCTCTTCATTGGGAAGAAACACTATTTTTTCCTGATGGCAACACGAATTAGACGATCTACAAGTCTCCAACTTAAAGGTTCAATCCAAACAATATATTCGATCTCTTTTCACGGTTATATTATTTCACTGAGTAATAATTTCTGTGTGTTAGCGCTAATGTGATCTTTACTATCATTTTTTTGAGACTTTTGAATTTTAGTACTTTCATTATCTCTAACCTGCTGTGTATGTCTATTGCGGCAACGTTTTTGAACCTCTTTACGACGTTCTACTTTGTCATCTACTCTTTGTCTTTTATTTCCGGCCCTGTGCGTGGTTAAATCTCTTGGCAGCAAGTCTTGTCTCGCGGGACTTGAAAGTATCTCTCTGAAAAAGTCAAGTCTCGTCCCAGGCTAAAAAGTCTCATCTCATCCTAGGTTTTTTTTATATAATAGAAAGATATAATAATGAAAAAATACAGTATATATCAGAATTTGTGGACTGATCACATATATTGAAGTTTGATGACAATTTTTCTTCTCTCTAATGTGTAAGTAAGGCAATAGAGGCTGTAGAGACAAATTTCTTGCTAAATGTAACTAATAGAGTTCAAATAACCGAATATTTCCGAATTACATGTCAATGTACACCATTTCAAGCTGTCACCTCATATTTGAGAAAATTGCAATTGTACCTTCAGTCCCAAAAAAGGCAGACAAAATGTATTTGCTGGAATGAATAAGTAACAAGCTTTACCTACTGTATATCATATGTAAAAAATGGATAGTAATGATAGTATGACTGTTGTGTAGTGCTTGGCATAATTCAGCTATCATGTGATTGCTGTTTGGGCGTGTAGCTTTCACTTCATGTATTTATTTTATTTTGTATTATGTTATTTGTGCAAGTAATAATTCCCCATTTGGATATTTACTTTAGTTCTAAATGTTCTGGTTAATTCAATGACATTTACTTTATTTTAATGTCACAGGGTAATGTCACATCTCCTTGGCAAGTGGTCTGTATAATTTTTCAAATTACAGTGATCCCTCCTCGATCGTGGGGGTTGAGTTCCAGATCCCCCCCGCAAAAGGTGAAAATCCGCAAAGTAAAAAACACACGTTTATATTGTTATTTTTATATTGTCATGCTTGGGTGACAGATTTGCACAGAAACACAGGAGGTTGTAGAGACATGGACTTTAAAACACTGCAAACAAACATTTATCTCTTTTTCAAAAGTTTAAACTGTGCTCCATGACGAGATAGAGATGACAGTTCCGTCTCACAATTAAAAGAATGCAAACATATCTTCCTCTTCAAAGAAGTGTGCGTCAGAAGCAGAGAATGTCAGAGAGAGAGAGAGAGACAGAGAGAGTAAAGCAAACAATCAAAAATCAATAGGTGCTGTTCGGGCTTTTAAGTATGCGAAGCACCGCGCGACAAAGCAGCCGCAAGTAAGGGGGTAATGTAAAGGTAGTGTTTCAGCATTTTTTAGAGGATCATCTGTATCCTCTAGGCCAGGGTGCAAACAGCCCCAATGCTCACATCCCCTCTGTCAGGAGCAGAGAATGTCAGAGAGAGAGAGAGAGAAAAGCAAACAATCAAAAATCAATAGGTGCTATTCGGGCATTTAAGTATGCGAAGCACCGCGCGGGAAGCATATCATATATCATTGAGGAGTTTTATTTAATACGTAATACGTGCTCTGATTGGGTAGCTTCTCAGGCATCCGCCAGTTGCGTCCCTTGTATGAAATCAACTGGGCAAACCAACTGAGGAAACATGTACCATAAATTAAAAGACCCATTGTCCGCAGAAATCCGTGAACCAGCGAAAAATCTGTGATATATATTTAAACATGCTTACATATAAAATCCACGATGGAGTGAAGCCGCGAAAGTCGAAGCGCGATATAGCGAGGGATCACTGTACTTGTTTTTTCAGTATTACTATGTTGTGATGGATGTCCGGTGAGAGTTTCCGGCCCCCACCCCCAGGCCGCCAGGAGGAACTCTCCCGACAGCATGGACTTGCCCCGAATTCTAGGGAGGCTCATGGACTCTTATGTGCCCTATAACCTGGAAGTACGTCCTGGTCAGATGAACAGGAGAATTGACGTACTTCCAGGTTGAAGAGAAAGACTTTTACCCTGACCCGGAAGTGATAAGGACTTGTGGACTGTTGGGCAGGAACACCTCCGGGTCAGGGGGTATAAAAGGACTCTGGGAAAGCCCAGACACTGAGATGAGCTGGGAGGAAGGGTGGCTAAGTGCCTGGGAGTTGGAGGATTTGTTTATTGATTATTGTTTATTTATGAGTAGTGTAGAGTGGAGGGTGCTTGATGTACTTTATTATAATAATAAAAATAATTATTATTGCACTTTTACCTGGTGTTTGGCGTGGTACCTGAGGGTTCAAGGGAGCGATAGTGCCCCCTACTGCTACAATGTCTATACTCTTTAGATAAATTTTGAATAAGTAATCTATGTTTCCTCAGAATACTGGTTAATACTATCATCTTTCTCATCGCATTGTTATATTTTCAGAGACCAATAGCAGTGTAATGGTACATGCTGTCAATTGACAAATTTCCTACAGGCCAGTTTCATCTTAATTTTTAATGCAAATGTGAACGGAATATTTTGGGAAATTAAATAAATAGTGGGTAAGTTTGATGTTTGTTCATCACCTGAGATTTCAGAAATCTTGGTTATGTAAGAAAGACTAAAAACAACTGTGAAGAATTGGGGAACCAGACGGTGAACCCCTAAAGTAGTTTGACCAAACAAAAAACACAGTAAATGGAAAAAGGTTGTTATGATTGCAGAGAAACGTCTCCTTCAGACACGAGTCTGTATCTGACTGTCCTCTTCCGGTGGTGGCGTCCTTTTAGGTGGTTCTGGAGGGAGAGGTGGGTCTGTAACTGGTCTGTAATTGGAAGTGAAAATGATTTCAAAGTTCCTCGTGCTGCTGATCTTCTGTTCTGAGGACACGATAGACAAGAAGATGTGAACGACAGTGCCATCTCTTGAGTCAGAGGGTAACTGCGATTGACAAATAGGTCCAGAAGATGTTTCCCATTCACTTGTGCATGACAGTTATGACCATGAGGCTTTAAAACCTTTTTATTGTATCATTGTCCCTATTCAATTATCCTAACCACTAATGAAAATATCAATAATTTCTCAGTTATAGCATCTTATTGTTACCATGTAAAGACTGAAGCCATCCTCCATATGCAGACACATTTTTTGACATTAGGGCTTAAATGCTGAGTCAATACTGTTATTGCAAGGTATTGTTTAGTTTTACCTCAGCTCCATCACTGATTGTCAAATTCCACTTTACGTCAAACCTCAGATATGATTGTAAAGAAGTTAAAGTGGCAGGTTTTGAGAGATGCTTACTGCCACATAATGCAGCACAAACAAAAAGTGGCATGTGTTATGAGATCATTTTGACAAAGACACATTATGGCAGATATGGAACTAAGTAAACTGAGATGTCACTTAAAATTTTAATGGCACATATATAAACTCTTACAGTGACAGATTTAAACATCTTCAAAAATGACAGATATGTGGTAATTCTGTATAGATTGATGCAGTTAAAAATGTTCACTGCTTCACTTCACTGAGTTTATTTTGATGTATAGATAACAATATTTAATCAAATTTTCTCCTTTCAGTATTTTTAATAGAAAACCTAGTCTTGAGTAAGTCATATGTACTGTAAATCATAAAATTTACAAACTAAATCTACTGTATAAATAAGCATTAGGTTAAATAACAAATTTCAAAGGTGTTGAATATGTTTAATTTTTTATCACTTACTCTAAGGTGGCTGCTCTGTCAGCATTTCTTCCAGAAAATACACCAAATGAACTGCAAAACAATAACTTCATAACATGACGTAATTTAGTCCAAACCTGTTAATTTCATTTTAAAAGAGCTGGAGCTTCAAAGTGAGGCAGGATCTAAGCATGGAGAGGAGACCAATTTAATGCTTGTGAGAAAAGTGTGAATTAAAAGGTTGTAGGCAAACATATTGTGATGTACTGAATAGTAATTGGTAGTAAGCTATGGTCTTGCAGTTATACCGGGGAGGACAGCCAGTCTGGTTCTCTCAAAAGCAACTCTGTGGTAAGGGAAACAGGCATGAACATCAGGTGCCAAATGTGGATTGGACGCAAAACAAGAATCAACAACACTGGATCAATTTCAAGAAGACAATTACTCTAAAAAGCATATTTCAGTCTCTGTCTCGCAAGATTATTGAGGAAGAAAATCCAGGTTACCTTCTAGGAGAGTTCAATGGAGAAAGCTTAATAAAAGGTAATATTTACATGATTAAGTGGTTCATCAATATACAGACCATGTTTTTCATCTACTGGACCAACGTTTAAGCTATAACAGTGCCTATAAAAAGTATTTACCCCTTTTCGAACTTTTAACATTATACTGTTATGCAACATTGAATCACACTGGATTTAATTTGGTTTTTATGGCATTGACCTACAAAAAATGACTTTTTAAAGTCAAATTGAAAAGAGATATCTGCCCAGAGCATGCTATCCACAAAAACTGAGTGAATATGCAAGAAGAAGACTTGTGCGGGAGGCCACCAACATACCTGTGATAACACTGAAGGAGTTATAAGCTACAGAGTTTCAGATTGGAGCAACTAATCATACAACAACTGTAGTCTGGGTGCTTCACCAGTCATTGCTTTATGGGAGAGTGACAAAGAGTAATCCACTGTTAAAAAAACTCACATGATATCTTGGCTAGAGTTTACCAGAAGGCACATTGGAGACTCTAAAGTTTCTATGGTGTGATAAGACCAAAATTGAGCTTGTTTGCTATCAGATAAAAATGCCATATTTGGGCTAAGTCAAACACTGCACATTATCAAAAATATACCATCCCCACCATGAAGCACAGTGGTATTGGCATCATACACTGGGGATGCTTCTCTGCAACAGGATCTGGAATGATTGTGAGGGTCGATGGTAAAAATGAAGGCAGCAAAATACATATAAATCCTCGAGGAAAACCTGATGTAGCATGAAAGGGGATTTGTTTCCAGTAAGACAATGATCCCAAGCATAAAGTCTCAGGAATGGTATAAAAAGCAGCAATGGTAGCCCTAGACTAGCTGAGTCATAATTCAGATCTCAGTCCAACTGGGAATTTGTGGACTTAGAAAAACCTGTTCACTTATGATGTCCATTCAACCTGACAGAACTTGAGCAGTTTAAAAAGGAAGAGCAAAGCTGACAGAGACTTGGGCACACAGACTCAAAGCTGTCATGGGTGCCAAAGGTGTATCTGCTAAATACTGACATGAAGGGAGTGAACACTTACGTGATCAATTATTTAGCATTTTATATTTGTAATTAATTAAGACCACTTTGCAGAAATCCTATTGCACTTTGACATTAAAGTCTTTATCAGGTGATCAGTGTCAAAAAAGTCAAATCTATCAAATCCATTGTAATTTAATAATGCATGATAGTAAAATGTAAAAAGCTCAAAGAGGTAAATACTTTTATAGGCATTCTAAATAACATCTACTTTGTTGATGAGTTCATGAAGTTGCTTGATGTCTTTGTATTCAAGTAACCTTCTATTTACTGCATTCTGTTACACTGTTCCTTCCTTGCCTGTCTCAAAATAAGGCCTGATTAAAGTGTTCAGTGTTTTCAGTTGTGTTCTATATTCTTTCATATATTGTCATTCCCACCATGCTTACAATTTGTGATTTGAAAAGATGGCTCACCCATAGAGTTTGTCTGAAATGTGTGTGGGAGACTTTCATTGCAGTGGACTGCTGAATGGCACATATCATTGTTCCAAAAGCGAGGTGGAAGTATCACATCAATCTTATTCAGTTACGTTTAGTGAGTGTCACTTAATAGTGAAGGGTTGAGATTTGTGTTATGTTTCAGCCTCAACATTTTACCAAGATAGCATTTATGACATTCTGTTAATTTGAAATTAGTCATTGCCTGCTACTTATTTCATGCTGATTAAGACTGTAAGGGTGAGTGGGACAGTTATATTAAATGCACAGCCATTATTTGGTTTCCAAGCACGTTTCCTTTATATGTATTGTGGCGGACGGCCAGGACCCATGCCTGGCTGGGACGCCCCTTCAACACTGGATCTGGGGGAGCAGCCATGGGATCCACACTATGTCCCCCGGAACACTTGGTGGCAGGCCCCCTGGGTTGCATCAGGGCCACAGGAATGAGACTTCAGAGCTCATGTTGGGTTCCGTAGACACCGCCAAGGGAAGCTGCAGCCACACCCAGAAGTGCAGCCTAATTACCACCTGAAGCACTTCCGGGTTGGCTATAAGAAGAGCCTGCAGCCACTACTCAGGATGCCAGAGTCGGAAGGATGAGGACAAAGTGGCCCTAGGAGGAGTGGAGGAAAAGAAGAGTGCTTTGGGTGTTTTTCTTTGGTGGTGTTTTTGGGACTGTGTTGTGCCTGTGGGGATTACGGGGAAGACGTGCCCCACAAGTGAAGAAAAAAAAAATCTTTTTGTTTATTTTGCCCGTGCCTCTGGTGTCAGTCTGTGTCGGGTCGGTGTCAATAAAGCGCCTTTATCACAGTATGCATATGTCATTAGCTATATATGTACATACAGTGTAAGCAGACAAGTCAGACAGCCAAAGAAAGGTATGGGTACATCCCTGACAACCCCATTTAATTTTAACAAAAAAGACAGCCGATAATAGCTCAAACAAAAATTATGGCTTCAAGCACTGAATAGGCTAGTAGGTGCTCTGTCCTGTGCTAAAGTCAGCTTGGCAATTGACACCACCTCCGGGAACACACCAGATTTATGGGGCTGATATCAGATGGGGTGGAGTTTTCTCAGGGCGGTGGGTTGGGTTCAGCTCTCCATTTTTGGGCATGTTTTTCTTTGCTGCAGAAGAGGAAGGAAAAGACAATGTTAGCGTCAGCTCCCTCTCTCGTCCCGGGTTAGTACTACTTACCTCATTAGAGCCATGTAGGTCCCGAGACGCGCATGTGTGATAATAGCATATAAAGCTCTGGAATTGCTGGTTTTCACATCTTCAGATGGATATAATTTGTCAGTATTTTTATTAAAGATCCAGCACAGTTAGTAAAGTGAGGCACGACCTCTCCACCCAATCTGGACATCTTTGGCAAGTGTATTGAAAACAGAAGATCTGGAGAAATTCCACACAGTATCACAAGAAGAGCATGCATATTCCAAACAAATTGTGTCTCTGGTGCCTTAAACATTTGCCAAAAAGAAATTAATACTGCAATTAAACCATTTTTCAGACTGCATTTGTGAACGTTACGTTTGCTATACAATGTCCAGGGTAATTTTTCTTTTGAAACTTTGAATGAATTGTTGTATGAGTGGGAAATCTCTACTGCTATCTAGTGAATTATATTTCTGTTTTTTTGCTTTGTTAGAAAGTTCTAAACATGAAAAAGTCTTTATACTTTTGAGACAGCATGAATGTCGCAATAATGAGCACACAAATTTCCAATCCAATCCTGTGTTATTAAAATGTCACACCAAATGAAAAAAGCATTTTTATAATCATTCCACACAAACATCTGCAGCAGCTTCATTGGCTTCCAGTTCAGTTCCGAATTCAATTCAAAATTCTCCTACTAACTTTTAAGGCTATCCACAGCCTTGCCCCTCCATATCTGTCTGGCCTCCTCCATGTTGCCATTCCCTCCTGCACCCTTAGATCCTCTTCCTCCATCCACTTGACTGTCCCCTTCATCCATCTTACCACTATGGGGAGCAGAGCATTCAGTTGCTCTGCTCCCCAGCTTTGGAACTCACTACCACCTGAGCTTAAAAATATTGAATCATTTTCACTTTTCAAATCTACACTTAAAACTCATTTGTTTAAGACTGCTTTTTCTCTATGATTACAATTGCTCTGTCTGATTTTAACTGTTGTATTTTACTTTTGTTTATAATCTGTGTTTTGTCTATTGTTCGGTGTCCTTGAGTGTTTAGAAAGGCACCTACAAATAAATAAAATGTATTATTATTATTATTATTTTTCATTCATTTATCTTGTTAATTTTTTCCTTTCATATTTCATATGATGGCTCCAATCCCATTCAATAAATTTTCATAATGAGTTCTTATGACGTTAATTCCAAGAGAAATTTCCCTCGGGCATATCTCATTTACGTTCTCTCCAACACTTCCGGGAAACATTTTGTACTTTTTAATTGCTTAAAGGTACTTTTTTCTTTGATCTTGGTTCAAAACTAATTTAACAGTCATTATGCTGAAAGATGATTTTTTTTTAAACAAAGCATTGTTTATATTAAGCTGTCTTACCTTTCATAACAGGTATTGTTACTTAGTCTTTGCATAGACTTTATTCCCTTAATGTGAATGTTACCATTCTACTAACTGTTGATTTGATCATTTAAATAAATAAATGTTATCTGATTTTTAGCATTTTCTAAAGGCTTTCAAGTGGGTCATTCAGTCCTCCTCCCTTTCACGCACCCTTTTATTAGCTGTGCTAATATTGGAACAATCTTGCCCTAACTTAAAGAAATCCCTCCAGCTATGACAGAGGGAGTTTCTTTTGTACAGTAATAAAAGCCTTTACAATCCATAACTTAGAGAAATTGTGTCCAGCATTTGTATTAGGAGATGGGACTGAGCTACACCGAGTGTTGTAGGTGTACCATTCTTGTGTTTCATGTACTTTACCTAATAATCAGAGCAAATTCTTGGAAATAGACATTTATGTAGGAGGTGCAAATGGTCCAAAATATTTTTCAAATGAGGGAAGATAACATTCTGAAAAACACTTAATCCAATTCAGTCACAGGGGCTGGAGCTAATCTAACAATTTAATTTAAAACTAAAAAAAGCTTCGGCTGCACAAGTCTTCTCAACGTTTTTCACGGGAAAGCCAAATTAGCTTCAATGATGAAGAAAGGACTGTCCGTTTATGTACTTAAAACTGATCAAAACGCAGATGAAGAATTAAGCTGTTCCTGGTGTATAAAGTGAATTTGAAGCACAAAGTAAAAACAGGAGGTCCATGAAAAACTACTGAAACTACTCAATCCAATCCAGTTCACAAAAGCGTAGGGCTGTAGCCTACCCTAGCAACATCATGTGCATGGAATGAATCATCTTTGGATGGAGTTCCGGTCCATCACAATGCCCACTCATGCACACGCCCACACTTCACAATCTTACATGCACATGGTGCCAGCTTAGAGTCACCCCAGTTAACTTATAATGTCTTTAGAATGTTGGAGGAATATGAGATACAAGATAACATAGTGTAACTTTCCCATACCTGCTTAGTCAATTCCAGGGTCATGGGAGAATGGAGCCTATCCTGGTAGCACGGAGCTCTATACAGGAAACAGCTCTGGACAGGATTTTAGTCTATTGCAGACTCACTCATACACAAAATAAAAAGGAAATAAAGGTACAGTAAACAAAAATTATAAGTAGAAACAGACAGATTAATAGACTTAAGTATCTCTCTATCTCTATATCTCAGGTATTCAAAGTGTGGTTAAGGCTTTGGACTTCAAACCCGGAGGTCATGGGTTCAAATCTCACTACTGACACTGTGTGACCATGAGCAAATCCCTTGACTTGCCTGTACTCCAATTGCAAAACCAAACAAAATGTAACCAATTTTATCATAAATGTTGTAAGTTGTTTTGGATAAAGGCATCAGGCAAATAAATAAATGTAAATGTAAACCTTATATGCACTGAATAATGCTATTATTCTGTAGAATATTTTCTTCCTGCGGTGGATTGGCGCCCTGCCCGGGATTGGTTCCTGCCTTGCACCCTGTTTTGGCTGGGATTGGCTCCAGCGGACCCCCGTGACCATGTGTTCGGATTCAACGGGTTGGAAAATGGATGGATGGATGGATATTTTCTTTAATGTGTTCTTAAATTAATATTGTGCATACAGTAGCTTAGTTCTGAATACATCTAATCACACACTTCTTTTAGACTAAGCAGTGTGTTTTTTTCATTGTTTTGTTCCTTTGATTTTTTGCAGATATAGTGCTTACAGACACTAAAAACTACCTAACACAGAAGAAAACTTAAAAGTTGCATGCTACACAAGGGGCCAGCAACATCTAACACTCGGGATAAAGCTGGAACACAAATCGTGTGTTACTGGCACTAAGCTCATAAAAATTTATATCCAGCAATTTCCGTTTTGAAAGATCATTGATCAGTTATAAGGAATGATTCTCCCAACAGATCACTATATACAGTACTTGATAGCGTTCCACCTTGAGCAATATGACTTTAAGCAGCCAATCAGCATTTAATGTATATACTGTTGTGAGCTGCAGGTGCATGAAGTTGAAAAAGTAGGGTACAGTTTTCAAAGTAGGCCTCACCAGCATAAAGGAAGGCTGGCCTTCAAAAACTCAAGAAGTAGACTTTGTGGCAAAAACAGGCCAAAAGGAGAAGTAACCCTTGGCTCAAATAACAAAAAACAAGTTGCTTATGATTAATGAGTTTATTTACAAAAATCAAGTGCGATAGCCAAATAACAAAAACCAGAAACAAAAGCAAATTTCAATGAACAGGAAGTAATAACAAGAACACATATAATTTGGAATTCACTATGAGCCAAACAACACAACTTAAAGGTAGTTAAGGCTGATGGTAGTGCACGTACAGTATTGGCTATGTTGTGGGGGGGGGCACACCCTTGGGCTCTATATACAACAAACAAGGATAATAACTAACATAATTAGCATAAATACAAAATAATTGATGAATAAGACAATATTCATTAAAGAATAATACAACAATAAAATAGTCAGGAACATAAAATACAAAAGAGTTCACAAAAACAAGATTGCTATAATATTTGGGCATATCAATACATTTGGTTTGGACTACTATGTGGCAGGACAACATACCAAAAGCTCTAACGATGACACAAAAAAATGAAATGTTAGAAAACAGAAACATAAAATCCTAGTTCAGCTTTTGTGAACAATCAACACTGTTATAGCTCAGGTTGTGCCTAACTGTAAATTACCTGGAGAGGAGAAGTCATTAATTAGGATGAAAATATGTATAAATTAGGCTTTTAAATAGCAACGAATGGACATAAAAAAAACTTCTAAATATGTATCTGATAGGGTTATTTATTTAAATGTTTTAATTTACACATTGTTATAGAATTACAGCCCAAATGGATGTAAATATTAGCATGATCAATTTGTACTGTTAATCACCTAGATTTATTGGTTCCAGTATAATATAGGCAAATACAGGTTATTTTGTAGGCCACAGTGGGTAACATACATTAATTAAACAACAGCATACTATGTTTGCATTGGGGGAATTGTAAATAAGGTATATAAGAAATCAAGTGATTTCTCTCTGTGTCTTCTGCTCTTTAGCTGCTCAGACATGGGTAGCAACTACACCGTGCTGTTTCAGATCAGATATCTGTCCATGGTCATTCAAAAAAGCTCCAAGGATAATGTATTTATCACCAGAAACAGGGCTCACCCCCTGACATTCTTTCTTGCCCTCAAACCTGTACCATGACAGCCTCTTACATTTCATGAGGCAGACTTGCATTAGCAGATATAATTATGTGTACTGTCTTGTTGTGGACATTCCACTATGCTGTGCGATGGGACTTTTTTTTGTTAACGTCAATATGTGAACGCAACATAATGGCAATAATGATGCTAATCTCAGCAGTCTCACTCAGTATGCAGTGCTTGTCTGTCTGCACCATTGGTGCGACATAAAAATTTATCTCATTTATATTGATTTTAATTGTTTTTGTGTTATTTAATTGTTCTTGTGTATATATGAAATGATATGTACGTAAATAGGGTCAAATTGTATCACATCGTAATTGTATTGTATTGATTCAATACAGCATGCTGTATTTTATGTTCCAGTTCAGGATGATTCCACAGGCAAGGGACGAATGGCGACTCTACAGATGTGTGTGGATGAATACCATTATCAGGAAACAACACAGGTAACAATCAAGTGCTATTATTGGACTTGGATTCACTTGGCACCTTTTCACTAAGTGTGAAGCACAGTTAAATTGATCAGTTAAATTAACACATTTAGGGATGGCATTAAAAAAATGTAATCACAGACAATTTCTACACGTTAATAGCATGCGTTAGTGGTGATTAATCAAGCTCTAATGTTAAGCTATTTCAAGGTATATAAATATAATATTTTTGATATTTCATTCTTTTAGCTTTTGTCTTAGTTCTCTAACAGCCACTCCCAGAAAAAATAAAAATGACAAATTTCAAACATAAACATGTAGGGAATCGTTTTAGACTATTTAAAGGCCAGTGATTATAAATATGATATTATTTTTGATTTTTGATCCTTTAGTAGGGACATATCACTCTATGGATCTCTAACAGAGGATGACACATTTCTATTAAAATTGAGAATATTTAGACTTTAAAGATTTAAACTAAAGTACACACTTTAATATTTCAAATATTTCTGATATAATTTGTCTTGTTTTTTATGTTCTTCTACCTCATAAAGTAAATCATTACATGTCTTATGAACACTCCAAATTAGGGAGGCTTACACTAATTCATTTCTTGTTTAAACATTTGACAGTGATACTGGCTGCTCTGATTAAAAGATGGTATTTCTTTTTGTTTTGTTAAAGGTCTGCAATGAGTAAACATTTTGAAAGCAGCAAAGACAAAACAGGACTAGAAAGACTTCAAGAGACACACTAATGCTAATATCTTCTTTTGTTCTGCATAACCCAAGATTTTGACTTTTCTCTGGCTTCTTTTAACTTTTAAACCCTCATGCCTTTAATCTTGCAAAATGACCTTATTTACTCCAACAGCACATGAAGAGTCCTGTAATTTTCCAGAGCCCCATTAAGCAAACTGCCGAAACGTAATAGACAAAGAAAAGTGAGCCAAAGGTGTTGTTGCACATTGGTAAGCGGTGCCTCTGAGGTCAAAGTCAAGATGTGATTTCAGAAGGAGGTGGAGGGACATGTCTTTCATTAATCCAGGTGTCAGATGGACTTTGATGCCTGGGGCTTCCTTACTTCTGTTCAGTCAAGTAGAACCGCACATTTTGCTGGTATCTGAAACCTAACTGCATGTAACTAGACTCTTCTTTCCATAATAATTATTGTCTTCTGTCAGTGCAGACTTGCATGTATCGTATTTGTAAATAATGACATTAAAGTGTATTTAACTTACAGCTGCTGGACTAGTCGAGTATCCATTAACACGCTCTTTTTATGTGATTGACGTACATTTCAGAACTCTGAGGGGAAAACACACATTGCATTTACAGTGTTAACTGTTAATGGTCATGAGTATGGCAACCTTTCTTTTTAAGAATTACACATTGAATGTTCTATTTAACATGTAAACTTGACCTAATAAATATTTGTTTTTTCTGCAACCCCACAATAAATTTACATTTCATACTATAAAATAGAAAATTCTGATACTCGCATAATCTTTTTATAGGAAAAGTGCCAGCATTGATCTGGAATACTTAAAGAAAACTTTTGTCTTCCTAAACATTATATTTACCTCTTTTCACAGCCCATCCAAGGCACCTTCAACTGCAAGATAGGAACTAGAACAAGATCCTGCTATAAATGATGAATCAGGCTCTGCCATTTACAAGGACAGCTTAGAATCGCTAGTCACTCTGAAATGCTCGCATCTGAAATGTGGTAGAAACCTCATTCAAACTTCAGGAGAACTGCAAACTTTACTTAGACAATGAGTGGGATTGACAATGAATCCAGGTCCACGGAACTGTGAAGTAACAGTGTTATTACCCGCACCATTGTGCCACTCTTACTGGAACGTCCATCCATTAATTTCTCAGTATCTCTTATTCTATTACAGAAGTACAGGGTGCTGGAGCATATCTTGGTAGCACTGGACAAAGGCAGCAACCAAACCTACATGG
This sequence comes from Polypterus bichir lapradei, assembly GCA_026402145.1. Classification (NCBI taxonomy): domain Eukaryota; kingdom Metazoa; phylum Chordata; class Cladistia; order Polypteriformes; family Polypteridae; genus Polypterus; species Polypterus bichir. The sequence goes on along the minus strand of JANRMT010062835.1, from coordinate 65,214,329 downwards.
AATATTAATTTATTTCAAGGTGCACACATGACAATTCCTACACGAGCTCTTAATTGAAGAAACTCAGAATCACCAATCAGAAGATGGGCAAAGTCAGTAGGTCAGCAGACGATGTAATCTCAAACCATATATGATTTGAATATATACTAAGGAAAGATAAAAACACATTTCTTTTTGTATTTAAGTTAGGTGGCAGGTTAATGGGGGCTTCAAGGAGGAATAGTCATGACTGAGCAGGGACTTGTAATAAAAGCACAGACAAGTATAAAGGTTTGGGGTGTTTTAAGCCCCGTATACTGTAAAAGAAAAAGGTTCATTTTTAGTCAGTGTTTTCTAGCCTGTACAACAGACAGTAAAAATAAAGTACGTCGGACATTTTATAAGGGTGCACAGGAAATGATGGGGAGAGCAGTGTTGAATGATGGGAAGAATGATGTCATCTTTGGGGAACCGGAGGTTAGAAAGGACCCCGGAAGCTGGAGGGAGTTGTAGACTTCTGGGTACATCTATAGCGGTGGCGTTTCGGTCCTTCTAGGGAAACAAAAGAAGAAAGGTCAGTACTTCGCCTCTGTCCCCCGGCACGGCTGATCGTGGCGCCCGTCGGGTCCTTAAGTTGCTCCCCATGCGATCATGCGTGACAGACTGAACATAGGAGTTGGTAAGACTAGCAACTGTAAAAGTTGAGACTGATAAAGATAAAGAGTTGGGGCACCACATTGGTGACCTTATAAAATTGTGTGAAGAAAATAATTAAAAAAAAGCACACAACAAAATAGCAGAGACGTCTTCTCAGACAAGAGGTCTTCAGTTGAACTACAACAAAATGGTTAAGTGGTCATGTGGCAGGAAGAGGCGGGTCCAGGTGGTTGGACAACAGAAGGGATGTCAGTGATTGAGTTGTCTGGCAATCTTCTGATCTGCAGAGGGAGGAAAAGAGAAGGCATTAGAACATAGCACGGGTAATTACTATCACCAAAGACCTTAAGCTGTCTCGCATGCATATGTGTGTGACACAAAAACAAATCGTGAACAAACAAAAGTCAAGCCAAACAAAAAGCCCTTGAAAAGATGTTTTTAGAGAAAAACTGTTTTTAGTCATTAAAGAAAGCAATGTTCAGACAATTTCAGAGCACATGGTTTAGCTTGAAATAAATTGGCTGCCATGACTTCACATGTGTGCACACTCATGTATCCACACACCAACCAAACCTCGCAGAGAAATGACTTCATAAGCACTTGATGCCAAAATGAGACAAAATGCCTAACAGAAAATAAAAATTAAAATAAAATGCTATGAATTTCATCTAATTTATCACTTAAGGAATGATGCCAGTCCATCCAGAGGACTAAAGAAAAACATGAGACGAGTTGACTTGTGTTAAGAAGGCAAGACTTGCTAATGACTCTGCCTACTGGGGAGGCTTGAGACATGAGATTGTTTTGCTGGCATCATGTTATCTGAGGCACCCACTCCTCTGAGGATATACAGACACTGAGGAACATATCTGTTACAGAAAGAAAAACAGCACTAAACAAACAGGGTATGTGAATCGTTTTGAAGATGAATGGTGGTCAGAGTGCAAGGTTACTAATGTGGCTGTGTAGTAAAGCTACATGCTGCTGCCTGGTAATGTTATCTTTGTTTTTTTGGTATAGAGACGACCCCCGAAATTCGTGGGGTTTACATTCCTAGAGCACCTGCGAATTTTGAATGTGGTCATAAAAACGCCTATAAATGCCTATTTTTATAGTTTAAACCCTAAATATGCCCCCAAAACACTATAATTTCGTTTCAAACTCAGCTTAATACATTACCCTAAAAGAAAGAATGTAAAGGTAAACCCGTATACTGTACAGTACTGTACTGCTATGTCTCCTGCAGTACTAGAATGTAAAATACCAATGCTACCCCTATATGTACTGTAATTCATGCAAGCGGGTTTTCTTTGGTATGCGCTTTTGTTTTCTTTGGTATAAGTAGGGTAAATACCTAATAATTTAATTTAATTTAATAAAAATTCAGTAAAATGTATGGGTACTCACCAATAGTGAATGATATTGATTGAAGATGATGACGATGATGAATTAGCTGTGCAGTACGATGAAGGTATGTAATGAAGATAATGACCGCACAGCAAAGCAGAGGATTAACAGCTGCTCAGGTGGCTACTGTGGCATAACTTTTTAGTTCCTGGAGCAAATCCAGTAGTTCAACCTTCTCCTGGACTGTCTTAAACTTCTTCTGGCACTTAGGTTCATTGCCAGAAACCTTAGAAGGTGCAGGGCATTCGGGCGGCATCTTAGGGCTTTAAGAAGAACAAAATGAAAAACACAAAGAACACTCAGCGAAACACTCAAGATAGCCACACGCGGTAAATTGTTATGATGCGGGAGTGCAGGGCTGCATCTGCTGGAGTTTCATCACAGGGCAGCAGCCAATCAACAGCAAGGAGAAATGAATAACGCTCTTGGACTGGCTACTTTCACCATCCCAAGCTGCGTTTTCCTCTACAGTTGCTTTGTGTTTTCTCTACAGTACAGTATTGCCACGAAAAAAGCCATAAAAAATTGCGGAGGATATTTGCGGTTTCCGCTAGCAATTATTAGTTAGGTTCTAAGGAAAAATCTGCAAACGACTGAGGCTCGAACTCTGAACACGTCTTCACGGGGGTCTACTGTATTGGAATTTTCACACTGTTGGTCTCCTCATTTATATATAATTTCCTTTAATAAATATTTCACTTTTTAACTTCTGGTTTCATTTCTTGTTGTTACAATGTTTCATGTATTTAACAGAAACTGGGTTTACTTTCGACATGTGCTGTATGATCGATTTCTGGCCTTCAAATTCCACATACAAAAGAAGCAAATAGCAACTTAAGTGTCTAAGCTAAAACATCTTTTTGGAGTTTCACTGTTACATACTCTATGAAAGAACATGAATATCTGTTAACAGTATTTCAAACTGAATTACTTACGCAGGACCCATAATGGCAATTGACAGAAACTGTAGGAATTCTGTGTTAAGGAGGTGTAGCAGTTCAACTGCATCACAGATACAACAAAACCTTTGTATTTGTCATGAAAATAATTAAACTTAATATGTAGCTATATGCCTATATATTAACTTAAAACAATTACTTGGGATAAATGGTGTTCTGGTAAAATACACAAAAGTAGGCTGTATGATAGAACAGAAAGTGAAAAGTCAATATTATTGTGTACCATTGACACATTTTATCAGACTCACCAGCAGACTGACTTGAACGGATGCCCTGCTTTAAACTACTGTAAAGACACTGTTTAACTAATGGGAGGGCTTCTTTTATTTGGTGCTTATCTGACCGAAAGTGCATTTCAGAGCGACAGCTCATTGCTAACCAGATGGTCAAATTCTAATACTGATGCGCCTATCCCAGCAAAGCAAACAAACAAAGTAATACAAGCAATGTTAGACTGAAACTAGACAGCCTGACAAAGGCTTCTTTTACATTGTCATCAACATGAGATCAATAAAGGTCAGGGCAGATTTGGTTGCTTTCTTTCATGTGGAGCAAATGGTTGTGACCAGAATTTGTTTGTAAAATGTTCTTAATCTCTTCTGCTGGGGCCATTTAGGGTGACAGAAAATAAAATTGTATCTGTGCTTCTACTGCAAAACTAAAAACATATCTTATTATTTTGAATTGGATGTCAGGAGTGAAGCTGATAATCTTGGTGGTTTCCATCATACCACAGACACATTCAGGTTGTTTTCCAGTCTCATGAGCCATATCCATATGATATTTATCAATACTTGGCATCATACAGACATTTTTCAGACTTTTACAGTTCTTTTTCCTCCTCCTTTAGCCTTTCTCAGCACAACTTTACACCATAGGATATATTAGTCTTTTATTATCAAAGCCAAGCTATAGCATTACAGTCTGGTATTTCAATTGCAGCATGTCCAACCACAAGAGACTGTGGAGATTAGTGAGTTCAGCAGAGAGTATTATCAGGATGCCTCTCCATTCTGTGAAAGACATATTCTTCAAATGCTGTGTCTGCAAGGCCTGCTGCATTGTGTAGGAACCCTCTCATGGATTCTGGAAAAAAGATACTACAGCAACAGAGCCCGATCTGTCAGGTTATGTGACAGCTTTTGCCCCAAGCCATGAGACTCCGCAACAAAGTGTATCACCCACCCTACACTAAGAACCTAGATTATGATATTTCTTGCCAGTTTCCCTCAATAAGACACTCAATCCATTACAACGAGAGATCGGTCACCACATCAAACTGAAATTTTCATTTAACGGATCTCTCAGTAATTATGGTAGTTAATTGTACTAGCATATTCACTATTTAAATAGTATGTTGTTTGTGTAATCCGTCTTGTCTTGTTTGCTCTATGTGTACACTGTGGGCTCTGGGTTTCATCATTTCATCTCTCTCTCTATACTATTATATGATGTAAATGACAATAAATTTAACTTTAACTTTGGCTTTCTCTTTGGGTGGGCAGTGGAAAAGAGTTATTTGCATTTACAGTTTCTCTATTTCAGATTTCGAAGAACAGGGTGTGTATCCTACCTGATAAAAAAAGCACATTTCTTATATCAAGCTTTATAACTCAATGGTGAGGCCTCATCTGGAGTACTGTGTACAGTTTTGGTCTCCAGGCTACAAAAAGGACATAGCAGTGCTAGACAAAGTTAAGAGAAGAGCGACTTGGCTCATTCCGGAGCTACAGGGGATGAATTATGAAGAAAGATTAAAGATTAAAAGAGCTGAGCCTTTACAGTTTAAGCAAAAGAAGATTAAGAGGAGACATAACAGAAGTGTTTAAAATTATGAAGGAAATTAACACAGTGGATTGAGATTGTTATTTTAAAATGAGTTCATCAAAAACATAGAGACACAGTTGGAAACTTGTTAAGGGTAAATTCTGCACAAATATTAGGAAGTTTTTCTTTAAACAGAGAACCGTAGATGCATGGAATAAGCTAACAAGTAGCGTGGTAGAAAGTAGGACTTCAGGGACTTTCAAAAATAGACTTGATGTTTTCTTAGAAGAATTAAGTGGATAGGACTGGTGAGCTTTGTTGAGCTGAATGGCCTGTTCTCATGTAGATTGTTCTAATTTTCTAATCTTGTAACAATAATCCTTTTTTACGACAATGTTGGAATTTGTGGAGTTAGTAGTATTAGTATTAGTAGTATTAATGTTGTCAAGTAAACAGAGTACAATGAAATTCTTACTTGCATGTCTGACTAATATGTAATACAACATCACAATATGATTAGTGAGTCTGATGACCTTACCTCAAAACTTCTGCTTTTCTTACCTAAAAGATCTCAGAGCACATTTGTCACAAAACTGAAGTTGAAAATAAAGTACAAGTCTCAGGAGAGTTGAAGGAACGAATATCATGCTGAGGCTGATGGCACACCTAAATTCACACACCCTCTATTGCGTACCTGATTAATATCAAGACGGCCCCTTGTGATAGATGGAGCCAACGTAAGGCTTGGAAGGAGACGAGAAATCATTCAGAGTATGAAGTCAGAATATAGATTGAAACGATTTAAACAAATGTTTATCATTTAAGGAAATAATTAGAAAATAAATAAAAACTACTCAAAATCGAACATTTTCTTGCATGGCTTAGGCATAGCCATATGTTAAGTTCAATGTTTTTCAAGTTGAAGTTATTTCTTCACAATCATATGTTATGTTTATATGCAACACAAAACTGTTCATAAATGAACCATTTGTTATAAATTTAAAAATAATACCTAGCCTGGTGCTGTGTTTTAAAATAGAGGTGAATGGGACTGGGGTCCACATGTCAAAACAAAAGCCTTAAAACTTACCCAATATGTCTATTTTGAAGCAGCAAAGGTTTCATTTTACAAAAACATGTCTTCTGTATTTCTGAGGCATGGTTGTGGCAACAATAGTAAACTGGAAGTAATACATTTTTTTACCAGATTCTTTGTAGCTGTTGTTATGAGTAAAGTTCTGATATTTATCCCAAGTGCCATTCAACTCTCAATACGGATACCAATTATTGAATATAATAACATGCTGAGTGATTGCATGACATTTGCTCAGCGATTCTTGTCTAGTTGTCTACAAACCGGGACAACAATTTGAATCTGGGCCTCAGTCTTCTTATATAATACGTTACCGTGGCTGTCCATTTGTCTGTCCAGGATTTTAAATCACCTGTAACCTGTTTGAACTATTGAGCTGAAATTTGGTACACATATACTACGTGACGTCTACTGTCCACTTTCAGAGTGATGATTGACCTCCAAGGTTATTCCTCTTTTTATTTTTATTTTATTTTTTGTAGAATCAACTGTCAGCAGCGGCCAGCTGGGCAGCCGTGTAGCACATGCATACGGCCTCTGTTCTCATTCCCTACCACCTTCATCGTCATTTCCCCTACCCCTTCATATCTTAAATTATTCTTGAGGCAGATCAAAACACTTAAGTACCAGCTTAAGTGAAAAATTAAGAAAAACGTAATAAGCAATTGCAACACAAAAACGGACTTAATCAGTTTTAACGCGAAAAGATGCTGATGAAAGAAGAGAAGAAGCGGGCCGTTAGGGTGGAGAAAAGAAGAGCTACTCAGGAAGCAGCAAGCGCATCAACTCTGAGCAAATGAATGCTAAACATACAGAGAAAGAGTATGAAAACTATGAATGCTCAAGTCAAGTGTACTGTATTCACTGCACGTCATTGTGCAGTGTGCCGTTACTGGCATTTAATATTGTGAATTGTAATAGCACCTGGAGATGATTTTTCAAAGTGAAGTCATGCTTCAAGATTGCCATGGATAAAGATGAGCAGCAAGGTGAAGTGCACAGCCAGTCTCCTTTCAAAATGGCTCAATCTCACAAAAATGTTTTTTTGTTTTTTGCCATTTTCTTTTTGTCTAATACGACATGGATATGGTGTTTTACAGTATGTGTGCAATCTCAGGACATGGATCAATACTTAACACTTAAGCTTATTAACATTTAATACTTACATAACACATATGGCTTGAAAAACTGACTTAGTAAGTTAGTTTTCGCAATTGGACTCATTATATTTTAAAACTAAGAAAAGGCCAGACATATTTGAAAATTCATTGTAAATGCTTATATAGTTTTATATAATATACAATATGACTGTGAAGAAAGAGTTTAGACTTGAAAGATACCAAATGTATCCTTTGAGACAAACACAGGCCAAGTGAGACTGAAGGACTGGTTAAGAGTGTGTTGATGAATGGAGTTAGATAAGTACAAGACTTGATAAGATGGCTGGGTAGAGGATCCAGGGAGTACTTAACTCATTTGGACTGAGAGACAAGATCTGACACATCAGAAAACAATAGGTCAAAAGGTAGCAAGAGAATAATGCAAAATGGAAGGCATTAAATTGAAAATGATCGAGGAATGAAGTAGTGGAAAGAGAGAAGACAAAAGAGGATAGGTGTTACTTTATAAAAGAGGGTAGAAACAGACAACAAGTTCAAAAGGAACCAAAATCTTTAAGTGGGGTTGGCTTATGCTATTAACTAACATCACATTATCACTAGAATGCGTAGTCTCATGTTGATTGTGAATCATCTTATGTTTCTAATTACAAATGTCGTGAAGACTGTAATACTACTTTTCGTCTAAATCTTAAGAAAGGTGTGCAGAAGCACATGAATTGACTTGTGTTCAATGTGACAGCACTCTGGGGGCCGTAGCAGTTGAGACTGGCTTTTCACATGCCCATATGGGGATGATGCTTGTGTGATAAATGGAATAAACCATTAGTTTTGGTAGGGAATAATTTAATTTACAAAAGAAGTGCATTTAAAAACATTTTGTTATTTAGGTATCTGGATACAATTACTAATTGTTAAAATAAGTGCAAGGAATTTGTTTTTTTTATTACAGTAGTATAATGGTTTGATGAATATAAAATAGTTTGTACTACTGGGTGGAGACAAAGATATATACTGTTGATAGCTTCTTGGGAAGAGGAGTTAGTTGGTGAGAAGTAACCCTCAATGTCAGATGTATGATAATATTTAAGCATAGTATTTTTGTAAAAATTATGTAAATAATTAGTTTTCTTATGAAATTTGTGGGAGCACTCATAAGTAAAACTTTTTGCACTGACAGGCTATGATGATGAGGTCACATTTCTGAAACCTAAATAAGAAATCCTTAAGATTATTACAAATTTTGACTCAAAAATTCAGAACAAATATAAATGAGCAGGTTATCGATTAGTTAATACTCTGTGTAACACCTTGCACAGTTTCTTTAATCCAAAAAGCTGACTTTTAAAATTAGAGTCACAACTTGTACAGTGCTGCAGCTTCACACTTAGCAGCTCAGATGGAGGCCACTTGTTAACTAGCTACACTGTAGATAATTTTAAATTAAGCAGGAAAGTAAGGGTAGACTGACAATTAAATAACAGTTAACGTAGCATGGACGGTGGCACAATGGGTAGCGCTGCTGCCTCGCAGTTAGGAGACCTGGGTTCACTTCCCGGGTCCTCCCTGCATGGAGTTTGCATGTTCTCCCCATGTCTGCGTGGAGTTCCTCCCACAGTCCAAAGACATGCAGGTCCCTACTGTGTGTGTGTGCATGCCCTGCCTTGGGTTTGTTTCCTGGGATTGGCTCTAGCAGACCCCTGTGACCCTGTAGTTGAGTGATGGATGTAGCATAGAGATTGATGCAAACTAATGAAATTAAGCCTGGATTTTTTTAAGTCATAATATTCCACTGGGTATTCTTGTACATCAATGGATTACTAAATTAACCAGTCAGAGTATGCTTTATCTTTTTATCATACCTTCAGTAAATCTTCCATTGAAAAGTGAAAGTGTGCACCCACCTATTTTTCTGAAATAGAACCCAAACTGAAAAAGGTAATTCTCTCATTTACAGATCATAAACTGAAACAGAAACCAATTACATTTTTTTAAATTTTTAAAAGAGATTAAACAATAACAAGTTAAAGAGGATAAGTAATCTGTCTTTTACCAGGGTTCAGTTTTTAGGCATGAACAAGACAATGACAAGACAATGCCTTTCCCATTGCTGGTACCCTCCCTCTCTGCAGCAAACCCTTACTGGGACTGTTAGAGATGTCTAAACTGGACTTCTTTATAAACAAGTAAGCTAGACAATTTACTTTTCACTCCAGGCAGCTAACAATATATTGAGTACATATATCACTATACAATTTGCAGTAAACGTTCCTCAAAATGAGGCTATTCTTGACCGAGATATACAAAATTTGCAATATGTGTCAGATAAATGGGCAGAATTCTGTGTAGTAAATGAGAGTCAGGTGTAAAATGGCAAACAGTATACAATATTGGGGGGGGGGGGGCAGAAAGGACTGCCTCGTGCAGTACATTATTCAGAGCTAAAGGGAGGGAAATCTGGTAGACGAAAATGTGAAGAGATAGGAAAAGGATAAAGACTGTAAGATCAGCTGGGAAGAAGAGGATTTGAACAATTCTTTACAAAGCAATAACGATTGAGTAGATAACTGAAGGAATGAAAAAGACTGGAAACAGAAAGGACATTATGAGAAAATAACAAATAATAGCATTAAAATGATATATTACATGGCAAGGGAAGGGAGTAATTGATGAGAACATTGCCTGTACTTTTGCAGAGTACAGAAAGAATTTCAATGAACTCCACAATATTGGAAGAAATTTACCAAGGAGGACTGTAGTTCACACAGAGAGAGAACAATTTAGGAGAGCAAGAAATATGGTATTGATATACTCAAATAACACCAAGCCTGAGAAATGTAGATGACAGAAGAGAAATAAACAGCAGCTTTGTCATTTCAGATAATTAAATTAAGCAAGTCAAGGTGGTAGCCAATAGCCCTTTAAAGATGCGGAGTGTAACAGTTCTGATCTGAGTATCAGGTTTCTTTAAGCCAGAGCAGGTCAAGTGCAAGAAATTATATATTTATTCTGGAAAACAGACAGATAGTTGTGAAAGCAAAGTCTTAGAGGATTAAGTTTATAGGTTTAAAGGGTTATTATTGTCACCTTTTCAGAGCACAATGAAATTCTCACTTGCCTGTGCTAATCAATGTGTACAGCTTTACCGCAAAACCTCTGTCTTCCTTACCTGCAAAATCACAGAACAAATTTGTCAATACCAATCCAAAATGTTCTTACTCAGTCTGAATCCAGGGGGGAAAAGGTGAGGTAAAAGTACATAATGTCACATTTCCGGTTATTTCTGTATAAGATTTATCATTTTATGAAAGCACATTTTCTGTACTAGCACTATGGTTCGTACTACTGCCTCACAGCTCAGGAATCTTCAGACTGAATTCCAATTTGGTCACTGCAGTTGTAGATTAGATTTTGCACCCATGACCACATGGATCCCTCTCCAAGCACTCCAATCATGGGTATCAATGTGGAGAGAAAAAGGGTAATGACTACCTAGGGCCCACTTTTAAGGTTCTCAAAGCCTGGAATGAAAAGTTTGTTTTTGAGAGAAAGCGGCCCACAGAGACTGCTTGTGTATTGGGCCCAGAGTTCTGTGTTTACACCCCTGACTGCAGCCTTGTCTCCACATTCTAAAGAAGTGCATTTGGTTAACATGGGATTTTAAATTGAACCATAGGGGAGCCGAGTGTGAATGTGCCTTGCACTGGACTTGTGTCTAATCTAAGGATGCTTCCTTCCTTGCACTCATTATAGTGAACATAGGATGGAAATGATAAAAACGTGGTTGCTGATTTATATTGTAAGATTTCAACCAGTATGTGAAAGTGTAGAGGGGGTGTGCAGTAAATACATAATGTTATATATTTGTCAAAATGGGCAGTGGTAAGAGAACCAGGCAATTCATTCCAAGGAAAATAAGCATTTATAGAGTGGCCAGATTTACACTTCCATTTAACAATTCATGTCCAGAGAAAATCACACATTTGCTACTGTTCAAAATATAAATTAGTATGGTAGATACAGTTGTTTACTCTTAAGATGAATTCTTACGACAAAGCACAGGTGGTCAAATGAAAGTTGGTTATGTTTCACACAAACTTTAGAAAAACAATAACGCCAGAAATGTGGATTCAATTATAAAATTGTGTAGCACACACCTTACAATCTCAAATGATGTTTAGCAAAAGCTAAGTGAGTAGGGATTAAAAAGCTACTCTATGTTGAGATGAATGGCCCTCTTCTCATCAAATTTTTATGTTCTTATTTTCATATGTGCATTTTAGGATTGACAGTAATTTCCCCCAGCAAGCCAAATAAAGGTTAAATATCCAGAGACTAGCTCTTACCTTTCTACACTTTATCATCTTACACTGTTCCATGGAAGTAAAAACATTTTGGTTCCTCCATCTATCTCTATATCCATGCATTTTTTTTATTTTCTGAAATTAATTCTAACTCAGAGCAATGGGGTTTGAAACTTAGGAGGGTGTGCTGGTGTGATTTTTTACTGCTGCTTCAAAACTTTCCTAAATGTTTCATGCCATTTCCATCTGCTACTAAACCAAGTAAAACTCATTCCTACGTACTACCAATAAGGCCCTTAGACCCTGGACCAGCTCATCGCTGTATGCTAAGTGTATTATTCCACTCACTCTTCTATCTGCCCTTGAACCTGAGGAGTTCAGCTTGTAGCTATTGTATGCTACAACTTGTAAAACTAGGTTTCAGCAAGTAAACAAATGCTGCTAGACTGCTTTCTCAATGACAATGGAACATGTCATCTAATGATGCATGGCCAATATTCATTCTGTCCTTGTAATTTCTTTCAAATAGTCATTCTAAGAGGCTTCACAATGCCCTTGATGCTTATTTTAGCTTCTCAGACAAAGCACACTAGACATGGCTTCCCACACAACAGGTGTGTTTCCTACATTTTAGGTACTTCATAACTTGCTGACGCAATGGCACACATTGCCTAAAAATATGAGGTGTCATTTTAAAAATAATGACTCTGTTACCTTTGTGCAACTAAGAAAATAAACATTTTAAAGTTATTTCTGTTAATCTCACATCTTATTCTTTGCCTGATTACAATGCTAAAATTACATCCCACACTGTGAAGTATTAAGGCCTCTAGCTGAAGCCAATAGTAGCACCACTGCGTGCAAGACAAAAAACAACTTCCTCATGAAATACTTGAAGGAGGACAGACAAAATATATTATCTGTCATGAAATACTTGAGTCCTGAAAGCACAGGTACAAAATACTTTCAAAAGTTGATCACTTGTGTGGGAGAAAACACCCAGACTAGAAACCCAAAGGGCCATGACAAATCTTTATAAAATAAAAGGTTTATTTTCAAAGGCTCTTAAATGAACAAAGCTCCCTTGAGCACAAGAATTGGAAAGGTGATCCACAGCGAACAAAGTCCCAATATAAAAGCCTAAAACCATGGTGTTAATCGGAGCTGAGGTTCAAAAACATCAATAAACACAGTCGCAATACAAAATTCAGAAACAAGGTCAAAAACAGAGCAAGGTGTCAAAAATCCAGAAAATCAATAGCAAAAACCACAGAAACACAAGAAAACACTCCACTCCCAGCACATTCAATGAACTGCGAGGAACTATGGGAGGCCCTCCCTTAAATAGGGTGGAGGGCCATTCGTGGCAGGGATTGGCATGTGACGCCGCCCCTTGGGGATCCACCCACAAAACACCAGGGACATAACCTAAGCCACACCACTTTCCTAACACACAAACAGAAAAAGGTACAAACAAAAGAAACATAATACAAATAAATAGTACAAAATTACGGGAGGGAGAAAATGCTGGATGAAACATAACATTTTCACTGGATTTATTATATTAGCATCTTCTGGATTCCTTTTTAGTTGTAGAAGGCTCTGTTAATAATAAAAAGGTATTTATTGCACAAGAACGTATGTTCTGAGTAGTTGCAATTTGAGTTTGGGGTACAAATGCACTGAAAATTAAACCAGGACTGGGAGATAAAAAGCCAGGCAAAAAAAAAAAAAAAACTACAGAATTAAAAACAAGGTTGAGCCTGGAAATAAAACTAAACTGTAAAAAAACAAAAATAAAAAACAAAAATAAAAAACAAACAAAACTGATGCCAAAAATTCCAACCCATTACAAAGTTTTCTTTCCCTAATTCTATTTGTACTGACTGTGCAGGGCAGTAGCAGTTGTTTTTAAAATTGGAATCATGAACAGAGTGAAGTCAGGCAGGCAAACTGCACTGATAACCAGGGGCCTCATGTATAAACGGTGCGTATGCACAGAAATGTTGCGTAACAACTTTTCCACGTTCAAATTGCGATGTATAAAACCTACACTTGGCGTAAAGCCACACACTTTTCCACGGTACCTCATACTCTGGCGTACGCAAGTTCTCCACTCGGTTTTGCAGACTGGCGGCACCCAGCGTCAAAGCAATGCTACTGTTCCTGTGTGGTTACTCCTTATTTTCCTGATGCGGCTTTATAAATACACTGAAACTAACCGCATATTGTTTATTAGTGTAATGCATCTGATTGTAATTAACTTGTAACAATATAATGGTCCAGGGAATAGCCATAGTATTCCAAATACCGTAACTGCTTTACCATTGTTACTCTAACTGCACCTTCTTCTTCTTTCAGCTGCTCCCGTTAGGAGTTGCCATAGCGGATCATCTTTTTCCATATTACTCTCACTGCACCACACGGAGTACTACAGTTATAATATTACACAACCTGTGCCATTTTATAAAGCGCGTATTTACATATGATGACGATATCATTTTTAAGATGAAATGCAGCAAAATATTTTTATTATATTATACAGATAAAACTTTATCTTCATTTAAATAATCTGTATTCTTCACTGGGACTGGCGTGAAGGATAGAATAATTAAACATGTACTACGAAGATATTTCAATGTTCCTTAAACGTTTTGAAGAATCTGCACTCTAAGCTTACAGATGGCTTAACGTCTGTTACAGAGCAGATTGTGTGGCGATCGCTTACTTGGAGAAAGAAAAGCAAGGACTGCAATATATTGAATATAAAAGAGAAAGAGAAAATAACGACACAGCTAAAAACGCAGTGGCAAATTTCGACAAAAGTTAAACGCTTGTGTCATGAGCACGAGACGGCTACGCAGTGTCCGCAACGGACGTGGCCATCCATCGCGCATAAGATAACATATTGACATTGGACTTTCTCTATTGGACATAGAGCCGCCCATGAGTACTGCTGCAATAAATAATTTCATCGAAGGTTGCACACAATCACTGCGCCACCGTGAAACCCATGTTTAATAATGTGCTTTAACTATCATCATGAAAATGATATCACGTATAAATCTCAGTATTTTAGTTATTCAGAGAGCTGTAATATCATGAATGTAATGGATTCTGTGCCCTGTCAGAGGAAGAGAAAGCCCGTTTAAGAAGCACGTAGTGATTCACACACATAGAGCACATAGAAGATCACATACAAAACAAAGCATTTAACGTGCTATACTTTAATTACAATGTGATTTGAGAAACTGGTTAATTAAACGATTTTAAGATGAAGTTTATGATGTTCTATTTTAATGACAAAATAAACTACGTGATTAAAGTGGAAATTTCGAGATTGTTGACATTTCGTGCTTTTTCCCCCACTGTGTGCCTTTTTTTTCTCTGTACCCTAATAATCTTTCATATGACACTCAGACAGTGAGCTACAACTTGCCTTTTCACGGCGACTTTGATATGTGACTTCTTTTTTATTTCCGGCACTGTGCGACTTTGTGAACGTGAGCTTGCAAGTTTCTCCAACACGCTATGTCACTCGATCAGCTTCCTTTTGTTGATTATACCACGGTTTAATTAAACAAATAGTATGTTTTTCCTTTGCCTCCACTTGGTATTTGCTGAAATTCTTATATTTTCCCCCATGCTTTTCCCATTGTCTTTTCACAGAAGGCTGAGCTTAAGGGCTATTTATATTGATTTGCATATTCAAAGAGGCGTAATTCTGGGAGGAGTTGGGGCGTTACATAAAGCGCGTGCACGAGCGTTACTTTTCACGCTGATCTGGATTTATGTAGCGGAAGAACGTGGAAGTTGGAGTACGCACAGATTCCTGCATCTGGATTTTTCTGTGCGTAAGCATATTTCGGCTTTTGTGCTTACGCCATGTTATAGTGCGAATTCTACGCACGGCATTATACATGAGGCCCCAGGAGAGCAGGAGTCTAATAAACTAACCCGGAATGTCAGATCATAATGAAAAAACTAAAATGTAAAAATCAAAACCCCGAATAATACACAGGACTGGGCCAAAACAAGAGATGTAAATCGTAGTCAGAGAAAGAAAAGATTTCAAAACCAATGAGGCCTTCAATGATCAAACAAACAGAGCACTGAGTTCTTTTAGTTGAATCTAAACTTGGATGACCAGGAAGTGTATGAAGCAGACCTTTATGCCTTTGATCTGGTGAAGTCACATAACCTACACTTTTAAATAATCTTAAATTGCAACTGTCAACACAAAGGTCCCAAAGATTTTTGGAAAAATGTAACACACTAAAAACATAAATAAAAACTTAAACAGAATATAAATGTCACCATCAGATTCCTGGGTCTTGAAAGCCCCCTAATCTATGTGAAGATAATTTTAAGAGCTTCAAGAACCATTTAGAAAAAAAAATTAAAAACAAGATCAAATGATGACAATAGGTTTAGCATAGTTTTCTTATTACTTTGTAGAACCATGCATGCTGTCATCTTATATAGGGTTGATGAAAGGGCACAACATATCATTTGACTTACAACAGTCACAGCAAACACAAACAACATGGACACTGTCATGAAACAAGAGTCCCAAAACAGTAAAGAGAAAAAAAGAGAAGAGAAAAAACAAAATGGTGGCATGAAAAGAGGAAAAGAAATAACATTAAATGATAATAATTTATATCATCACATTAATAGAAAAACAAAAATGTAAAAAAAATGATGATATAAAATTGAGAAGTCATAACACCTACATGCTGGCTCACACACACAAAGCCTTAAAGTTGCTAGCTACCCAAATGTGGATGCCTTTGAGATGTGTTGAAGAATTTGAGGTGTTAGAGAAGTCTGTCTCAAATACATCGGGTACATGCAGCTCTACCCAAAGTAAGTTTACTAGATATATAGTGCAGCAGGGATAACCACCATGCTGTCCTCACTTCAGTTTATTTGGAGAGGTAGTAGGCACACAATCTCTGGATCCTGGACAGAATTCGCAGATTGGAAAATGGAGGAATATTTAGAAGGATGGCTCAATCGATGGTTTATTAATGACTGTAGATTGTTTGAATTGACAACTTGAAATTAGGGTGTAAATTTTAGGCACACATTGTCTTTAATGTTTCAACTGTTTACATTGCCATTTATCATTTACCATAACCAGCCAAAAAACTATAAAAGTTAAAAGAAAGACACAGCTTTCTGAGTAATCCCATCCCCAAAGAGTTTTAGAAATGTCATTACTGATAAGAATTTCTTGCTCTGGCCATCTGTGATGAGGAGAGGAATAGTTGATCAGAGAGGGCCAGTTTACGACTTAATTATCCGTTTATCCTTTTGTTCTTGTTTCATTGAAACTACATCCATCCATCCATTATCCAACCTGCTGTATCCTAACTACAGGGTCACAGCAGAGTTCTGCTGGAGCCAATCCCAGCCAACACAGGGTGCAAGGCAGGGCGCCAGCCCACTGCAGGGTGCACACACCCACACACCAAGCACACACTAGGGACATTTGTGCATTATTTGAAAGTGGGGAAAATAGAAACTATGGGTTGGGTGGGTTGTGCTTAAGTAGTTTCATTAGTGAGTCAGAGGCTACATAGCAACAATAAGTGGAGTCTGCAGACTGCGGGCCCTGTCTTTGCCGTCCTGAAGAGAGGCCATCTCTCTGTCTCTGCCTGATAGCATTTTGGATAAAGGGCCAGAGACTAACCAACGTAAGACCTGAACCTGGTAGCTTATTATTAGGTTGTACCAATTTATCAATACTGTTTGAACTCTGCTGTTTTGGACATATTAACTGTAATGTATGAATAAATCTGTAAGTTCTCTCCTACCTGTTCTGGTGTTCTTATTGCCTGGGGCTACAGCTTCAATAGCATTCAACCCTGATGCTGCAGTAAGAGTATGGGATGTACGGCATTCTGTTGTGGTCTACATAATAAGGAGTCTAAAATGGGAAATAATGTCAGCAACGACCCTACCATGACAAAATAAACAATGTTGTCTCAATAGCTGCATTTCCTCAGAGAGTTAAAAAGTATATTACTCAGTAACAATTTTCAAAAATAGTCAATTTATTCTGCCAGAGACATTTGTACTGTCAAGATGGTTTGGTAAGCAAAACCTTAGCTGTTAAATTTTGGAACATGCACTTTTCATGAGAACCATTAGTACTTAATGTGCCATTTCATCCTGCAATATACTGCCAAGAGTTTGAAGATACACATCACTCCTTATCACATACTGTGTCAGCTGTCATCTGAATCTGCTAAGACAGATTAATGCTACAAGACTTTCCTAAATTTTGCTTGCCATTGAATTAGTTGTAAGAAAGGCTAGCAGTGTTCTTCTGTGAGTTTGAAAATGAATGGATGATCACTACTGATAAATAATAATAAAGTGTCAAATGTTAATAATGAATATTTATTAAGTAACGTAAGCCATTTTATGACCATTGCAATTTGTTCACAGAAAGTACAGAGAAACACAGCAGTACTGTATATAAAATACGAAAGTGGGACTTTGAAAAACAGTGTAAATGATTGCAGCGTTTTATCCTGCCACAGTGATTTATTATGTTAAACTTTTAAGACATTAGAATATTTTGTATTTTGTTAAAACCAAGCTAAAGGCTCAGCACCAGAACCTGTAGATACTATATGTGAGGCTTTTAATTGTTTATGAGACCCCACTAATTCAGCATCCTCTGTATCAATATCATACCTGTTTGTGATGTTCAGTTTGGAGAAAGGACTTTGGTACTTTGTCCTTCTAAACATCTTAAATAAACCAGTATACAAATATTACAGAGTTTTTAATTTTTTTCTGCGCTCCTCTTCTATAATGTTTATTTGGTTTTGTGAAGCCCATCTGTGTTCTTGTCTACGACACTGTTCTCTCAGTTTTGATGAAGTCAAAACATTTTTAAAAGTAACAATTTTTTAAGTAATGTGTCTGAATCTTCTCTGGGTTAAACATATTTTGATTCTTTTATTTTCTCCTTATTTTATAAATGAAAGGAGCATTGTTTTCATTAAAAATTCTGGTTTTAACATGTTTAAAACTTTTAAACAGTGTGATATCTCTCAAGCACTTTTTAGCATTTTTGGAAAGATGTACAGTATGTCTGTGTCTACTGCAGTAAAATCTTTTGTGGACTCTGTAGCTTTAGAACAAATGGACAATTCTTTTTGAAAGGGTGTGGACAACTTACATTTGTTAGTCTTAAGAGATGATTAGGTTTGGTATGAATCCCAACACTTCCTAATGTAAAGGGGGACAGGTAGATAACTCAGAGAAGCCAAGAAAGAATAGGGTACCACCCTGGTAACCCTATTTAATTATAAACTCCAAATACAGCCGATAACAGCTCAAATAAAAGTATAATCGCACAATGGCAAACATTGTGGCTGACAGTAGGAGGTCTATTCTCTGTGTTAGTCAGCTTAGCATCTGATGATCCCTTCTGAGAATGGGAACCTTAAGTGGCAGAGTTTTTTGTTGGTAGTGGGCAGGGTTATTTGTCCTTCTTGGGTGCTTTTTCTTGGCTGCAGAGGAGAAAGGAGAAGATAAAGTTAGTGTAAGCACACCCACTTGTTCCAGAATTGTATTGCTTACCTCAGACAGGGTTGTAGGATGTCCCAATTTGGTCGGGGCTGTCCAAAGTTAAACAAACAAAAACTGTATGTAGAAAAAATCTTAATTTAATTTTTCTATTTATAATTTAGTTAAATAGGCTTGCTACATTTTTTGTTGACACCCTAGTGCACCACCTTTTATGAATAAAATTTGTGATCAGCTGAATCTGAGCATTTGAATTGTGGGGGTTCGTGTACGTTGTGAGCTCGTGTCATTTTATGTTTCTCATGCTCACCACAGCTGCTCGTGCTTATGTATAATTCATTTTGAAGGTGAAGTGATGATTATTCTGTGACTATTTTATATATGTTCTCTTCTATATATGTGTTTATTTGCATATAATAAAATGATTAAATTACACATGTTAATATATCTATAATTATCATTGAATTAAAATGCCCAATTTTTTTTGTCTTCCCTAGTTTTTTTGGTTGCTCAAAATGGTGGCTCTCCCGATCTATGATTTTGGAAATCTGGCAACCCTGACCTCAGATGAACCCGGATGGTAACCCTCTAAAGTGCATGTTTGACAATAGTGTGGTGGTTTTCCCTCTGTCCCACCACAGTACAGTGTACAAACACTCCCTTTTCAACCTTTATGTCACTTTCTCTCTCCATACATTGGCATCTCTTCTTCCACCTTTAATCACTTTGTCCTAATCACCCTTTCAATGCTAGACTCTAGTAAATAACCCATATTTTCTTTAAACCTCTTTCTGGGATTACTTCCATTACCAAGGTGCCTGCTGTTTTAAAGGTATGGCATGTCCCATATGTTTCTACAAGGGACTATGTGCCACCCAGTAGTTAGGGGTCTTTTCCACATATTACCTTCCATCTCTGGACTCTCTAGTATGAGAGGTCACCACTTATTCTTTCTTTTCCAAGTGTGTCTATTCCACTTCTTAGACACACACACACACACACATACACGGAATAATTCCCACTAGCATACCCTTTATTCCTAATAAGGCATGTGCAGGACTTTGCCTTCTGCTAGTGTGGAGGCCCCTCATCTCTGACAGCTCAGTAATTTAACATATGGTGGTTATATGTGGTGACTTGTAAACATTTTTTGTTATAGATTTTTTTTTCAACAGTAAAAATACTTTGTACATCTAAAACAAATTAAATTTTAGTTAATATATTAAAGATAAAAAACAAACCTGAAAATATTACTTATATAAGTTTCCAGACTTTTACAATAAAATTCATAAGAAAACCTCTTGGTGAATCCTACAAAATTCTGCACTTCAAGCAAGTTTTGTGCCAAAAACAGGATAAAGCTGTCAAAGCATTATGTAATTTTAAGACATAAAAGTCTGAAAACTTGCATTAGCATTTGTAAGGCTGCCAAATTTAAACTGCTTACTTAATGTTAATGTTAATTTAAAAATGCTGAAACAATTTTTTATAAAGAAAAGAGTGAACTGGGCAGAATGGTGGTGCATGCAACAAAGAGATTGAAGTATGTGCCCTGGGTCCTCCTTGTGTAGCATGTTCTCCCTGTGTCCATAAGAGTTATACTCTTGGTGTTCTGGTTCTAAAACATGCATATTAGTTGGATTGACAATGCTAAATAAGCCCCTGATGTGTGTGTGTGTGTGTATTCACTCTGTGATGGACTGGCATCTTGTCCATGTGTTGTTCCTGCCTTGTGCCTGCCACTTGCTAGGATAGGCTACTGCTACTGCTGTGGATGAGTGGGTTGAGAAAATCGATGGATGGATAACAAAAAAAGAGTATACTTTTATTTTTCTTCCTAAACTACTGTTCCACCACACGCACGCTGTGAATGGTTATCTGTCCTATACACTGTAATTTATAATCTGGGACAGAACAGTTCATTGCTGTCCACTGATGCATGCTTGTCTTAGATCCATGACCTTGTGCTGAGAAACTCATTTTAAATATCTTCTGTTTACTGTGATTAGGCACTCATGAATCCTTATGTGATGCTTGTCACCAAGAACTTTCATGTTTAATATGTTTATGGAATGTTGCTTATCAGTCATGTTTACGTAGAAGGGTGATAACCAATGTCACCTGGAGCAAATGGGCTTGTTGAAAATGAGGTGTAGTCTGTTCTGGAGGCATTGGTTGGTCTGGTAAGGTAAGTACAGAAGTATGTTGGTTGAGCTAACAATTTGTAACATTCCTACAAGGAGCACAGGGAGGTTTCTGCTGGCCTGAGTAGAGGGCAGAGAAATGGATTCTACTTAAGACAAATGCAAAATAAGTGAAAACTGTGATGGGCTTATGTGCCAACCTACTAGGTGCTTGTATTGCACACCGGTGATAAGCATATCCTTTCATATGCAATTTTACTTGTTTCACTCAAGGTCAGTCTTTGCCAGAAACAAAAATACATTATTTAGCCAATTACACTCTGCTATGAAAATTTAGGGAGTGTTTTAAAATTCTGTAGCAATCAATTAACTGATGTCTTCACTGACATCTTTAATATTCCATCTGCTTCTAAAAATAACAGTCCCTGTACCTAAGAAAACAAAAGTGAACTGTCAGAATGACTACAGACCGATGGCACTCACTCCTGCTGTGATGAAGTGCATTAAGGGATTGGTGCTAGGACACATTAAACAGAATATTCTAGATAGTCATGATCATTTTCCAGTTTGCATATCACCACAATAAAAGGACCACTGCACCATTACAATCCATTTAAAAGTAGTTCATTTCATTCTTCCACATGAACTTCAATGCATTTCTCAAAGTTCAGTGAAATTCCCGAAAACGTCCATGATTTTACCAACATCATGGTGAAGAAAACTCTGCGGGGTTTTGTCATATGCATGTATTTATGTAATTGTGTACATAACAACAATCGATTGCTGTTCTCTGTTCCTCGTTTCACTCTTACTACTCCTCTGCTTCAGTCTCTCCACTAGCTTCCTGTTGCTGCAAGGATTCAGTTCAAAACTCTTGTCTTGACACACAATTCTTTGATAAGTTCTGCTCCTCAATATGTTCAATCCTTGGTCTCTCCTTATGTCCCTTTAAAAAATCTC
Organism: Polypterus bichir lapradei; assembly: GCA_026402145.1. NCBI lineage: Eukaryota > Metazoa > Chordata > Cladistia > Polypteriformes > Polypteridae > Polypterus > Polypterus bichir. The sequence goes on along the minus strand of JANRMT010062835.1, from coordinate 65,192,390 downwards.
CATTCTGTCTGCCAGTCTTGCCTGATGTACCAAGACTGGACAATGTTTCTCAGTTTTTGTTCCAAAACTGTGCAAGGATCACTTTGTCCATCTGAGCTGAATCCATCTTACATGTGTTTAGGTGTCTTTTGAAAATACACCTTTTCATTAAATATTTTGGATCCGCTTAGCTTCTTTCTTACAGGATAGCTGCTCTTGTACTAACAACGAGTTTAGGCAGTTTAGGCAGAACCGGGTCTGAGTATAATTATGCAGCAGTTCTACCCTCTTATGCTCATTTTATTTTTTCTTGTTCTCAGTTGCTTTGATGCTTGCACCTTCATTCTTGTATTGTTATATCTCATCCAGGGTTCATCCCCTAGTTGGGGTTCAAATTCAGGATTTAAATCTCTTTTGTTAATTCTTCATTGTTTTATTTATGCTGATTATGTTCATCTTTCTTCATTTTTTAATTTGTCTATGTATATAAGCTGCCCATTAAGCATCATGTTTTTTGTGAATGGCTCCCAAACCACTGCTGGGTACTGCCCTCTGCCATATAAATGCAGATGATCTTCCATCGTTCCTGGCAGGGAGTTGGTGAGTTTTAATGTGTCCTATTTTGTTTTGATTTTGTCTGGATTTCTGTCCATTTTGCAGTTTTTTTACTTTGCCTTGCACTGTGTGTTGAGATTTGTTTGCTTTGGACTGCCTTTGTAGGCAACCCCTTTTGGCCTTGTATGCTCTTTTGAGCCTCATGTACATACAAAGCTTTCTTGTGATAATAAATCTTTGGCTTTTTTGTATCAGGATGGGGTTTTTGATGTGTTTTCCCCTTTAATGGGCAGATTTAGAAGTGCTTTTTGGACTTATGTGATTTGCGACTCCCAGTCCTAACATGTATATATTGTAACGTATTTTGTAAGTCACCTTGGATGAAAGCGCATATCTTATATATAAACGTCTACGTGTAGAAGGTTGTCTGTTTGTCCGGCCCGGAAGTGAGAGGTGGAGTCAGGGTAAGGGCTCCACCTCTGAGGATAAACAAGCGAGGCCAGCACTCCGGCAAAGCGAAACCTCCAAAAAAAGAGTCACTCGCTTAGCGGCTAATACAGAAACGAGGTGAGCACATTGGCAAAATGGTAGCCCTTTTACTTTTTCTCCCACCGCTAAAACACAAGCGAGACGAGCACGCTAGCAAAATGAAACCTCAGAAGAAAGGCAGTCTTTTAGCCGCTAATGCTCAAGCAATGTGAGCACGTCAGCAACACGACACCTCCTAGGAGAGAGATGCCCAGAGTAGTTCCTTTCTTGACATCTCTGCATTTCAATTTTTTTTCTGACGATTTCAATAATTTCCATGACCCCAGGTCTAGGATTAGTGTTAATATATTGCTCCTGCAAGCAAACTATAATTCTTAGCATGATGAGAGAAGTCCCAAAATCAACTGGAACGTTCAAGCAAATTCTTGTAAAAAACTCAATCTAAATTCGTTAAGTAGTTCTCTCGTTCGCTAGCTAACCGGATGTAATATACACCCCAAGGTTGGCTCGTGAGTGAGGAGGGCCCCACCCCCCTCCCCTCAGCCTGCTACGTCTCTCTCAGATTTGCACAAATGATTCGGTACCACAAGCGAACTGTGATACTTAGTGCAATAAGAGAAGAAACAAAATCAACCGGAATGTTCAAGCAAATTATACAAAAAAACCCAATCTAAATCCGTTAAGTAGTTCTCTCATGAAAAGAGGACAGACAGACAGACAGACGTTTTATATATACTAGGGAGCTTTGCCCCCTGCTCGCTTCGCTCGCCAACCCCCGTTTTTGGTTTTTCCAGAAACACACTTTTAAGATTTTTTTTTTCTTTTAATTGTTGCTATTTCATTAGTTTCACTTTTATTTCAGAACTTCTGTAAAAACAATATTCGGAATCTTTCGAGTCCTAACATGCTGAATCTTTTTAATGAGGTCAGTAAGACTTGTGTTTAAAGACTTTGTACCATAATTCAGGATAGGTTTCTCTGTTTGGAATTTCATCACAGACAAAATGATCTGCATCATCGTCAGTTCATAATTTTTTTTGCAAAGTAACCAATAAATGCATGTGAGCTAAACCACATTTTTGGAATTCTCTGACTTAAACTTCAAAGCCTTACAATATGTACATACTTCTGACATATCACCTATGTCCATGTATTTGATTTCTATTCGCCTTTTTGTTATTTCTCTGAGTAATAATTTCTCTTTTTTTGCGCTACTGCGATCTTTACTTTCTTTGTTTAGACACTGTCGTTTTTTTTCTGCTTTCATATTCTGTATCTTGCTCTGCATGTGTTTCGCACCTACGTTTTTTTTGAGTCTTTTGAATTCCAGTTTTCATTATCTCTAACCTGCTCTGCATGTGTTTAGCCCCCTTGTTTTTTAACCTCTTTATGATGTTTTACTTTGTTGTCTACTCTGTCTTTCATTTCTGACCTCGCTTTGCCCTGCTTTTTTTTCAATGACACCTGGTCTGTGGTGATTATTTTCCCTTTTTCAAGTAATAATTTCCATTTGTTTGCGCTACTGCGATCTTTACTCCCTTTTTTTTGATACTTTCTAATTTTCCTGTTTTCATATTCTTTAACTTTCTCCACATGTGTATCGCGCCAAATTTTTTTTGAGCCTTTCGAATTCCACTGCTTTCGTAATCTCTTACCTGCTCTGCATGTGTATAGCACCAATGTTTTTTGAACATCTTTATGAAGTTCTACTTTGTCTTTTAATTCTGATCCCGATTGGACGTGTTTTTTTTTTCAGTTCCACTTCTTCCGGGCTGATTACCTTATTTTCTGAATTTGCACCTAGATTATTTTTCTTTTTTGCATTTCTTTTCTCTCCAACACTTTTGAGTCTCTTTTCTTCGTGCTGCTTTCTTCTTCGCTTAGTCATCGATGAATCATCTGTAATATATTGTCCTTATACGCTTTATATGTGCTGAGAGCCCGGGATCTGTGTGTGCTCAAAGCCTTTACATGACTGAGTGTTTTGCTGCCCGTATGTAATATTGGTTGTAAGTAGGGTGTGTCTGGCAAGAATCTCATGTTCTACGTCCCTGCGAGACGGTCCTGGGTCAATCTCTTGGCACATAGTCTCATGTTTAAGGTCTCTGCGAGATTTTCCGTGGCCAATCTCTTTCGTCTCGCGGGTCTTTTAAGTGTCTTCTGTGATCTTCACATGAAGATCACGTCTTGCCTCCCTACTGTTTCTCTCCAAGATTTTTTTTTATTATATATATATATATATATATATATATATATATATACTAGCAGAATACCCGCGCTTCGCAGTGGAGAAGTAGTGTGTTAAAGAAGGTATGAAAAAGAAAAGGAAAAATTTTAAAAATAACGTAACATGATTGTTAATGTAATTGTTTTGTCATTGATATGAGTGTTGTTCCCATATCTATATATATCTATATATCTATATCTCTATATCTATATATATATATCTATATATATCTATATATATATATCTATATCTATATCTATATATATATAGCAAAATAACTGCACTTCGCAGCGATGTCGTGTGTTAAAGAAGGAAAGAGAAACAAAAGGAAACATTTTGAAAATAACGTAACATGATTGTCAATGTAATTGTTTTGTCACTGTTATGAGTGTCGCTGTGATATATATATATATAGCAAAATAACTGCACTTCGCAGCGATGTCGTGTGTTAAAGAAGTTATGAAAAAGAAAAGGAAACATTTGAAAAATAATGTAACATGATTGTGAAAGTAATTGTTTTGTGTATTTGGCGGCAGCGTCACAAAGTTGTTTTCGTCTAGCTGCATTAGAAAATGTACCACGACATCTGACACGCCTCCTTTTTACTGTTTTCTCACAGCTTGGATTGCTGCCGTCATAATGGTTTTGAGTCTATATATATATATATATCTTCATATCTATATAAATATATACATATGTATATACATTAGATATCTACATATACACATATATATATACATATATATATATATATATATCTATCTACATCATACATACACACACACATACATACACACACACAAATTATATATATGTGTGTGTGTGTGTATATATATATATATATATTGTGGCAGTAGGGGGCAGTAGTGCACCCTTGAACCCTCAGGTACAACTCCAGACACCAGGTAAAAGTCCAAAGACTCTTTATTTTCTAATAATGTGCACAAAGCACCCTCCACACTACTCTTCCAATCACACAATACTAAACACAGTAACTCTTTCCTCCTCGCCCAGACACTTCGCCCTCCTACCTCCCAGCTCAGCTCAGTGTCTGGACTGAGGCACCGCCCTTTTATAGCCCCTGACCCGGAGGTGTTTCTGTCCCAACAGTCCACAGTTCCTTATTCCTTCCGGGTCAGGGCAATCAGTCCTTTTCTTCAACCCAGGAGCACGTCGTTTCTTCCTGTCACGTGACCGTGACGTACTCCCGGGTCATACGGCATCACAGAGCCTATAAGCCCCCCCACAGCGACTCCTGGTGGTCCCTAAGGTATCCAGCAGGGCTGTGTATAAACACTACAAAGTCCATAAGGCCCTGCTGGACCTCGGGGCATGATCCTGCTGTCGGGAGAGCTCCTCCTGGCGGCCTGGGGGTGAGGACCGGCATGGGAAGCCGGCAGTCCTCCACAATATATATATATATATATAAAGTGTAGATAGGTGTGTGTGTATATATATATATACACATACATACAAACATACACACAGGTATATATATGTGTATATATATGTATGTGTCTATATGTGTGTGTATAGCTTTGGTCACTGAGTGCAAGGGAAAAATAATAAAATATAGTCTATTAGTTATTAAACAGTAAAACATTAACGTTTTAAGAAGTACAGGTACATTGAGCACTACTCGAGTGGTTGCGGGTAAACTACATTTTAAAAGACGGTATAACAGAAGAGGTAAGTTGTACTAACAGCAGCTAAAATGTATATGGATCATCTCTCGGTAGTTGATCCCTTTTGAAAGGCGCTACACGACGGCTGTGGTATAGAAATTACATTTTCTATGTGAACGTTCAAATTTCTGCCTCTGGTAATGTGACTCATCGGTATTACCAGTAATTAAAGAAAAATTGTTTTGTGTCCTCTGCAGTGTTAAGAGAGAAAGGCTTTGGTTTGGGATAAAATGAACAAAGGTGTAAAGAAAGGAAAGTTGCATTTTTCTTTTATATAGTATAGAGAGATGTGTTCGGTGACGTTATGATCGCCTTTTGGGGACAGTCGCGGTGGGTCTTGTGTAGACTGGTGAGACGTCTCTGCCATTAATCGGCTGTGATGGCACTGTCAGTCCTTCACTCGTGTGCGTGTTTTAATAATCCGAGCTGAGGACTTTATAATCGTATACGTGCAAAAGAAAGTGTGAATCGCCTTAATATTATTTTGCCGTGGTGTAGAAAAGGGGTCCCGTGTTTGCAATTTTCTGGGCTATAGCTCAGGGGGAGGATGAAAAAAATTAAAAGTGCTCACTTTGATTTAAGGCAGAAGCGCGCCGGCTGCTCGACTTTTGCTGGGAAGGAGACCCCAGTTTTTGTACACACGTTCCACAAATGAGACACACGGGTTTACCGGCAATGTCAGTAAACATATACTCCCATCGGTTTTTAAAGGCTCTATTTTCAGAATGAACTTTTCTCTTCGGCATCGTGTGGGCTAGCTTCGCAATAATTTACAGTATCATAAGCTAGACTTGATTAACGTGTTAAGTGTTCGGCAAGGCAGGTGAAGCGCTGCATTATGGGATCTGTAGTTTATTGTGTTACCAGCGCTTCATATACCCGGGCCATTAATAACAATAATACAGTATATAAAATGATCTCGCGGGCCGGATATAATTACACGCCGGGCCGGATGTGGCCCGTGGGCCTTGAGTTTGACTCATATGGACTAAATAGAACTTGAAAAGAAATATTTTTTGGAATGTGATCGCGCAAGTCAGTACATCGAGCCCGCGTGCTATTGTGGTTTTGCTTGTGTGCTTCAGTAAGTTACCGTCCCCTCGCTCTTACTTTTTTACCGTTCATCTAATGAATACACTGAGTATGGCTTTACCAAAACAATCATTGATCGTGAATAAAGTATCCATTATTCATGAAGCTTCAATAGGTGAATAGGTGATCTGTCTTTCTGCGTTAACCGCATGCGTTTTCATACGTCTCAAACTAAGGGGATGCGAGGTTAAAATAAATCGAGAAGCGCGCGTACATACTTAGTGCATCCCCTCTCGGGAATCGAACCTCGGCGCTACAGTCGAATGCTTTAGTATCGCGCCACAGCGTGTGGTTTATCTATTTGAGCGTAGCAGTGTAATTCAGTTTTTGTTCAGCACTCTTTGCAACTGTTACTTTTTGTCTGCGCACTGCGTCAGTTCACGTGAGCTGCTGAATATGGTTTTATATATATGTCACTCGCTCGCTTCTAATTGTTTCGCTGCCTTCTTAATTATATAATGCATGTTTTCTAAAGCACGTTTTGTAGCTCTTCCTGGCTTTCTACGTAATGCGTGATTACGTGAGAGGCGTGATGATGTCAGACGAACTCCGCCCCTCCAGCTGAACTCCATTACAGTAAATGGAGAAAAACAGCTTCCAGTTATGACCATTACGCGTAGAATTTCAAAATGAAACCTGCCCAACTTTTGTAAGGAAGCTGTAAGGAATAAGCCTGCCAAATTTCAGCCTTCTACCTACCCGGGAAGTTGGAGAATTAGTGATGAGTCAGTCAGTCAGTCAGTGAGTGAGTGAGTGAGTGAGTGAGTGAGTGAGTGAGTGAGGGCTTTGCCGTTTATTAGTATAGATATATATATATATATATATATGGTGCAGGGTATTTTTCATTTATATATTTTTGTATTTATTTGTATCATATTTTAGTCAACTGTTTTAAAAGACAAGCAATCATACTCTGCTTGATTAAGCTCTGTTTCCAAAGCAGTAATAACAAAGTGCAAAGGCTCCAAAAGAGTATGCAAGCCAGAATGTGTACATGACACACTTCATAAATAAACACACACATCATTACCTTTAAAAATGAACACCCAACTGATTATTGCTAGCCTATTTTCAAGAGTTTTTCTCTGTATGTACTAAAATAAAAGATTAATTATATGGTCACATCACATTGTATTAAACTATAAATGAATGTCTGGTTCTTTAATATCTGTGTTGTGTGTTTTTATGGGTCATGTAATCTCTTGAGTGTATCACATTATGTCCTTGTCATTTACATGATTTAACTCACATTGTGAAATGAACTAGTTCTTATAATTATCAGGTTTTTTAGACCACACATTTATTCAAAAACAATTTACGCTTATGGCTTTGGTTTCCAGAATATACAGTAATAAGAAAAAAACAGCAGAAAAAAAAATTGTGACACTCAGTGTAGGAGAGAATGTATGAGTTGAATACTTTCTACTGAATAACATAAAGATTTATGAAAATTATTAAGAAAGTACTAAATCAGAAAGGACCCAATACAAGAATGGGTTGTAAAACAATAGAAACACACACTTTGCAGAGAACACACTCAATATCACCACCCCACAAAACCTTTAACTAATTAGAGCCTGACCTGGCAGGATTATGGCAGATTAAATTTACTGTGAAGCCCATCTCTATCAATTTATTTTTATCTGCAAAACCACATCCCAGTTATTTATAAACCGGTATCAGACATGTATCTTTGTATAGTTGTCAAAATAACATGATAAGGAAGACAGCATATTTGTCTATGCAAGTAGATGAATGGTAACATAAAGAAAATAGGGTCATTCATTCCCTTTATTGTCAAATAATCTGATTAAAGGAAAGTTATACTGTAATAATCATAAACTATTCATTGACATTGTTGCTCCTGACCTCTTTTGATAGATCTTCAGTTTTAAAGTTCACTATTACTGTAAATTTTTAGTTTGTTTCGAAAATTGCATGAGCCCAAGTGTGCCCTACAAATACAAAAATCAAAGGCATATTACATATTGGCAAAGCCGGCACAATTAGTTTTGTTTTGTTTTAAGATTCCACGCTGCATCTTGGTTCTTTTGAAGATTATTAGTAAAGATATCAGGCTACATATTGCAATTGTCCACAAGATTAATATGTTAGAATAACTAAACAGTGTACAAACTTTTATAGTGTTCAGTCAGGAATATTGTATGTTTGATCAGATTTGACAACGAGTGGTAGAGTTTAAGATGGTGCAGTCACAGTGGTAGTGCTGCTACCTCGTAGTAATGAGACCAGGGTTCACATCTCATGTGTCCACCGAACGGTCTGGTTTTCTCTCATAGTCCAAACATATGCAGGTTATATGTACACATTCCTTTCTGTGTGTGTGTGTTTATGCTGAATTGGACTTGCACCCTGTGAAGAGATTGTTCCTGTGTTATGCCTAAAGCTTGCTGGGATGCGCTCTAGCTTCTTTGTGACCGTGCCCTAGGTAAGTGGGTTAGGAACTGGATAGATGGATAGCATAGTTTAAAAAAGGTCTTTATTTAATAGGAAAACTAGAGCATTGTTGTGGATGTTAGCAAAAGATGAAATGCTGAAGAAGGGGCCTGAACTACCTCGAAAGTTGCATATTGTAATCTTTTTTAGTTAGACAATAAAAGGTGTTATTTTACTTGACTTCTCACTACATTCATAATGGCTAACACGGTACAATGCCTTAAAACTTCAATTATTCATCAATGTTTTAAGGAGAAAGCAAAGGTTAAAATGTAACAAAAGCCAAAACTAAAGTCTTATCTTACATTGTTTTTAGGTTATGTCTCACAAGATGTTTGACTTATTTTGCTTAAAGATCAGACTCTCTTTAAAGTGAGTAGCCATGTTACATATAATAATGTTAATATATTTTATTTACATAGCATTTTTTCCATGCTCAAAGTGCTTCATAGAAATTCAGAAAGAACAACGTGGCATATACAATATTGGATGCAAATAATATCTGCATAAAACAATAAATAAAGTTACATACAGGATGTACAAAGCATTGAAATAGAGTAAGAGACAATAGAACAGAATAAAATTAAAATATATGAATACTATAAAAAAACCTGGAAAAAAACATAATTTGTTGTATAAACACTCATCTGGACAAACAGGGAAGGGTCACAATATCAGAGTAAGTTAATGCTTTCCTGAACAAATGATTTTTAAGTTATTTTTTGAAAGAATTGAGTTGGTTGATCTCATTAATTTAGGGAGATCATTCCAAAGTCTGGACACTGTAGAACTGAAGGCTCTGTCACCCATAGAGTGCAGTACAACATACAATCCGGTACAAAAAATAGATTGCAGTAGTTTGGGGTACGACCAGATTCAGTGGACCTGAGTGAGTGGACAGGAGCATAGTGATGGAGATGTTCACTGACACAGTCTGATGTAAGGACATGTAAAGCTTTATAGGGTACTAGGGGGTTTGCCCCCTGCTTGCTTCGCTCGCCCCAAAGGCCTGCGCTATGTGCCAGTCACTTCGCGTCTCTGCCACTTGCATTGTGAAGAGGGGGGCTGAACATACCCCAAGGAGACGCAGTCCGCTCCTCCCCTGGGTGTGGTTAAATCTCTTGGCACAAAGTCTCGTCTCGCAGGACGTGAGTTCTTGATATTTTTTAGTTTATAATTTAAAAATGGAATAAGAATCTGAAAATCTAACAACATCACATTAAAGTTCGGCAAATTATGAAAAGAATGATGCCAAACATACAGTATACATGTAGGTTTTAAAATAAGCTTGATTTAAAGCATGACAAAAAGTGACATAAAAATTCACATAAAATCGTTTCTCAAAATCGTTGCACTTTTAGGCTTAGGATTTTATATATATATAGAGTAGATTAATAGAATTACTTTCACAATGCAAACCATCAAATTAATGTGTTGTTGTTGTGTTTTCAATACAGTACAGGATGAATTGAACTTACAAATCACTCCATTTTGCTTTCATTAGCTTTTCCCATTCTGTCCCAACATTTCTGGAATTAGTTTTGCATACTCAAGCTGCTAAAACAGTGAAAATACAAACCTTACAACTGAAATAAGAATACATTTCCTGTTTTTTTGTGCTCTGATTCTCTGCAGTCAGCATGACTGAAAGAAAGATGGATTAGAATTAATGACAATAGTTGTAACAGAATAAAACAATACAGATACTGTATAAATTAAACGAATAATTCATTAAAACAATACAGTACAGTCACATGCCTGATAAGTACCATGCAGAGTGGGATGTGTTGAGTCACTTCACTTGAATATTTCATATAAACCATTTATATCACCTTTTGCAACTTGATCCTACTTAACAGAACTTCTCTTTTATAGCATCCGTTGCATCCCCAGATGTAATTTACCTAACTCCCTCCATCATGCATGGACTTGTAGAGGAGAACTTTTGTTTGTTTGTTTCTTTTTCTTTTAAGTCAGCTTCTTTTTTGTGAGGGGTGCAGCTGATCGTGTCACTCCTTCCCCTACTCCAGTCGCTGCACAGCAGGTGTTGGGTATCAGTATCACAGCGATCTGGATCTAAAGAAAATCTAAGGAATAATCTAAGCATAACACACAGCCTTCACATCCTACACCCACAGCACTTTTACAGGAGGCTGCATCAGAATGAAAGTGACCATATGGTACATACTTCCCATACATTATCCTTAATTTAGGTGTCCCGAATTACTTTTAAAAAATATTTATTGCCAAGCATTCTAGTTGTGACTAATTTCTAATTTAAGAAACTGATATCAGCTTTGAACTGTTACACTTCGATGTGCACAGGTCCTTACTAGCTGTAAATCAGTGTGCCAAATTTAATCGCCACTCACATCAGTTTAAATAAAAATAGACACAACTTCTGTACAACCATTAGTCCTAATAATAAAAGTCCCATGCCTGTGTGAGTAAAAGTATTGCCAAGATAGCTTTTTTTAGCAATGTTACAATGGTGCCATACTGCTCTCAATGGTGAGAACAGTATCAACAAGGATGACCTGGCGAGGGGATCATTATGCAAATTAACTTATCTTCAGCACCAACCAAGGTAAAGCCCAAAAGCACAGTTCCCCACCTAAAGCAACTATCACACAAAGCTCTACAAGGAACCACAATGGACCTGTTGAATCTTACCAGATTAAGGAGCAGAGAACTTGGAGTCCTAGACCTGGGACAAAAGCTATGGCATACACCTAGGTTATCCTCCTCAGGTAAACTGACCAATAGCAGTAAGAAAGCTATGAATCACTCCCAGTTGTGACTTGCAGCCCAGCATAACATCTGGGAAGAAGAATCAATTGTTACACACTTAGAAATGACACTTGAAGGAGAAACGCTAGATGCCGTGCTGTCTGCATTGGTCATAGTAAAAGAAAGAAGATTTGGGCACAGTTCAGAAGCATTTTAAGAATACTCCATCTACCAGGCAACAATAAAGCTATGAGAAACTGCCATTTTTGGAAGACCTGTTAGAGACACTCTGATTTCCCAGAAGAATGACCAATGGGGTTGAGCCCCTGTTGTTTTCGTCTGGCGAACACATTCAACCCTGGACCTGATAGAGGATCATGCCTCCTCCTTCCTGGAACTGTTCCCTGCTGTTCCTGAAAGAAGGAACACAAGGGCTAGTAAATTCTAAGCTGCTGAAAAATTCAAAAGGGACAACGCAGAGAAGGGTACCCATGCCACCAGCTCTTCTCAGATGTCTGCAGTGGGATCAAGAGAAATAATATGTTAACCAAGACTGAGGATTAAAAAAAAAGTTGTTATCAAATTCTATTCTAAATAAGTAAAACTTCTTTAAATAAGGCAAAATGCACATTTATTTACATATGTTTTGTTTTGTAATCTGTTTTATACTTTGCACATCCAATTAAAAGAAATTGAAACCATACTTAAGCCAAAATAGAAAAGTACCTTTAAAAATAGAATCTAATTTGGCTGTAAAAATTTAGACATTTGGAAAGAATAAATTTAATTATACTGATAAAGCGGCAATTTTACCAAATGACTTGCACATCGTCCTTTAAAAAATAAGACAGATTAATATAAAATGTCAAGGTGACTTAAGGACAAGTTGTATTTAATCACAAGTACCAGACTTAGCTTGAAGAGGTGTCCACCGCTGATATATTTTTTTAAAGCAAATTGTTAAGAAATTGCAATCTTTTTGCATCATGGGAACATACTTTATTACTTTGTGATAAATGCATATTTTGTGTTGATGAAAATAATACAATTATCAATACAGAATAATGTGAAAATAAGAAGTCACTCATGTTATGTTTCAGCAAGGGTTTATTTTCCTGGTTTAGGTGTATCTTCTGTTTTATTGTCATTTTTGAATAATTGTTTTTCATGTCTTAAAGTGATTTCTGGTAGTTTTGTCTACTTTGTCTTTAAATGTTCCATTATTCCTTCTACTTTGTGGTTGGAACCCCAGAAGGCGGGGCCACCCTGACGTTACTGCTGCCGGGACCTCCCTCTGCCTTGTCATTGATCAGTGAGAAGGTCCCACCAGTGGATAATTGAGAGCTGATTGTTGGAGTTGCTGTGAGGATTGTTTTCTTTTGATATCTTCCTGTTCTGGATTTAGCCATTTGTTTTTTTTTGATTCTGTTATTGAATTTTGCTTGTGAATTTTGTTTTAGGACTGGTTAGGTTTGGTTTGCCTTTTTGGCAAACTCTGCTTTTTCAATGTTTCTATTTTTGGTGCTTCATTTTGCTTTTTGTAAATAAATTCTCAATGTATAAAGATTTGTATTGGGACTTGTCTCATCTAGTCAGAGGTTTCATGGCCCCTCTCCCAAGAGGCGTATTTTCATACATTTTGAGACTATTTAAAGGTACTTTTCAACTGTGAAAGCCATGACCACTTTGTAAGCCTGTGTAGGCCGAAAATGGCCTGTGGTGGTTGGGGGCCGGATGACTGGGGTGAGGCTATTTCTGGCAAAGCTAGAGAAAATCTTGGCCTGCTTTGTGGGACATTTTGGAGGCCTCATATCCCTATCACTATGTTCATAACTCCAACTCTGGCCTAAAGATTTTAGAACTGTATGGGAATAGTCATATATTAAGGCTATCTAGATGAAATATATATACTTTTTGTGCAGATTTATGCTGTTGGATGTTACACCATTTTATTGTTTATTTTACATTTTTTTTAGTTTAAAATTTTTTTAAGTTTGCAAACTACCCTAAACATTATCCTCTTCAAAAATATTGCTGGTTGCATTATCAGTTATTTTAATTATTGTTCCCATGTTTTCTTATCTCTTTTTTTAGTACAGTTCATCCGTGGAAAAACAGAAACTGGGAAAAAATACACATTATCCAAAAATGTTATTTATTTTAGGTAAAACTGATCATTAAATGTCTTGGAACAGTCTCATACTCAGGAGTTACAATTATACAACAAATTAAAGACCTAACCAAATTAGTAACCTGGAGGGGGGTATTGAACAAATCATTATTAGCTGGTCAGGTTTTTCACCATACATCAATTAAGAGATGTAACATTTTTGAAATGACCATCCTTCCATTGTTTTATCTTTATCAGAGTATACTCATTCTGTATATATTAAAAAAAATCATTCTTTAAAAATTAAACACAATTAGAACTTTACTTATTTGACTAATAGATCTGCTAAAATTTAAAGCACAATGGTGTATGCTGATGCCTAGATTTCAAATTGACTAATGATTAGTGAATATACAGTATGTACGTATATAAGAAGAGTATGAAATGAATCAGATAAAAACCATAGCGGCTTCATTAGATCTGGAGAGAAAACACTACTATAACTTATTTCATGTAAAGTTTGCTGCGTGCAGCAGTGGCAGCTAACTACTACAAACTTAGCAGAAATCTGCTGGTTCAGAACTCCCTCAGAATGAATACATGAAAAATCTAAAGGATGAGTTTTTACTGTTAATTGTGCTCTTGAAACACAATAATTTATTTCAAGCATCCTTGAGTCGTATAATTTATAAGAATTGCAAGACACTTTATATTTAGTCTTTTTTATAATAATTTTTATTAAACCACTTTAAGAAGAAAAACAGGAATTATTGGAGTAGATAAAATTAATAAAGGTAAAACAACCCATCCACCTCACACTGTCTGAGAAGATAATCAGTTCATACAAGAAAAGGAAGGACAGTTATACCCCATCACTAGGACAAAAAATAAAGAGCAGAATGGAAAGAACACTGTGTCATGGGGCAGCAGTCCAATTTTGAAATGATTTGCTGAATGCTCTATTAATCTGTGATTGGATTAATTTGAGGTGAGCTTAGTTTTAGGAAGACAATGTCAAACTGTCCACAGTAATGTGCTCAGGAGTGTTCCAGTGGAACGCAAGTAGCAAGACAGAATAATTTATACTAAGTAAATGATTGTCAGTATATTTGCACCATTTGAGCAATTGCTCTCGAAATATCACCTTTTTTCAAAATATTAATTTTAATACTTGCCACTTAGAGATCTTTCTAAAAGAAACTGGCCTGACATTCCCAACCTTCGCACAGTAATTGCTTGTGAACACTGTGTTATCTGCAGTAGTAATGACGAAGACACAGGTAGTATCTTCAGACATTACCAGTTTTGCACATACGAGTGGAGTTTTAGATTATAAATTAAAATTAGCTATCAATAAAATACATATGTGTGTATTATTATTTAAGTCTCCTCACGTTTATGTACGTATCATACGCATTTATCTCAACTGAGATCATCCCCAATGTACTTCTGTCAAATCATGAATGGAGCCATCAGATGTCCGCTTCTTTGTGCTATGTGTCCTGGGAATGCCCTAAGTAATCTTATTGAAATCAACGTTTTGCTTATCTTTTGGATAGTTTTAATCACAAAAATTGTCAATAATCCTATAACAGCAGTATCTGTGGTAATACTGAGTGGGATGTCCCCACTTTATGAATCATTTATTGTGGTAATTTACTGTGTATTGTAGATCTTGCTTAGCTAGAAGAATCCTAACCCATCTACTACACCAATACCCAGTGGAAAAGAATGTCATATTTGCTTAAATTAAAAGGAAATGTATAAAATGTCTTTAAGATATGGCTGACATTATTAATTTGGTTGTTTGTTAACTAAACATTCTGAACCTCTGGGAACTCTTGGATAAATGATTTCTATTGAAATTGAATTTCTTGGGTTTTTTGTTGTCTGTATATGTGGGAATGGAGTATTAGACCTGAGATAATGCATCAAATATCTGAATAAATTGTAATTTATTTATTATAATGTAATTAATAAATCTAATATAAATAATAAAATAAGCCACCTCATGGGAAAAGAAAACGTCACTCATAAGGTGCATGGAAAAAATTCAAAAAGCAGGAAAGGTAGAGGCCAGTATATTGAGATAAGAGACATAACAGTGAAAGGTGCAATACTGTGGTGGGCACATACAGTAGGTCAGCCATCAACCAGTTCAGCAGAGATTCAAGTCAGATGTTGCATATTTTCAAAAACAAACACAATCAATATATACAGTAGTAGGAAGATGAATAAGAATATTACATTGTTTTTCAGCTTGCTAAATTATCTTGATAAAGTTGTGTCAAGTAAACAACATGCACTTTGCAAGCATACATACAAAAAACCACAAGTTCAAATAACTTCAAAAAAGGCAGTAGGTGGCAAGGAGATTTTAGAACATTATTTTTATTTTATTTATTCACTACATGTTTTACTTTGCTGGAAATCTGACCTGCAGCCACCAATATCAAATACGTATTGTAGAGTGATCCTTATCAGAATAGAAAAAAAGAAAGGCAAGAAGAAACAAATACCCCTCAAGAGAATCATTTCTTTGTGTCCACCCATGCTTACCTAAAAGGCCTTTATGTTAATAACAGCTTTTATGAAGAAGCCAATTGCATTTGTATGTTAGAAGCTTTGTTCATTTTGGTGTCTGAGGTGACCTAAATTTAAGGAAGCCAATGTGTGTAATGTGGAATTCACCTGGTAAATCCACCCGTCTATCCATTTTGCAAGCATCTGTAATGTTTTGCCATGTGACGGGGAACTGGAGTCTATCCAAGCAGCGTCTAGTGCAAGACAGAAACCAGTCCTGGCAGGAATCAAAATGAACCTGCTTTGGCCCTGTATGCGGGAGTGTGGCACTGTGCCTAATTTTATATCTATTTGCACAAACAGTATAACATGGAATCAAAAGTTTGAATCTAAATGAGGCAGACATTTTTTAGAGTGGTAGCATTACAGACTTGCAAATGAACTAAATGAGAATAGACCATATACCTGTATACATGGAATGTTAATCACAGTAACAAGAACAGAATATGTTGCAAATTAATCCTGAATATTTCAAAGAATGACAAAAAACACATGTGAGTTTTAAAATATATATAATTACAGTACTTTTTAACATGGTTGAGCTGAACGTATCAAGATCAGGAGGAAAATATCTGACTAAACTTTGTGAAACAGGCAACTCATATGAGTATGAAGCTCTGGAATAAAGACTCAGGTAAACACTTATTCATTTTGCAATACAAATGTGCAAAGGCATTGAACAGAAGCCATACAGGGAAATGAACAAAGCTTTATAAACCCAATCCTATAAATATGGACATTGATCCAATAAAGTGCAATATACAGCAAGCATCCATCAGATCCTGTAGCAACTCTAGACCTGATGAAGTACCAGCACCTGACATGATGAATGTATTTTATAAGAAGCACAGGGACCTGATATGATAGGATGTTGAACTTCACAGTTAGTTGAAATGTCACACTGCATGTCATTATTAAGCTGTCAATCATCACAGAGCCTTTGACAGGTTTATGATTCTCACTTTTACAGAGACAACAAACTAGACAAAAGCTCCACAAGAAGACTATCTGCAAATGAAGAAAAACTGCATTATATTGGCAACAAAACTGACTGAAGATGATAGTGTACACATTTTGGAAAGAACTCAAGAACAAAATTCACAAACGTACTGTAAATCTGAGACCTGTTTCAAACATCTAAAACCAAATATCTAAAACCAAACCATGCCCAAATTGACTTTCCTACATGATTACCAAGATGTCTTTCAGGAACTTAAATGTAATTGTACTATATGTAAAAATAGTCCAGCAAAGAAACTTTAAAAAAAACAAAAAACATGCTATGTAAGGATGCGCTTGATTTTTCTGATATATTATATTTTTCACCTCCTGTCTGTTCAAAAACTATTCTTTGTCTTTCCCTTTCAAGCAGTCTTCATTTACTAGTCCATTTAATCTAATTGCCTTTTGGCTCCTCTTTTTCTACAACCTTAACCTGCAACAAAACAATGACCAGTAGCACATGGCCAAAAACTACTATGGGATGAGTTAGTATTCTGGAATGGTCTTGCCAGAGCCTACACTTGAATGCAATTGTAAATCTGTAGAATACAATCACACATGTCCATCAACATGCTCAACCTCATCTGTCAGAATTTAAACATTGCATTATAAAATGGGGAAAAATACCAAATCAACATGTGAAAGACGTATCTAAGACTTATCCAAGAAGATGGCTGTACTAGGTGTGGGAAGAATACTTTTGTAAATGCGTAATATAAATCTTTAATTCTGGACAAACAAGTGTTTTTGAATTAAATATATTGTTTTTTTCATAAATGTGTTGAATTTATTGCGTGATGAGAAAAAAAATTCAATACTCCAAGGTGTGAATACATTCGGAATTTATTACTGGGTATGTCTCTGTTGTGCAGGTGAAAGACTCAAATACTTGCATGAACTGGAATACATTTCCTCTATAGCAGGGGTCTCTAACTCTGGTCCTAAAGCGCGACAGACCAGTTTGTGCTGCCATTTTATACATCAGAATCTACCAGTATATAAAGGAGAAGGGTGGTCTCTTAAGTGTGACATGGACACACATATAAATTTAAATAATTTTAAATACTAAATAATGAAACAGCATAACACAAATTACATAAAACATGAAAATAAAAAATAAATTAAACAGAAAAAAACACATAAGCCAGAGAATAAACCTTAACAAGAACATAACAGCTTTGAATATTAATCGGATTAATTCTCACATCTTTGCCTGTAGTGTTACTCTAGTATTACATGGAGTTTTTTTTTTTTGTATTTTTGGTTTTCTGTTATTTGTTCTTCATCACATTCCTTACAGGAACCTCCACACTGGCTGGGGAGCAATCCAGAATCCTCACTGGTGCACCAACAAAAAGGTACACTTGACTCTGTCAGTTCCCAGGAGAGACCTACTGGCTTCGGGGGTGAGTTGGCCATCTAAATGGGAAATTGACCACAAAACTATAAGTCCCAAAAATACTTTAGCAAAGTCCTGACAGGGAGAGGGTAACCATAAGCCTCTGGTTATGCAATGAAAAAAGGTTTAGTTTCTAAAAGGTTCTAAAAATCCAAAATGTTTAAGGTGCGGAAAAAGGCACAATGGATATGCCTGAAGAAATCTGATAGCAAAGTCCCAATACGGAATCCAAGAATCATGGTCAAAAACAAAGCAAAGGTCAGAAATCCAGAAAGCAATAAATCATAAAACACAAGAGAATTCACCACACCAAGAACAAACAAAATGTATCTCATTTGACCTGTGGGTCTCCTCAGCTTTTTTAGGGTTGTGTGTGATTCCACACGGAGTGGCCCCGTCTGTTTGTGAAACCAACCATAAAGCACAAGGGATCTGAGAGAACCTGTCACCACATATTAGAAACATAAACTACACATTAATGAATAATTATGCACTTTACAAAAAGAAATACAATAAACATATAGATACAAATTAAACAAAGAAGACATAGAAAGAAGCTAAACAGTGAATACAGAATATAAACAAGATAAACAAAGACAGTTGCCATTTGCCACTTATACAGTAGTTTTATTTCAGTATTTTTCCTACTATTTTGTTTTGCCTTATGTTAATTGCTGCATTTTTAGATCTTTATATTGCACAATTTTGCTTCATTATTGTATTTTTTTAATTTGGACTACTTTGCTTTACCTCTTCTTCTTTATTGTATGTTTGGTATTTTAACTTTAGTATTTCTTATTTTTTGTGCTGCTTGCTCTTTTTAACCCATTTCTAAACAGTCTTCAATTTAGTAGTTCATGATTAATAAACCAATTAAGGAAATAATTCTCATTGTGGGAATCATGATCTCCCGTTCTTTAGTGGCCAAAAACTATAACAGTTAAATGCCTTCAATCTTGCCTTTAACATGACATTGTTGGTTGGAGAAAATTTGAAGTCTCAGGTGCTGCAGTCATTTTGTCTGCAGTTACTTAAAACATTTAAGAAAAAGACCTCTGCCGTTAGTTAGCTCTTAGTACTGTGCTTTAGGCCTTCTTTGCCAGCACTTGCATCTAGACACTTTTAGGTTTAGTTTTATCTGGTTGTCTTGAAGAAGACTTTTTTCATTTTGTTCTCAGTGTTTGTCTATTGTGACATATTCAAGTAACAGTGTATTGTGTTTGTCTTCTTTGGGACATTTTGTACAGTATTTTCGTTTCTACCTGCTCACCTCTTGCTCATGTCTCTTGTATTTTGCCTTGGACTTTGTGGTTTTGGTGTCTACTAAATAATTTCACCCCAGTGTTCTCCTTAATTTAGTCTTTTTCTTTTTGACTTTTTGAGTTCATTCATATTAAATGATTATTTTGATAGCTTGTATATTTTTCTTTATGAAATATATTTTTATTTAGTTTTTTGTTTAATTTATTCTGATCATTTTGAACCTTATTTCTTTTAATTGCATGAATATAAAAGATATTTGGTAAGTTTTTTTTTTTCTTCAATGACTACATTACATTTCCTAATAGGTGTTTTTCTTTGTGTTTGGGAGGTTGTCTTGGTCTTCCCAGTTCAGATAATAATAATAATTTTGAGTCTCTGGCTTTTATTCCCCGAACAAGTCAAGAATAAGGTACTGTATATCCATGAGACCACTACACCTCCTGGGTGATAGATGACTTACAAACAAAGGCTTACCTATAACATCTGAACCTCTAAAATGTATGTATTTAGGGACTGCAGCATCCAGTGGATAGAGGTGTAGTCTGGTTTTCCATCTGCACATATGCATCTACCCTGAACCTGGAAGTAATTCAGAGTACACCAGAAGTAATTCCAGGAGTTTTGTTAAAACTACCTTCTCAACAGAGGTACCTAGTTGATGGTACAATTGTAAAAGAGAAAAAAGGGATGTGAAAAAGACAGCTATACCACTGTGCAGAAATAAGAGAGTGGAACAGTCATCATCATTTTGAAAACTTTGTTGACAGGGCCATGGAAGTTTCATGGTGTGTTATTTGTTTACTATTTTTATTGTCTTTTGTATTCTTTCAGTATTCATACCTTCCTGCATGTTTCATTTTAATTAATTAACATATTGTTTTAGAATATTTTGGTCTCCTTCATTTTATTCTGGATTGAAGGGATTCTATGAGAGCACCCCTGAGTGTTCACAAATAGGAACACTGTCATTATGCTAAGTTTGGTGAAACAACTTACAAAAAAGTCACTGGAATATGACGTGAAAACTGGAAAAATAACAACTATTAAGAAAACTGCAAAATTAAAAAGAAATGGACAAAATGTATTATTAAATTTGATGGCAAAAGTGATTATGCTAAAATGAGAGTCAAGCCATGGAGCTTCATTTTGTTTTACAAGAAGAGAATGATTTATTTATGTGGCCATCTGTTAATAAAGACTTCAGAATACTAGATTTACTGTGTGCTAGATACAGATACAATATACTGCAGGTTCAGGGATATGGGCTGTTACTGAATAATTGCTTCTACTGATTGTGGCAGAGC
Organism: Polypterus bichir lapradei; assembly: GCA_026402145.1. Classification (NCBI taxonomy): domain Eukaryota; kingdom Metazoa; phylum Chordata; class Cladistia; order Polypteriformes; family Polypteridae; genus Polypterus; species Polypterus bichir. The sequence goes on along the minus strand of JANRMT010062835.1, from coordinate 65,171,515 downwards.
TGATTAAACATTGCTGCTTCAGAACCATTCCATGCAGCCCACCATAGAAGAAATATACAAAAGCAGATCTTGTTGAGCAGAGTTAATCCTGGTATTGACCAGTAGTATAAAATCCAATTTTTGTGGTTTTTTTTTCAGTTTTGCTTTGTATTTCAGTCTTATAAAAACCAAGATTTTGCTGGTGCCAAGTGTAATCCTGCTCAGTGAAAGCATTGACCTCAGGTATGTTTTCATTATTGAACTCCAGTCTCACTTTAGAATTGCATGGTGCAGATATAATGAAATGGATGCACAGGTTATCTGGGGTAACTGGTGGCATTTTTTTCCTATACTTTCTAAAAATGAATTGTAAGAAACGAACAAGTAATACAAAATCAGCCCTCTAAATGGTTCAAAAGACTTTATAATATGATAACTTTACAGAGGAAGAAACTCACATGAACATGTGAACTTAGTAAAGGTTATCGAACATCCTGTAATTAAATTCCTTCTGACTAATACTGAAACGTGTCCCTCTTAGTTAATTTCCTGCCTCCGTTTGTTAGTACAGTGTCATTGAGAATCTGCTCCTGGTCAGTCCTACGTGCTCGGTTTAGCTTACTTCCGAAGCTGAGCTTTAAGATTTATTTATAAAATGTGGGATAAATCTGGATATCAGTGTACGTGTTCACTGAAGTTTGTGTTGCAGGAAACAACCACAATAGATCAAAATACACTACATGGTGCTCGCTTCTTTTCACATGCTTTCCTGGAAAAAGTAATAAATACATATATGTACAGTATAAATAAAAAAAAAATATAAATATATATAGCTGCAGGACACCTAAGGCAAAGATGGTGTGGAAACGTGAGCCAGACATACAAGACTCTCTCATTATTATGGTCGATCCCACTGTGAGCTTCGTATTTGACTGCTCCTTACACTCTACTTGTAATCACTCAAGCAACAATATATTGCTTTTGCATACTTCTATTACCAAATAAAACAAAAAGATACATATACGGATAGCAATCTATTCAAATCCATTAAGATGTTTACTAGACTTTCCATCCTTCCTCACCACCAGGACCTTCATTTTGTCATACAGTTCAGCTTCTTCACTTAAATTCTGACACTTACAATATATATGGACAAACACAAATCAGACACATTTCAAGAAAAAAGTTATTGATCTGTAAATAAGAACATAGGCCAGTCAGCCCAATATATCGTGACAATCTCTGTTCATGTAACTCTTTCAATAATCTAACTTTTTAACTATGTGTGATTTATTAAAATTGAGCCGGTTTATCTTTCCTGCTGTTACAATAGGTCCAAGGTTTCTGAATAGATGCCTGGAATGAGAATGAATATATATAAATATATAATAATAGCCGTTCCCCGCGGCTCCACCCGCGTAGCAGTGAAACAGGACAAACTTCAAAAATCAATAAACAAAAAGGTATCGCTAGCTAGGCAGAGGCAAGTTAAGCTCCAAAACGCAAAGGTAGACCGACTCCCCACTCCTGACGTCACGCCTCCCACTCCCCTAGGCCCACGGCTCCTGCAAGTGAACTATGATTCTTAGCGCGATGAGAGAAGCCGCAAAATCAACCGGAATGTTCAAGCAAATTCTAGAAAAAAACCTGATCTAAATCCATTAAGTAGTTCTCTCATTCGCTAGCTAAGCAGATGTAAGATACGCCCCGAGGCTGGTGCTTGAGTGAGGAGGGCTCTGCCCCCCTCCCCTTGGCCCGCTGTGTCTCTCTCAGATTCATGCAAATTAATTGGTACAGCAAGCGAACTATGATACTTAGCGCGAATGTTCAAGCAAATTATAGCAAAAAGGCCCAATCTAAATCCGTTAAGTAGTTCTCTCATGAAAAGCGGACAGACAGACAAACAGACACACGTTGGATTTTATATATAGAGAGATATATGTGTGTGTGTGTGTGTGTATGTCTATCTGTTTTCTGAAGCTTGTGGTGATAGAGGAGGAAACAGTCCTGGTTGGGTCACCAATCCGTTGTTAAGTGCACAAATACACACCCACAGACACTCATACCAAACCAATTCAAATGCCACAGTTAAACTCAAATATACATCCTTGAGAAAAAAAAGAAAAAAGTCATGTGGATACCAGAAAAATCTGCAAGGACCACAGAGACACAAGGACCACATCAACAACTGAAAACAAGTTCTCGGCACTGTACAGCAACAGTGCTAACCACTACATACCATTTTGATTTTGATTTAACAAACTTTATTAATCCCCAAGGGGAAACTGTCTTTACACATGACCTTTTTGGGTGTCACAGCACAGGATCAGCCATGGTAAAATGCCCCTGGAACAATTTTTCAGGTTCAAGGCCCTGCTCAAGTGCTCAACAGAGAAAAATCACTTCTGGCAGTGACAGGATTTCAACCGGGAACCTTTCAGATACCAACACAGATCATTAACCACAGAGCAACCACTCAGCCTGTTGCCTTAAAAAATTATATACTAAAGAAACTAACATCTTTACTTTCTGTACATTTTAATTTCGGTGCATAAAGCCTGATGATCTGTAGCTGACATTGCTCATTCAAACATAATCTGTTTTACAGCCATTCTTGTTTACAGGTTTAGGAACTATGCAGAAGGAAGTACAACACATCTCTCTTAGTTCTCAGGAAAAACAAAGATGCATCACTGCCTTGTTGAGCATCCTGTTGCTTGCGGAAGGAAAGGTGCGGGTCAAAAATAAACCACAAACATTATTTTGAGAACAGCACTGTAATGGTCATCCTGTATACGGATACTGTAGTGTGAAAGCAGTCGGGGTGAAATTTCCTGATTATTTGTGACATTTCTTTTTCATAATTTGTGTTTTATTTACACAGAAGGAATTGTTGGAAATGTGGTAAGGAAAATTTGCAGTGCTCTGAAGTAGTAAAACTGTGCGTCACATTCACTGATGCAGGATCTAGGAGGCGCATTGGCTGTGGCTGTGCACTCCACACGTATCTTCTGTTTCTCATCTTTAAAAAAATAAATATTTGTTTCCTTTCACTGGACCCTTTATCCTGACAAGTGTTCCAAGTTTCTGCAGGTGCATAAGGAGCCTCAAGGATTCATGGTTGAAATGGTCTTTCAAAGGAGGGGAAATGTCTTCTGTTTAGTTTACATTAACAATAAGAGGATAAATTCAGCTTGACAAGATTCATTTTATTCTTTTAAACTTGGTAATCGTTTGCTGCATTGCCTTAGTGTTATATGCCATAATATCATCTTTTTACATAAATACCTTCTGTGGCTAAGAGGCTACATGGGTGAAATGCAGCATAGTGTGTGTGGTTTACCTGCAGGACATTCCTGTCATGATTTAGGTGCTGCATGTGTGTGGTGGTGCAGCGGGATGGATTAAGATAAAGGTAGGGCCATGAAAAGGGCACCACAAACTTAACAAGCTTGTTATTTATACTGTATCTTAACAACATCATTTATGTATATTGTATTACCATATATACAGTGAATAGGGCCATTTTTTTGTATTGTTTATTTGAGAGTTATTTTTTTATTTTGATATAATTTGTTAATCCCTGTGGGGAAATAGTCCTTCCACATGACCTTTGGTGGTCAGAGCGCAGGGTCAGCCATTGTACAGTACCCCATTAAAAATGTTTATGTCAAGGACCTTGCTAAAGGGCTGAACAGAGTAAGATCCTTTCTGGCAGTAACAGGCAACCATCCAGACACTAGCACAAAATCTACAAAGTTAAGGGAATAGAAGCATAGAAATAGGAGTAAAAACTACATCATAGAATTTGTGTTTTCTATTTATTAGAATAAGGTTCTATATTTTACCATGTGTGTTGCATGTTAATTTGACATGTAAGCAAGAATTTCACTGTTGTCTGTACATATACACATTGCTATTACTACTTATCGTAGGAGATGGTAATTGCAATGATTAAAACCGCTATACAATGTTGAAAGAAGTGAGCCAGTATGTAGCTGCAGAAAGTCCCAAAGTGGACGTGATTGCCTTATACTTGGGCTAACCACCCCTCAGATTCCATTAACTGAATAAAACATGAAAATCAAGCATACAGTAAATATTCAGTAACAGCTTACTTAAATACAGTGCTTGTCTTATTATTGAGACAGACATCTTATGCATAAGAAGCAAAGCACAGAGTGCCATTGAAACCTAAAATGAATTTTCTGGGCTCTTCTGAATAGCATGCTGAAGAGTCTTAACCTGGAATGCTGTTTGCAGCATCAGTACAAGGAGGAAGACAACTGACATACTGCTGGCTCTGCATCTCCACCACTGCTTCTCCATTTGCTAAAATCCAAAGGCCTGGGTGCACAGTTGCTGGCAAAGCTTTGTTGTCTTGTAGCCGGGGAAAGGTGTGACAGGTTGATTGGCCAATGAACCAAGGGGAGCAGGGTGAAACCTGGCCGATGATAAGACTCTGAAGGCAAAGGACCAGGCAGATTATAGAGGTGTTACAGAGCAACAGTGGAGAGGGGGGTCTCACAGGTGAGATCTGGTCCTGGAATGGCATTTACTCCATCAGTTCAGTGAAGGAAGACAGTTGAGAATCCAGTACAACTACAGCTCCAGGCAAGGAGGTCTGCCTGCCCACATAAAATGGACAGATTTCCATACAGAAATGTATTATTTAACATATCTGTTGCACAATATGACGGTGCAGCACTCAACATCCATTCGGGGCCCCCTGGCATCAAAGCAGCTAAGACCTGTATTGATGTGTTGTTGGCACTTAGTGTGTGACCACAATGGAAAGAAAGATCACTCTGCCGTTTCAAAGAGTTGTATGCTGCTTTGCGGAGCTGAAAGTGGTCAGTGGGGACAGCAACTATGAAGAAGAAGATGTAGAATTTAAATTGTGCTTTTCAAGACATCCAAAGTGATTTTACATGGGGGTGGGGGCACATCAACCATCATCATTGTGCCACATCCAACTGGATGACGCAACGGCAGCCATTTTGTGCCAGCATGCTCACCACATATTAGTTATTAGGTGGTGAAAGGGTAAAAGAGATAGTTAGCCAAATAGAAATGGGGGATGATTAGGGGGACAGAATCACCAGGCCATGATGGGGAAATTAGCCCAGACATCAGGAAAGACCCTATTCTTTACAAAAGATGCCCAAAGATCTTTTATGACCACAGAGAGTCAGTACCTCAGTTTTACGTCTCATCTGAAGGACTAAAATGTCACAGTGCTGACAGGTTGCATTAACCTGGGGATGAGACAGCACCACTATGAGCTGGCATTCCATCATATAAATAGGCAGTTTCAGAATCAGTTGCAGGGGAGCCTAGACAAACAGCAAGTCATCCATCGTCGCAAATGAATTCCATCCATTGCAACAAATAGCAGTCCTTCTAAGAACAGCAAACTACCTAAAAGAGTGATGTAAAGAGAGAAAGTCCTTTTGGCGCTTTGTGCTGGTGCTCCAATTGTACAAAACATTAGACTTTTCTGCCAAATATTTCCTATTAATTATTTCTCTATTTTAACAGAAATGCAGAAATGCCATTAGAAGAAGGAACTTTAAAAACATTGAAAAAAAAACAAAAACAAAAGAGAACCAGCACTTTGCCTGTCACTGTCTTAAAGGGCATCTCAGTGACTGCAATGGATTCGTTCTTTTTAGATTTTAAATAAAATAAATTCCTCCTGCAGCTAATAATTTTTATGCAGTAACAATTAAGATTCTGACAGATAATACAAATGTAGAATACCAGGAACATGTTAGAGATTACAAAAAGCTTATTGATATCTGCATATAATAAAATAAACAATCATTTTTATGGCATTGTCTGACAAGAAAATAAGGCTTATTTTCTCTTTTGTTTAACAGAAAATGTCATGGCTGCCATTAATCCAGAGTCATTGAACTTAATTAGGCATCTGTTATCTGTATATGTTTTGAAATGCAATGGGTTTTGCATCTGTGCCAGTAATTACATGATTATTGATTTTGTGATTTAAATAAGAAAAAGTTGCAAATCTATCCATGGCTTTATGTTCTAGATGTCACTGTTATAAAAATTTGCAATTGAAGATCCTTGATTTGTATCAACTGCTACAAGCACAGTTTCATATTCCTGAAGAAGCAGTGTGAGGGACAGCCGGCATTTCAGTCTGGCTGGGACATCCCTCAACTAAAAGAGAGAGCCTTTTTAGGACACTACATCCCCCGGGATGCTAGATGGCAGCTCCCCTGGACAGAAATGTTTCCCAGGATTCCCGCAGGGCAGCATGTGACATGGAGTCCGGTTCTTCAGCCCTGTTGGGTGCCGCCAGGGGGAGCTCACCAAGAACCCGGGGATTATTATGGTGACGTTAACCTGGAAGTACTTAGGAGTCAAGAGGTTGGAAACCGGCAGTACTTCCGGGACATCTGAGGAAGGCTTTTTGACCCGGAGAAGGAATACTTCCGGGTCAAGGACTGTGGGAAACCCAGCAGGGAGAGCCGAGTTGGGAGGAAGGGTGACTGAGCTGCAGGGAGTTGGAGGATTGTGATTATTGTGATTGTGATTATTGTTTATGAGTATTGTGGAGTGGAGGGTGCTTTGTGCACGTTATTGTATTAATAAATCCAAAATTTGGACTTTTATCTGGTGTCTGGCATCTGATCTGAGGGTTCAAGGGGACGACAGCGCCTCCAAACAGTCACAGCAGGTAAAGATGGACAGGTAGAGGATTTATGTTTTAGGAACTAGGATATCTGTTCAAATAATGTCTTATATACAACTTTCTATGGTCTAAATCTACATTACCCAATTATACAGTAGGTTCACAGGGGCTACTGGCTCTCTTTATACCGTCTCTATAATAATAATAATTCTTCACATTTATATAATGCTTTTTTCACTACTCAAACTGCTTTTCATAGTAGTGGGGAGCCACGTCAACCACCACTAATGTGCAGCCTCCACTTGGATGATGCAACGGCAGTCATTTTTGTGTCAGCACGTTCACCACACATTAGCTGTAAGATGGTTATGTTGTGAGACAGAGATAGCCAATTAGAGACAGGGGATGATTAGTGGGCTAGATTGACTAGGCCATGGAGGACAATTTATCAAAGACATTGGGATATACCTTACTCTTTATGAAGGATGTCCAGGGATCTTTTATGACCAGAGAGAGTCAGGACCTTGGTTTTATTTCTCTTCCGAAGGATGGTGCCATGTTTACAGCACAGTGTGCCCATTTCTGCACTGGGACATTGTGATTCACATTCAGTGTAAGCACCCCCTGTTGACCTCTCTAACCCCTCTTTCAGCAGCCATCCTAGCTTTTCCTAGATGGTCTCCCATCCAAATACTGGCTGGGCCCAAACATACTTAGCTTCAGGTGGATGGCCTGTTCAGAAATGCATGTGGTATGGCTTAGGCAAAGCAGGAAACATACTCTTGCCTACAGCCAAAGTCACCTGCATCAGACATGCTTAGAGGGAACAATTAAATCAGCATGTATACCTTTGCGTCAGGTAATTGTGACTTTAATATTGATTTTGTACAAATAGATGATAAGGTCACTTTCCTTTCATTCTTCTTATCCTGGTAATGGTCAGTGACATTCTAACTTGGTTAAACCTAGGATTACATCCTGTGGTAGGGTGAGGGGCTCAGCAATACAGAAGAAACATAAGTTTTCTTTTCTTATTTTAATTAATATACAGTATTTAAGGAAAAAAATGAAACACTAATATTAAGTAATTTAATATATATATATATCTTTTTTTAATAATTTAGAGTGTAAAGCCAAAATGTTTTTTACACTTAACAGCATTGATGCTTTCCTAATAAGGAACTCTGCAGGAAGCAGTGGAATCTCCCACAAAAGAAGGCACTCACTTCATGCTTTGTTGATTGTGATGTTGTGGTTAAGGCTTTGGAATTGAAGCCCTGAGGTTCTGAGTTCAAATCCCTCTATTGACACTGTGTGACCCTGAGCAAGTCACTCGACCTGCCTGTGCTCCAATTAGAAAACCAAAAGAAATGTAACTAATCGTATCATAAATGTTGTAAGTTGCCTAGGATAAAGGTGTCAGGCAGATAATTAAATACTGTATAAATGATGGATTTACAAAAGGCATTGTTTTCAAATAAAACATTAAGTGTCGGCATATTGTCTACCTTATTCTTTTAAAGAATGACTGAATTCCCTAGAACATTAATCTCACAACATTATAGAAGTACCAGAATCTTTTATGCTATTGTACATTTGTTTATAAATATTTATGCTAATGGGGAGCAAGTATTTTAAATTACTTATTTAGGGGCACAAAGTGTGTCAGAAGCAGGAACTGACCTCACAGTAGTGAGGTGGAAAATTCAGTGTATTAACCATTAGGCTAAACCACCTGTTAAAAGGTTGTCCACCTGTTAGGTTGCCAATATAATGTTATACTAATATGGGTGCATTACTGTGAGACATTCATTGGACTTGTGTGCAGCTTGGGTTTGCTCATCACCTTTCACCAGTTCCTCATAGCTTAATCCTGGCTGAGCCGAGGTCCCTGACTAGGATTGGAAGTTATGAAAAGTGGATCCACAGGAGACAGTAAACCCTAGATATTTGTGCTATTTGAGCAATACGTAAGGATGGATTTGACAACCTGTGTGAGACCTATTGAAGCCCGAGGTTTAAATAAAAGGTAGATTTAGAAAACTACTTTTGAAATTACAACCTATCTTCCCTTGAGCAATAATGTCTGCTTTTATTACTTTCAGATTTAATGTCCGTTTTTCCTGTAAAGGTGAAATGTACAGTGAACAGTAAATTCCTACAACTTCAATTTTCTCTTTTTTCTTTTGGTGGTCTATTTTACCTCTTTGACCAAATTAAAAAAACACAAAAATAATAATAACAATACATACATATGGTATGCTATCAAGCCCATTTAATACAATTCAAAGTCTCAGGTGCTGTTTTGGCAGCACTGAGCTCAAGGCAGAAATCAAACTCCCTATTTCAGGGCCTGATCACACACATTTGGCTACAATCAATTAGGGCCAGTTGGAATCACTAATCCAACAAACACCCACATTTTCAGGAGATGAAGGAGGAAATCTGGAGCTCACAGAGAAAAATCCATGCAGATAGAAGAAGGGTGTTCAGACTCCACACATATGATGTATTGGGAAATGAATGTTGGATACTGAGACAGTATTAATAAAAATCCACCCATCTTCAGAACCTTATTCTATTGCAGTGTCATGAAGAGCCAGACTACCTTTTTTATACAAGGTACAAACTAAACCAGGATGGTTCATTTGTTTCCTACAACAACCACATCCAGACAATTTAAAGTCACCAATTGGCATAACCTGTGTGCCTTTGAGATGTGGATGGAAACTGAAATATTTGGAGGATGTTAGGGAAAATACTCTGTAAATAAAGAAAAAGTCACCATTACAAATTAAATTCAAAATGGACATCCTTTATTAACACCAAGCAATGAAGCCTTCCCATGTGAGTAGCAGGGTTCTTCATGGCAAGACTGATATATCCTTGTAAAATAGCTTCCTTTGTCAGTTAGTATCATTTACATATAACAGCTGGAAAGCATTTCAATTACTTCAATCAGCACACAGATAAATGGTACATTCCTTTAACATTCCCCTTTAACATTAATTTCCATCTAAAAGTCCCAAAATAGTTTAAGTATTTTAAAGTCTTAGGTAAACATCTGATTCAAAGAATAAGACTTCTTAAATGAAAAGAACAACATAAAAAGTTAACATGTATTATTATTTCGTCTCTAACTTGATGTATGGTACAAATGATATCTGGATTACCCTAGTTTAACATACAGTAAAAAGTTAAAGTAATTTACAATTTCATACAGTAAGTTTTATTTTACCTTACAAAGAAACCCATCCAGATGGAGAAGACAGTGAAACATGTAAACTCCACACAGAGTTTATTCAAACACAGATTTGAACCAGGATGCTGGAACTGTCAGATAACTGGGCCACTCTGTGCTACCATGCTAAAGAAGAAGAACACTTATCGTCACCACTTTAGCACTTATTTACTTTCAAATAAATGTGCCACTTTTATGACCCAAAGGTATTCAACAATAATCTCAGCAGATACAACAAAATAGTTCACATGTAGCTGAAAAAAATTACCCATTACAATACACTTGTTTTATCATTAGTTTTGGACATCTTTTTTCTATTTTTATTTACTATATTTTTATATAGATTAAAAACTGGTCAAGTCTTGATAAAGTAATTATTTGTACTCTATTTGCTGCAAGGAACACTGAAAAGTACAGTACATATAGTATGATATATATTTATCAGCCTTAACAATAAAATCACTGATGTGGCACCTGTCAAGGGATGGGATCTATTAGGCAGCAAGTGAAGAGTCAGTTCTTGAAGGTGATGTATTGGAAGCAGGAAAAATGATCAAAGGTAAGCTTCTGAGTGACTTTGACAAGGGCTAAATTGTGATGGTCGGATGAATGGGTCACAGCATCTCCAAAACGGCAGATCTTGTGGGGTGTTTCTGTTATGCAGTGATTAGTTTCTACCAAAAGTGGTCCAAGGAAGGACAACCAGTGAAACGGCGAAAGGGTCATGGACCCCCAAGGCTCAATGATGAATGTTTGATCACACAGAGGAACTAATGTAGCGCAAATTGCTGAAAAGCCTAATCTTGGCCATGAGTGTAAGATGTCAGAACATGCAGTGCACCACAGCTTGCTGCATATAAGGTTGCATAGCCGCAGACAGGGCAGAGAACTCACGCTGATCCCTGTTCCCTGGTGAAAGTGCCTACAATGGTCATGTGAGCATCAGAAATAGACCATGGAGCAATGGAAGAAGATGGCCTGGTGTGATAAATCATGTTTTCTTTACGATTAATAGGGGTATTTTCTCCCTGCTCAGCTCACGAGCCCATCCCCTTCCAAACCCCCCCTCTGCTGCTCGCGTTTGGGGGGGGAGGGGGGGGGAGAGGCTGAATGCACGCTAAGGAGATGTGGACATATCAGCTCCTGTCTTGATGCTGCAGCTGGCAAGCTGTGTGTTCTGCTTGTCACACTGCACGTTGATCATTTAAAAGCATGTACAGCAGCTGTCCTTTTCTCTCACTGCTTTGTCTTGTGGGACGTTAAAGTGTCTCTCGCAGGACGTCCAGGCTGATTATTACGTCCCTTATTTTCTGAATTTGCACATAGATTATTATTGTTCTCTTGTGCATCCTTTTTTGCCTTCTTTTCTCTCCAACGCTTTCGTGTCTCTTTTCAACGCGCTGTTCTTTCTTCTTCACTTAGTCGTTCACATGCCATCTGGAACGTATAACATTTTAAGAGCTGGCAGCACATGAAGTGTGTCTGCCGAAAGCATTCCAACAACTGTGAGGTTAGATGTCTGTGAACTTGTTTTAAATTGTTTGTAAGTAGGGCATGACGTGCAAAAGTCACCTTCTCATGGGTCTTGCTTCCTAAGGTTGTTATGTCTAGTCTCGCATGACATCAAAGTGTTTGTCCGAGATGATCACGTCTCGATCCAAGATTTTTTTATATAATAGATAGATGTGGGAGGCCGGATGCAAGTGTGTCATTTACCTTGGGAAGAGATGGCAGCAGGATGCACTATGGGAAAAAGACAAGCCGGCAGAGGCAGTATTTTGCTCTGGGCAATGTTCTGCTGGGAAACCGTGGGTCCTGGAATTCATGTGGGTGTTACTTTGGCATGTATCACATACCTGAAGATTATTGCAAACCACATGCATACTCCATCTCATAGTGATGGTAATCCTTGATGGCAGTGGGCTCTTTCTGAAGGATAATGCACTCCACCACACTGAAAAAAATTCTTAAGGAAAGGTTTCAGGAACATGACAAATAGGTCACGGTGTTGACTTGGCCTCCAAATCCCCCAGATTTGAATCTGATTGAGCATCTGTGCAATGTGCTGAAAGAATAAATCTGATGGAGATCCCACCTCCCAATTTACAGAACTTAAAGCATCTTGGTGCCAGATACCACAGGACACCTTCAGAGGTCTCGTGGAGTCCATGTCTTGATGTTTTTGTGGTAGAAGAAGGACCTACACAATATTAGGCAGGTGGTTTTAATGTTGTGGCTGATTGATGTACTCAGTAAAAAGGTGGTAACGGGAGATGTGCCTGTTCTTTTTCTAATTTGCCATACCATTTGCATGCAGCTAACAGCTGTGACACTTCATTTAAGTAGGGAAACTGAGTTCTGACAGGAGCTGTTTTTCCAGCACCTCATGTCAACTGTCACCGGTGACATTTGTCCATTTTCAGACATAGCAAATAACTATGATACCACGAGCACCCCAGATGGTCAAATATCATATCCTCGCATGACGCCTGTAGTCACATTTATTTATTTATTTATTTATGGAGCTGAATTAGACTGTGATGATTTTCTATTTTGGCATCTGTCTTAGGGTGGACATCATTGTTTTGTCTTTGCCATATTAGTGCTTAGAAGATGGCAGTTGTTTGTAGTTTTTCTCAGTTATTGAAACATTTGTTAATTTTAGTCATTAGAATGTTAAAGTAATGTGCTGCTTAAAAGTTTATCGAGCATTTAAAAAACTCTGAATACCTATGAACACAGATTATCTATTATTCATTGGTCATTTATTGATACGTACTCTCCAGGGTCCTGTCAAAAATAGCTTGTCTGTAATTTTTCAATACTAAAAATCCTGCTGCTTACCTGTATGCATCTAAATTGCATTATGTAAGGTTTGAATGCGTCATACACATGTAAAAAGCAAATTACTTACCAGTTGCTACAGTTTTGTGATAAATTCCATGGCCACTGGCCTTACTGTTGTAGTGAAATTTTCAGAAAAAATCACTATTGTAATAGCCATTTAATTGTTCTATCCTACAATGGATGTTTGTGATCAAGAGTGCCACCATGTTTTACTGTATATTGTAGTCACCATAATTGCACAATGTTTCAGTTTTCAGCACAAACTGTAAGGCACTTTACGTTTCTGAACAGAAGGTTGCCTTATCAACAACTTTTTTTTCTTTAAAAATACTCAAGCAAAAATTCTCGATTGCTTTGTTAAAGGATGTTAAATGTGCCTGAAGTGAGATTACTGTTTAAATATTTTGCTCCAAGTTGTTTAGAATGAATGTGAAATGTTCAAACAATTCAAGTAATATAAGGCACCATTGTTTCTTTTGCTTATGCATTTTTTAAATGGAGTCTTGCTTAATTGTTTCCAATCAGGTACTTTTGCCCAAGGCTAAAATAACTGATTAAACCTCAGCTATTTTCTAATTCAGGATCTGTCAAGCATTTCAGGTTAATTAAAAGTATTTGAAAATAATATTTCCTTGGCTTTGTACATTGCTGAAAGAAATTTTGCATGCAGTGTGCCCTGAGAAAACCTTCTATATTTTAAGTAGCCAGCAAAGAGGAAGATGTCTCTTTGTTGTGAATTTCTAAATCACAGTCATATTAAGCTTCACATAAGCTTCTTTCTTTTTCTTCATTTACTTTACAATAACATATTAATGCACTCACATTCAGGGTGCAAACTGGAAAGTATCCAAGTACTATAAAACACATCCCAGTAGATTTCAAATACAGTATACAGTATAATAGATATTAACAAAAATGTACAGGTTTCATATAATAATTTTTTGTGTTCTGTAGTTCAATTTTAGGAACACTTTATTTATAACCATGCATTTATTCTGTTCTGAATGAAATCTGCTACCCATCGTTTAGACTCATTATCAACAAAACTAGTGGAAAACCCAATTACTGTTGAATATGCTGTATTCATTGGTGATATTGTTAGCCAGATATTTTCCTGGAAATTCGTTGTGCAGCCACCTTAGGGAAACATTTTTTTCCATGTTGCCAATACTTTTAGAGGCCAGTGTGACATCACAGAGCTGTAGCAGCCAAATGCAGAACTTTCACATATTCTTACAATAAGTGCATTGCCGATGTGGCCATTGCTGGGTCACAAACACATGAGGAAGGAAAAAAATGCCTTATTGCACTTGATCTGTGTGATTTTTTTCCTTGTCTCTAACTACGCTTTTTTCACCTAGGGGAAACCCTTCTCTTCTACTCACGGTCATTTCAAATCAACACTCCCCCCAGCCCCCAGCTCGTCGATTGCTGTATGTTGGTTGTCAGTGAACTTGAAAAGGTAAAAATGGGACTCAAAGTGAGAATGGTTTATATACATTATCATTTGAGGGGTACATTAGCTGAACATAGTGAGAACATTACGAGTATTGTACTGTCACTAGATAAAGAGCACTGATCCCTGTGCACTGCAGCATGCCATGGCTAATTTTGCATGCAGATTAACCATGTGCCCTGTTACAATCCCAAAACAAGCTTTAAAGGAACCACCTTACCCCACCCTTCATCACAAAACACAGGACATGCTGTGAAATAATAAAAGCAAATTGTTTATAGCTATTTACAAGGCATTTCTTTCTTCCTGGTGAAAGTATCTGCACAGATAAATCAAAACCAAATAGACATTCTTGCTATGCCCAGAGTTGTGTCAAACAATGGAATAAGCCAGCCCCATGCCACCACTTTGTGGCATAGTCAGTGTATGCCCCAAGAGTGGATCTCTGTGAGCACAATAATCTATATTTTATTTATATTTTAAGAGCAATAATAATAATAATTCTTTACATTTATATACAGCTTTTCCTACTTTTCAAAGTGTTTATTTTGCTACTTTGTGCTCGTTTGTTGTATTTTGTTTGTGGTATTCCTTCTGACTGTGTCTTTTTTTTATTGAGACATGGTGGTGAAAAATTCATATGACCTCATAGCTCAGATCATATATTTGGCCACCATAATCAGTCAGCTTAGTTGTCAGCCCCCTAGCCCTCATAGACACTTCAAAGATCATTACACCATCATAATCAACTCAAACCTAGTTCAGTTCCTCCTTCCCCATTGACTTCAATGCATTTTGCGGAGTTCACAAACATTTCTTTGATTTTGCCAAACTCACGGCAAAGTGAACTCCACGGGGTTCACTCATCACTAGATTCTACTAAGAAATGTAGATTATCCAAGTTGACATGTGAAGGCTAAGATTTCTTACAGCACATCTAAAAATTCAGGCATCATTTTCACCAAGAATCTTTGTGTTGATTCTTACTTTAGATAGCATTCATTTGATTAATTTTCTTTTATTTTTAATTTTTTTATTTATTAATTTTATTGCACTCCATACAAAGCAATCAAGTTTTTACAAAGAGAAAAATAGAGTCAAGAACAGATTGATCCCCACCCTTGAGAGAGAGAGCAAGCCAAACGGCATAAAAATTTTACAACTTTTAAACATACCTAAATTAATAAATTCTCTGTGCTTCATGAACTTATTTTTAAAATACAGTATTACTGATTAGATCCTGCCATGTTTTGAAAAAAGTCTGTACAGATCCTTTAACTGAGTATTTGATTTTTTCCAATTTCAAATAATATAACAGATCGGTTTTCCACTGACTTAAAAGAGGAGAGTTTGGGTTCTTCCAGTTTATCAGAATAAGTCTGCGTGCCAAAAGTGTAGTGAATGCAATCACAATTTGTTTGTCTTTCTCCACTTTAAGTCCATCTGGAAGAACCCCAAACACAGCTGTTAATGGGTTAGGAGGGATTGTGAGTCCAAGGCTGTCTGAAAGGTAATTAAAAATTTTTGTCCAGAATAATGTTAATTTGTTGCAGGCCCAGAACATGTGACCTAGTGAGGCTGGGACTTGGTTGCAACGTTCACAGGTTGGATCATGACCTGGAAACAATTTGGAGAGTTTTAGTCGAGACAGATGTGCTCGATATATAATTTTGAGTTGTATAATTGTATGCTTTGCGCATATGGAGCTCGAGTGAATTCTCTGCATTGCTACTTTCCACTCCTTTTCTGATATATTGATTGAAAGATCTTTTTCCCAGTGTACTCTTGGATCTTTGAAAGGGAGGGATTGTAAAATGATTTTATATATTGTAGAGATGGAGTCTAAGTCCTTGAGATTGAGCAATATTTTTCCCAGCATGGATGAGGGTGGAAGATGAGGAAAATCTGGAAGCTTCTGTTTAACAAAGTTCCTGATTTGAAGATAGTGAAAGAAATGTGTAGCTGGAATGTTAAATTTGGAATGTAATTGTTCATAGGATGCAAAGACGTTGTCTATATAAAGATCTCTAAGCAAATTAATTCCAAATTTTTTCCAGATATTAAAAACTGCATATGTTTGTGAAGGTTGAAAGAGGTGGTTCTCCTGCAGAGGTGCCACAGATAGAAGCTTCTCCGTCTTAGAATGCTTTCTACATTGGTTCCAGATTCTAAGTGAGTGGAGCACAATTGAGTTATTTGTATATTGCCGATAGCGTGTGTTTATTGGAGCACAGAGCAAGGAATTCAAAGAAGTACTGCAGGATTTTACTTCTATTGCGGTCCAAGCCTGTGTATGTTCTATTTGTGTCCAGGTTCTTATCGCCTGTATATTTGCTGCCCAGTAATATAACTGGAAGTTAGGTAGAGCCATGCCGCCTTCTTCCTTTTGTCTTTGTAAGGTCGCTCTTTTGATGCGTGGATGTTTTGAATTCCAAATAAATGAGGTTATTGTTGAATCTAATTGCCTAAAGAATGATTTATTAATGTATATTGGGATGTTTTGAAATAAAAAAAGGAGTTTAGGAAGAATATTTATCTTAACAGTGTTAATTCTTCCAGCTAGTGTGAGATGAAAGGTTGACCATCTATGCAAGTTTTGTTTAATTTTTTTCATGCAGACGGCGAAATTTTGTTGATAAAGAGCTTTATGTTTACTTGTGATGTTTACCCCTAGGTATTTAAACTGTTCTGCAATGATAAAAGGTAGGGTATCTAAACTAATATTATATGCTTGAGAATTCACTGGAAAGAGTACACTTTTATTCAGATTAATTCTGAGACCAGAGATCTTTTGAAATTCTGTGAGTGCTGCTAAGACTGCAGGCACAGAATTTTCTGGGTCTGATATATACAGTACCATGTCATCTGCATATAATGAGATTTTCTGTTCCAGTCCTTCTCTGCTAATCCCCTTTATCTGATCAGTATTTCGACAGTGTATTGCCAGTGGTTCAATGGCAATCGCAATTAGAAGCGGTGACAAGGGGCATCCTTGTCTAGTGCCACGTTCTAGTTTAAAGTAGTCTGAGCAAATGTTGTTGATGCAAACTGAAGCTTCTGGGTTAGTATAAAGTAATTTAATCCATGCACAAATGTTTGGGCCAAACCCAAACTTCTCCAATGTAGTAAAAAGGTATTTCCATTCAATCATGTCGAATGCTTTTTCTGCATCCAATGATAATAATATTTCTGGGGTGTTTGATTTAGTTGGTGAGTATATTACATTAAACAGGCGTCGAAGATTTGAAGATAAGTGCCGGCCCCTAATAAATCCAGTTTGGTCTTGTGATATTACCGAGGGGAGCACTTTCTCCATCCTTCTGGCTAAGATTTTAGAGAGTATTTTAACGTCGTTATTCAGAAGTGAAATTGGTCTGTATGATGCACATTGTAATAAGTCCTTATTTTGTTTTGGAAAGACAGTGATTAGTGCTTGGCGAAAGGTTTATGGAAGAGATTGGTTATCTCTGGCTTCTGTAAATGTTGCTAATAGGAGGGGAGCTAGCTGAGCGGAGAATTTCTTGTAAAATTCTGCAGGGTAGCCATCAGGGCCTGCTGCTTTCCTGCCTTGGAGTGACTTTATAGCATCTAGTAATTCTGATAACGCCAGAGGTTTATCAAGTTCCTCCGCACTAAAAGCGTCTATTTGTGGTATCTGTAATGTATCTAGAAATGTATTAGATTGTGTATTGTCTTCTTTAAACTCAGTAGTATATAGGGATTTATAGTAGTCTCTGAAAGTGTGCATTATATTTTTGTGTTCGACGATTTTATCTCCGTTCGTGTTGATGATTACTGAGATTGTGTTGCGCACTTCTTGCTTGTGAATTTGTTGAGCTAAACGCTTATTAGCTTTCTCTCCATGTTCATAATAATGATGTCTGGATTTGTAGATTAGTTGTTCAGTTTCTTTAGTTGTCAAGAGGTTTAATTCCGAATGTAGAGCCTGCCTCCTCCTATGTAGAGTCTCGCTTGGTAGTCTGGCGTGTTCTTCATCTATTTTAGTAATTTCGCTTTTTATCTCTGCTACTTTCTTGGCTTCGGATTTATTTCTGTGGGAAAGATATGAGATAATCTGACCTCTTAAGAAGGCCTTAAGAGTTTCCCAGAGTATTCCAGCATAGATCTTGGGTGATGTATTTGTCTCTAGAAAGAATTTGATTTGTTTAGATATAAATTCCGTACAATTCTCGTCAGCTAATAGAAGTGGGTTGAGGCGCCATCTGCGGGGTGAGTGTATGGGGCTTAGTAATTTTAGCTCCAAGATCATAGGTGCATGGTCAGAAATAACAATAGCATCGTATTCACAAGATTTAATCATAGGCAAGAAGTTATTGTCTATAAAGAAGTAATCAATCCTTGAGTAACAATGATGCACTGGTGAGTAAAAAGAATATGTTCTTGAATTTGGGTTTAAAAACCTCCAGGGGTCTGATAAGTTGTGATCAGTTATAAACTTTGTAATTATCTTTGTGGAGTTAGATGCCGTTCCCCCTGTGGAGGAAGTCCTATCTAAAAGTGGATTTAGAACACAATTGAAGTCCCCCGCCATTATAACTTTATGAGAGTTCAGATTGGGAATGGATGCAAATAAATTTTGTATAAATTCTTTATCATCAACATTAGGTGCATAAACATTTATTAAAATCATTTTACAGTTAGATAAGTCTCCCACGACCATTACATATCTCCCTTCAGGATCCAATACTACATCTGATGCTACAAATGGTACTGTTCTATGTATGAGAATTCCCACTCCTCTAGTTTTTTTTGTAAAACTAGAATGGAACATTTGACCAGTCCAGTCTATTTGCAGCCGGAACTGATCCTGGCTTAGTAAGTGGGTCTCCTGTAAAAATACTATTTTAGCATTTAGACCTGTTAGGTGAGAGAGTACTTTCTTTCTCTTTAATTCGTGATTCAGGCCTTTAACATTCCAGCTTACGAAGTTAACTGTCCCGTCATGGAGACACTGATTCTGAGTTTTTGATGTCATTTTATAGTCTTGACTGGAAGTGAGACAGCTTCGGCCTTAATTTCCTATTTCCCCTAGAGTTGTTGCCATGCAGCTTATTATTACGTTGGTAGTTATAATTATTAAGATTAATAGGATAGATTAGGTATAGATCAAGCCTGCTCCCTTTCTCTCCCCCCCCTTAACCCCCCACCCTCCCTTTTTGCCTCCCCAAGTGAGGCTAAAACCCACTTCACGCAGTCCCAGTCCTCTGACATACCCAGAGACAGAGCACGTCCAAAGCAAAACAAGCCCCAATGCAGCGGCGCTTTAGGGTTAAAAGATAGAGATATCTGTTACCAATATAGTCTTTAAAAAAGAAAAAAAAAAGAAAAAAAAGAATTTTGCACTTAAAATATATATATATAGTCTTCAGCAATTTTAGTGCATTAAGATGATACACCCAGATAATAAACCCGGGTGATGATGGTAAAGAAGTGTCCAAAATAAGCATAACAAGTCTTAATGCAGTAATAGCAATAACAATAAACCAAGGGTATGATGTTGAACAGTCTCGTTGAGGGTAGAGATGAAGTAATTAGAAGAAAAAAAAAAAAGTAAAGAAAAAGTAATTAAGCACAATAAAACATAAACAGATAGCGCCCTAGTAGTACTAAGTAATAATGAGAATATATGAGAATATATGCTGATAAAAAACCCGTATTTTAAAACAAATAGATCAAACAGTAGATTATTAATCCTTGTTTTATCATTTACCGCCATGACTCACTATTATGTATCAGAATAGTCCCGGGATCAGCTTTCTTAATTCCTTTTCTGCTTCTTCCTTGCTAGCGAAGACATAGAAATGACCTTGCCATTCCACTTTAAGTTTTGCAGGATACAAGAGGCTGTATTTAACGCTGGCTTGCCGTAACCGCTGTTTGATGTTGTAGAAGGCTGCGCGTTTAGTAGCTGTTGCTGGAGAGAAGTCAGGAAAAATACGAATGTGGTTATTTTCAAATGTAATATCTTCCTTGTTTCTGAGGAGTGCCATCACCTCTAGCTTAAATGATAATCGTTCAAAACGAACTATAAAAGACCTTGGTCTGGGTCTAACGGTGTTTGATCCGCGTACGCGGTAAGCTGCTGCTATCTCAGATTCTGCTTTAAAGTCGTCCCCGATTATTTTAGAAAAAAGTTCAGCAGCGAATTTCACTGGGTTTGAACTTTCTCTATTCTCAAGCAGACCTTCAATTCTGACGTTATACCTTCTACTTCCATCTTCCAAAGCAGCCAGTCTGTCTCCGAGTTTTTTCTAATCAGTCAGGTTTCAAGAGAGTCCATTTCACCATTTTCAACATGTTACAGCTGGCTAGTGTTACCAAAATATTATCTGTCCTCATTTTGCTAGATCTCTCCTCTGTGTTTGATATGGTCAACCACAAGATCCTCCCTGCCACTCACTGTGACCTTGCTGTCACTGGGACCATCTACAGGTAGTCTGAGTTGTACCTCTTAAGCAGATCCTACTGTCTCCTTGTCCTTCTGAGGAGAAATGCCAAGGTTGCACCAGGTAAGCACAGGGGGTTCACTAAGGATCAGCGCAGGGCCCACTTCTCTTTCTGAACCTCTATGCCAATGATACACCACTGTACCTGTCATTTCTTCCAGAGGACCACATAGTATCTGCTAGAATCTCTGCTTTCTTCACTTATATTGCAACATGGATGAAGGAACTCCATCTCAAGTTCAACCTGGCAAAGTTGGACTTTCATGTTATGACAATTCATCCTCCTATTCAGCAACCCATTTCTGTTCAGCTTGGCTCATTATTGCTAACACCCAACCAGAGAGTATGCAACTTTGAGGTGGTGACTCATGACCAGCTGTTCTTCACTGACTGTGCTGTGATGATGTTCAACCAGCTGAGACAGATACATGTCGCTCCTCCTTTCACATCACTATGTTGGCTCCCTGTAGTGGCACTTTTTAACTTCAAATATTTGATGTTTGCCTACAAAGTTGTCAATGGATCAGCTCGTACTGTGTATAATATGGAGACTCTTGTAAAGTCTTATGCTCCTCCTCACTCACTCAGGTCTACTAATGAATGCTGTCTGGTGATGCTGTTTATGTATGGCATCAAATCTTAACCCAGGCTCTTTCCATATGTAACTCCTAGCTGGTGGAAAAAAGATACTCAGCTGAATTTCTGACTCCCTCCATGTTTTTAAGAAATATTTGAAGACTCTCTTGTTTGCTGAATTACTGACTATAACTTGAATTGTATCTTGCTTGCATTTTGCACTGAGCTCTTCACTTGTGATCAGTTTTGTTCCCTTGTTCTGTAATGCTTGTTCAAAAACAATCCTCCAGACCATTATTTACTTGTTTAGATAAGAGTCTGCTCAGCAAATAAATGTAAATGTAAATATCCTGGCAGCTTCAACTGAATGGAGAATCCAACTCTGGTTGAGACATTAGACAACTTCAGGGCACTTTCATGCAAAACCCTCACCTTTGCTCACAACAGGCCATCACGAATGTCCAGTTAACCTAAAATTTACAAAGAGTCCTGGCAAAAGTACCTGGGAAAAACCCGCCTTGAAAATGAAAATGTGCAAACTTAACACAGATAGGACCTGTGAAGCAACCATGCAAATCTGTGCAACATCATGCTTCCATTTTAGTAAGAAATATATGTTACTTTAATAATTGTATTATTAGAATTAAGTACAATAAGCAGATACTGCTTTATGAAAGCAAATTAAAATGTATAATTACAAACTAATTTAAACCTGTAAGAAAAACTGACTTCATGTATAATCAGTTTTTGTAAAAAGTGTACAAAGTGTATACTACGAAAACAGATGAATGGGCTTCATTCCACAGGTGCACAAGTAAAACTTTTTTAATAAAGGTGACAGATGACAACAGCAAGCACACACAGTAAAACATCTGTGCATGCAGTTAACACATATTTTTCCTTAACAAAAAATATAAAATGTTGTACGTGGAAAAGTGAACACTCAAGAAAAGGGAATTTTGCCAAAAAAAACGATAAGCTGTGGTCTTTTATCCGGTAGCCTGCGTGAAAATGTGAGATTGACCAAATGTCCTTTGCGTCACCACTGACACCTGTTTCCTGCACGCCTTGCACACTGCACTTAAACAATGAAACATTTGGACAGGTTTCACACCTAATGTTAGTGCCCTAAACCTGAATGCAGGACAGTATGCTGGTAAAAAGAACTTGATAATTATGATACAATATCACTATATATTATATAAGTGACTATTATGAAATAAAGGAAGCCTCACACACTAAGGGCTAAATATATGACATTACATAAATTTTATTTCTAGTAGTTGACAAGCATTAGACTTTACATTAAGTGCATTTCACAAACCTGCTTCTATCTCTCTTCTACCTTACATAAAATATATACATATTTAATTACATCTTGCCTAAAGAAGGGGCCTGAGTTGCCTCGAAAGCTTGCATATTGTAATCTTTTTAGTTAGCCAATAAAAGGTATCATTTTGCTTGACTTTTCACTGCATCAAAATCAAATAAACACTTCTTTGTGTATGGAAAACAAAAAAACTTATGTTCTACAGATTGTCATCATTGTCACTGTCTTTCTTTTAAGTTTTCTTCCTTTTTAGTCATTCTTTTGCATATTTAAGAGGGATTAGTTAATTGCAATAATATAATTTTAATTATTAATTGTTCAGCTTCTGTAGAAAGCCAATTAATCTATCTATCCATCCATTATCCACCTCGTATCTGAGGTCGGGTCAGGGGGGTAGCAGACTAAGCAGGGAAGCCCAGACCTCCCTCTCCCCGGCACCTCCTCCTGCTCTTCTGGGAGGACCCTGAGGCGTTCCCAGGCCAACCGGAAGATACAATCCCTCCAGCGTGTCCTGGGTCTGCCCCGTGGCCTTCTCCTAACCAGATGCCCGAACCATCTCAACTGACTCCTCTCAATGCGGAGGAGCAGCGACTCTACTCCGAGTCTCTCCCGGATAATTGAACTCCTCACCCTATCTCTAAGGGAAAGTCCAGCCACCCTGCAGAGAAAACTCATTTCGTCCGCTTGTATCCGCAATCTTGCTCTTTCGGTCACAACACAAAGCTCATGGCCATAGGTGAGGGTAGGATCATAGATCGACTGATAAATTGACAGCTTCACCTTTTGGCTCAGCTCTCTCTTCACCACGACAGACCGTTGCAGAGCCTGCATTACTGTGGATGCCGCACCGATCCGTCTGTCAACCTCCCGCTCCATTCTTCCCTCACTTGTGAACAAGACCCTGAGATACTTGAACTCCTCCACTTGAGGCAGTAATGTGTTCCCAACCCGGAGACAGCATTCCACCCTTTTCCATCTGAGAACCATGGCCTCGGATTTAGAGGTGCTGACTCTCATCCCTGCCGCTTCACACTCGGTTGCAAATCGCTTCAGTGAGAGCTGGAGGTCACTGTCCAATGAAGCCAACAGAACCATGTCATCCGCAAATAGCACAGATGAGATTCTGAGGTCACTGAACCAGATCTCCTCTACTCCTTGGCTGCTCCTAGATATTCTGTCCATATAACTTATGAACAGAATCGGTGACAAAGGGCAGCCCTGGCGTAGTCCAACCTCAACAGGAAACGAGTCCGACTTATTACCGGCAATGTGGACCAAGCTCCTGCTCCTCCTGTACACGGACTGAATGGCTCATAACAACGAGCCTTGTACCCCATACTCTTGGAGCACACCCCACAGGATGCTTCGAGGGACACAGTCAAATGCTTTCTCCAAATCTACAAAACAGATGTGGACTGGTTGGGCAAACTCCCATGCCCCCTCCAGGATCCTGGCCAGGGTGTAGAGCTGGTCCAGTGTTCCACAGCCGGAATGGAATCCGCATTGTTCCTCTTGAATCCGAGATTCGACCATCGACCGAACTCTCCTCTCTTGCACAACTGAATAGACCTTACCGGGGAGGCTGAGGAGTGTGATCCCCTTATAGCTGGAGCACATCCTCTGGTTACCTTTCTTAAAAAGGGGGACCATCACCCCAGTTTGCCAATCCAGAGGCACTGCCCCTGATGTCCATGCGATGTTGCAGAGATGTGTCAACCAGGATAGCCCCACAACATCCAGAGCATTGAGAAACACAGAGTGAACCTCATCCACCCCAAGAACCTCTAGTTCCTCTCTGAGCCTTCTGCAACATGAATTAAATCCTGTCTATTAGTGTGGGGAAAAGCTTGTTTGCCCAAGTCCCAAAATACCACCAAAGCTCTCTTGTTTTTTACATTATGCCTTGCAATGCCCTTTTTGCCACTTTTCTCTGTATCCTCCTACCCATGCGCCTTTACCCCAATTCTCCAATGACTCTGGACTCATCATGAATCTGGTATGTGCTTGCTTTAAAATCCAAAATATGCAGTGTACAGATTTCTTTATTTTTAATTGACCAGAGGATTCCAAGTAGTAATTTAAGAGAACTGTCAAACAAACTGAGTAAGTAGATACTAAGTTCATCATGGTGACCGAAACCAAAAGTGGTAAACAGAAATCATAGGACTTTAAGCAGGCAAAAAATGGAGGCTCGGAACATGGCCCATTCAGACTCAATGTCCTTCGCCTCCCTTGGAATGAGGTTGAAGTTCTTCTGGAGGTGGCAGTTAAAGATATTTCTGAAAAGTTCCTCCTCCAGACGTTATCAGCAGACCCTCTATCTATCTATCTATCTATCTATCTATCTATCTATCTATCTATCT
>JANRMT010062835.1:65135122-65146585 GCA_026402145.1 Polypterus bichir lapradei | reverse complement strand
TATCTATCTATCTATCTATCTATCTATCTATCTATCTATCTATCTATTTATCTATCTATCATCAATAGCCTGTCTGTTTTTGATTTTCTCAAATGATTGTTTCAAGTTTTAAATTCATCTTGACTGCTAAAGGAGTAATTTTAAGTAGGGGAAACCTTAAGTCTGACAGAAATCCAATTGCCCATATAACTTTGGTTATTTTAAAGAGGGCATCTTCTTTCCATTCAATCTATATATTTTTTGGTTTAATGTATTGTGGGGAATGGTCAGTGGAGTAGAATCATCCAGAAGTCACACTGACTGGACATATCCCAAAAAGTTTTTTTTTTGGAATCTGTTGATCTGCTTCCAAATACAATAACCTGCAGCACATACTGATTTACAGATTGCTGTCTTTAGAACGGAAAGGTGTTTCTGACTGAAAAATGGTTTATGCTTAAAGTAATAAAGAAACTTGGCTTGGACTTTATGTTATAGTGCGATGAGCCATACATATTGTTTCGAAATTTAAAAGTGTGTGGTTTTCTTTATATAGTAATTTAAAGGTTATATTGCTCAGTTAGTTGGTGCAATAAAATTGTAAGAATGTCTAATTTATCAGTTCATTTTCTAAGCCAGTAAAGGGATGTGGGGAGGTAAAACCAATCCTGGCAGTATTGGGTACAAATCAGGACCCAGCTGTGGCCAGAATGGTTCTTTTATAGAGGACACACTTAATAATGCCCACACATAAGGGTGTCCGGTTTAGAGTGACAAAAAATAAACTAATTTGCCCAGATTTCCAGAGTAAAAACAACACAAATATTTGGAGAGGATGCCTGTTCATGTAGGAAGCATCCAAGCCATGATTTGAACTCATTTGCCAAGAGCAGTGAGACTGTAGTGCTAACCACTAACATATCAAAAATTGTGGTGGGATTTAAAGTTCCTAGAGTTTCTATAGTCTATGACAATACTACAGAAAATAGTTTCATGGGTCTGCAGTTTCATTTAAGCAATAGTTAGCATCTTCATTTTGAACAGCAATTCAAAGCTGCCCATGATAGCGTGAAAGACATTTTTATTGTATTATACACATTAATACAATTATTAAATCAACAACCAACAATTCAAATATGCT
This sequence comes from Polypterus bichir lapradei, assembly GCA_026402145.1. NCBI lineage: Eukaryota > Metazoa > Chordata > Cladistia > Polypteriformes > Polypteridae > Polypterus > Polypterus bichir. The sequence continues at coordinate 65,145,465 of JANRMT010062835.1, read as the reverse complement.
AGTAGTTCATTTTTACAAAGATATGCAACTTAAATGAAGGGGAGGGTGTAACTTCTATTGTGTGACCTTTAATATGTGGCAGCAAGATGTCTTTTCCTTTCAGCTGATGAAAACTCCTTTCACACCTCTCATATCTGTCTGGCTCAGGAAGGTGTATAGGATGCAAAGCTGCTGGCAAGCCCTTAAATCTTCTGCCTCAAACCAGTTCCAAGCAGGGCTAGGCAGCTGAGCATTTTCCCCAAACAATTCAAAATGATTTCCTTTTCTAATGTGCACATTAGCAGATAGTGATCAGGAAATGATGTGACAAGAAACACATTTAACCCTGCAGCGGCAAGAGAACCAGTTTGGAAAGAAAATTAGAATGAAAATTAATCTTTATACTGTACTTTGTCTTTTCATATTGCCAACCAAACTGGCCACATTATTTTTTTATTTGTGAAATCAGTGCTATTTAAGCAATAAATATAGTTTTCCCTGCCAACAGATGCATTAAAAGTTCTGATTAGAATAAATTGAGAAAAGAATGATTAATTATATTTCAGATTGGGTAAAAAATACAATTAGTTGTTTTGAAGAAGCAGAAATATATTATCATCATTTCAAAAGATGACTTTGTATTAATAGAAAAGCCTCCAGCATTGATACAGATAAAATTATATTGTAATCAGAATTATATTATTTTGAGAAATATGTTTTTGGGTTGCAAGATAATTCATTCATTTTTTCCAGCAATGTTAGATGTTCAATAAAAATAAAATACAAGGGTAAATCAAAAAAATAAAGGCAATTTGAAAGTAACACAGTAACTGCAACATATAGAAGCTGACACGACACAATACATTTGCCGTGGCTTATGGGTAGCTCTAACACACACAGTACATCTCTCTGCCATTAGTCTAGTCTGAGCCAAGGTCAGATGAACGCGGCCACTCTGCTGCGGGATTGCACCATTGTTGAACAACCTGCCACAGTGAGATTTCTTTGGACAGAAGGAGTGAAACCTGCTGAAATTTACAGAAGGATGTTGGCTTCTGAAGATAAGTAAGCTGTTTGGGTACCCAAATGCAGATCCATAGCTGATATCCAAATGTGCCGCAAGAGTGGATAGAATAATCCATTAGTCTTTTTTAATGAAGTCATATGCTATGTTTATGAGAGCCTTTGTGCAAGATGTTGATAGTCGACCAGATCAAGCTTCGTCAGTTACACTTGTCCTGCCCACTTCAAACCCTTCTACCCATTCATAATCGTTTCTTGAGTCATGCCATTTTCATTTCTGTACTAAGCCAACATTCTTCTGTGAATTTCAGCAGGTTTCACTACCTCTGACCAAAGAAATCTCACTACGGTGCATTGTTCATCAATGGCGCAAACCCAAAGAAGAACTTTGATCTTGGCTTCAACCACACTAATGGCAGAATGCTGTGCTGTGAGCATTCGAAATACCCATAAGCTATCACAAAAGTGTTATGTTACATCAGCTCCTATCTGTTGCAGCTATCACATTATTTTCAAATTGCCTTTACATTTTGCTATATCCTGTGTATTTATTTTGCATTCTTTGTTAAAATACATAAGCTTTGTCCAGAGAATGAGGGTCTGAAAAGATAATAAAAAAAATCATACATTTCAGCTATTGCCAGTAATTGGCATTAATCGATTAGTGATGAACCAGTGATTGAGAAATTGAAATTCCCAATATATGTTTTGAAACAAATAACTATTCTGCGACTGGTGCATTTGCACTATTAACATGTTTAGTCCTTGGCCAAAAGCATTTCCCTGAGATAATTCTGCATGCATCTACCAGTCATTTTGTATTAAAATAAATTTCTCCAGTGAAAAATAATTACTTGACACATTTCCTGTCACGTGTAGATATTTTATTAGCCATGAGATGGGTGTTGTAGTGGTTCTGGTAGTAAGATACTCACTTAGCTGATTATGAGGCCAGTTTTCATGATGAGTACTTTCCCCCATGGCTGTTGAAGCATGCATAAAGCTGCTCTGAAGGATTTAAGAAAGAGTAAAAAGTGCAGTTGCTAAGTAACAGCAATAGGTGAGTTCCTGTGTGGTGCATTTTTGTGCAGAAAAAATGGAGCAGGTCACATTTTTTAAAAAATAGATTGCACTCATCCACAGTCTTATGAATGTGAACTGTAAAATATAGTTGATGTTACTCAAATGCCTTGGATTATCTGTATTATGCAACTGTAGGAAAAAAAAAATGATGCAGCGAGGATGAGGATATAAAGGGCCCAGTATTCCATGTTTTCCACCCCCCAAATAAAAACACCCTTTAAATGACAAAAGAGGTTATTTTAAGTGAGTTTTGTGTTTTTTTGATTACAGAATCCCATGCAAAACAAATTTTACCGTTAATTTTATGTAATTTTATGTGAAGCAAAACTGTTTCACTCAAAACTATAATGAAATTTGATTTTTTTTTTTTGCTTTTTTTCTTTTTCATGTTGAAAAAAACTGTACCTGGTAGCAAAAGTGGACAATAAAGCCCCCTCCCCTTTTCACACTTCAACCTTTTTCTGCTGCTGATAATGAATCAGGAGGAATTAAATTCAAATTTTCTGATGTTGTGCCAGTTTCCTGTGACCCCTCCGCCCCCCCCCCCCCCACTTGAATACCAATTGAGTAATTACTTTAGAGGTACCATTTACTCAAATAAGTAATGCTGCCCTCCTTTAGCACTTCAAGGGGCTCTCCAGTCACTAATGTGAATCCTCTTTTTGTTTATTGGTAGCTTACAACATCTGTAACAACATATGCATTCTGAGTTAATTGATAACTCCACATACTGGTTACTTGAACAAACAGTTATAAAATATCTACAGTAGATTCCTCATTTGGCATTCCTCCTTCCTAATTTTTTTTTCCCCCAACACATGAATGTCACCGTCTACAGAGCAAGTTCAAGTTTCACAGAAAAAGCTCTAAACAATAAAACTTAAACAAGCTCAAGTGGTGTGACCTGCTGCTGTGAGGGACTTCTCAGCAGTGTAATCACTTTGAGCACCAGAGCAGGAAAGACTGTGTGGTGACCTGAGATGTAAAATGTAACATTGTTACAGGATGGCAGAAGGCTTGCAACTCAGCTTATTATGCCAGGAATGTCTGACACAAAGCCAGCAACTAAAAGAGAGAGGCCCTTCAGGAATGGCTGCAAAAGGAGTGGTAGAAAAAATATCCCTCCAAAATAAGAACCCGACTTAAAGACACAACCCTTTAGGGTTTAGAATGACAGGAATATCAGGTATAGTTTGCCGTGGTTAATCCTAGACTAATGGTTCTGTAGCTTAAAAGGGCGGCTCATGGCAAGTAGCTAAGATCCACATTAATAAGTGATTTGGCATTTTTTTCTTTTTTATGCTTAATGTTTTGAAAGATGTTTGACACCATGTAGTATTAGGGTGCATCTGCTTGTGCATATATGAAGTCAAAGCCACAGTCTTTATCATATTCATATTTAATGTGTGGACTTTCTTTAATAAGGTACAAAGACTCATCAGCCTCTTGAATAATTTCATTTGCTGAAAGGTTTTCTTTTTGGTTTTGATTTTTTGCCTGCTTAAAGTCCTATGATTTCTGTTTACCACTTTTGGTTTCGGTCACCATGATGAACTTAGTATCTACTTGCTCAGTTGCTTGACAGTTCTCTTAAATTACCACTTGGAATCCTCTGGTCAATTAAAAATAAAGAAATCTGTACACTGCATATTTTGGATTTTAAAGCAAGCACATGCCAGATCCATGATGAGTCCAGAGTCATTGGAGAATTGGGGTAAAGGCGCATGGGTAGGAGGATACAGAGAAAAGTGGCAAAAAGGACATTGCAAGGCATAATGTAAAAAACAAGAGTGCTTTGGTGGTATTTTGGGAGGTGGGCAAAGAAGCTTTTCCCCACACTAATAGACAGGACTTAATTATGTTGCAGAAGGCTCAGAGAGGAAGTAGAGGTTCTTGTTTTATTAATTTCTTATATGAGACTCACCTAATTGTTTCAAAGTCAAAATAAACACAGCTTTTTATTTGTTTAGTGTCTTGTCAGAAACATGTCAAGTATTCATTTCCAACAACTATGTTTAAGTTTGACCTGTAATTCATTTTATTAGTTATATTTTGTAATGGTTCTTTGCTGACGTCTTTACATGCCCATTTTGCATATCTGTTTGGTCACTATGACTGTGAGTAGTTTAAAGATGTTTGCTGGCCAAATACCTTTAAATATATTACTGCATGTGCTCACTACAGCACCTCTACAGGGAAGCATCCATAGTGATATAATACACATTTGATGATGAACATAGATAAACAAATTAAAGAAAATAAAAAAACTAAAAAAAAAGGTAAGTCAAAGATAAGTATAAAAACGTACAAGCATGGACAACAGTGCACATACAGGTACAAAAGAACTGTAGATCATGCCATCTCCCTCCCTCATTGCACACTATTCTGGGACATCTCGAAAAGAAAAACACCTATGCCAGGATGCTGTTTATTGACTATAGCCAGGCCCAGTTCTGCCGGTCGTGCAAAGGGTGCAGACAAGAAGGTGGACGAACATAGAGGGCGGCCATGGCCGCGCTCAACAAAACGCAGGCTCGGTGCGGGGCTCGTCTTTTCTCGTCGAATGTCGGTAACTTGCTTCAAAGAAAAACAGGCAAGTCACTACATGTGAATTGTGGCATCTCAAGTACGCAGCACATCAATCAGAAGTTTTTGTAGTGTTTCATTAAATGTGTACGTAAGTCAATTTTTCTTCTACCTTTGAAGAAATTTTCTTTAAGTTTTTTTGACATTAAGGAAATTACGAAAATTTTTAATTTTAAATACACTGGTTTAGAAAATGAGTGAAGGTATTATAGGGTGAGGGGGAGGCTGAAATTAAATGGCACAATGGTGGCTTCGCCTCTAAAACCGGGCCTGACTGTAGCTCTGTCTTTAACACCATTGTGCCATCCAGCCTGGTGCTGAAACTCAGAGACTTTGGTCGCAGCAGTGTTTAACATCTTGATAACTAGGGCCCAGTCATTGAGGATTTGTAACAAGATCTCTTCCACATTGTTCCCCAGCATTGGCGTTCTGCATGGCTACTGCCTCAGCCCACTTCTATACAATCTATTTCACCTATGACTGTGTAGCAAAGCACAAGGACAACAGCATCATCAAGTTTGAGGAGCACACCACCGTCATCGGCCTTGATCATCAGTAACAATAATGAGGCTGCCTACAGGACGGAGGTAAAAGACCTGACTGTGTGGTGCCACAACAACCTTAACATGGGCAAAACAAAGGAGGTCATTGTTGACTTCAGGAAGAATAAAGGCAATCACACTCCACTTCATATTAATGGCTCCTCTGTCCAGTCAGTTAACTACTTTAGGTTCCTGGGTGTCCAGGTAAATGATTACTTTTCGTGGCCTGTCAACCCCACTTGCACCCTCAAAAAGGATCAGGAAAGGCTTCAGCTCATCCCCTGTTTTCACTCCTGACTTCTGGTAAACACTACCGGAGCTTCACCACAAACTTGGCCCACTTCAGGGACAGCCTTTTTTCCCCAGGCCATATGGTCTGTAAACTGAACTTACCTGCCCTGTACTGTAGACACCTGCTAGTTTATGTCTAATTCTACTGGATGCTGCAAGTACACCGCAATCTGCACTTTGTACATTTGCCACTATGTACATTAGGTCATTCTTCTGCAACTCTTACTTATTGTATTTATTTATTTTTATATCATTTTATTGTCTTATTGCACATATAAACTTCCCTACTCCTTCACTGTGCAACTGTGGTACAAGAATTCCCCTATGATTTCACAGTTTATGTGACAATAAAGATATAATCTAATCGAATCTAACAAGTCAAAAATGAATAGAGCCAACTACATATGCGTACAGTATTTAACATTCTCAGACCTGCAGAAGCCAATATAGAAACACATGTCTGTAAAACTATATTGTAACTATGTTGTTTTTTCTCAAACTGCCAAGTGTGTTTTGCTCATCTCAAGGACACACGGTTTGTTGCCAGGAAGATATATATTTGTGCTAAGACATGTTGTGTAAACTGGACCAAAACTTCACCCTGGTGTCTGATTAACTGCAAGTTAATGGGAATTAACTTTTATAATGAAGTGCTGAGTAGAAGAGTAAATGGAAATGACATAAAACATTGTCATTACTAATATATGGAACATGTGACCATATTACTACTACTGCTGCTGTTACTACTACCATGTTTATCTATTACTTTTCTCAGCTGAGTCGGCCTATTACAGGTTCAAAGTTAGCCTGAATCAGTCACAAGAATTTTGCCACCTGCCGACAGGATATCAGCCCATGACAGGCCATACAAATACACACCCCAAACTCACTCATTCTGAGCCATGCTACAGTTAGTGTAACAGCACACCTATGGGTGTTGATTCGGAATAAACTATGATGGGACCACCCACACAAACACATAGGAGAATGTGAAACACAAGACAAAGAAGGCAATGTCAGTGCCAGTTTCCAAGCCAGGTATTTGAACTGTGAGGACACAGATATACCAACTGCTCAAAGGTAAATTATTAATTTACAGTAACCTTTTCAAGTTTATTCCAATTCAGCTTCATTCCATTTTTTTATCGTAGTATTTTGCTCATTGTCTGTTTTTTCATATGATGCTGCTATGAGAAATCGCCTTTTTTATTTGTTTTAATGACTGTTAGTATATGATAATTTATTCAAGTACCTTTTAAAACTGAATGTTAAATTTTGCACTTTGTTTTAATTTGTTTAAAATGTGCTTTTACTGAAAATTTGAATTGTTATAGTAATGTCATCTTCTAAAGGGAAAATAATAGTATATTTTCTCCTGCTGGACATGGAATTAATTTGGTTAATACTCTGGAATTGATAAAGAGTCTGCATGGATAGACAATGACTTCCCAAGATGGAATACCTGAAAGTGAGTTCAGTACTGTACATAGATGAATGTACAGATTGTGCAGACCTGTCCAAAGACCAGTAGCACACCATGTTAGAATATAAGAAGTAGTGCAGATTAAAATGATAGAGCAACAAGATTCTTTCTTCTATTGTCATGACCTCTTTTCATAAAGTTAAAGCATTTTTGTACATTAAAGTTAAAGAATTTGGTCTAATTTTGTTCATTGTCTTTTTCTGTTTCTTTTGCTTTTATTAAAACAACCGTGATTACTGACCTGAAGTAAATTGTCTGTACACAACCGACAATAGAGACGCGCAGGGCTCAGCCCTGTTATGAGAGATGTCGTGTGCCTCCCTGTAAAAATCCCAGCATGAAACAGAGACAGCCCTTTTTTTGGAATATTTTGCCGGTCATTCTTTTTTTTTGTACCTATTTTTTTATGTTGTGGTGATCTCACCATAGTCATTTCGCAGAATGGGGCTGAGATTAAATGGGCAAGTTGTGAGCTTTCTAAGTTGACTCCCTGTTCATGATGTATTCCTTCTGTGTACTATACACTTGAGTTTATTTCTTGATCACTGTACTTGTTAGTTCTCAGCTTTGGTTTTTATTTCCATTTTCATACAATCTTTGTCTTATCAAGCTGTTTGATATTGTATGTTTTTGTTACGTGGCATTTGTGGACTCATGGAAGCAAGCCCTAGTCACGTAAATCTTCAGAGTTAAAGAAAGTCCTTACAGGCTACATTGTAGAGAAGGTTTTAGCTTTCTTATCTTCCCTTTAGACTTACTATAAGGGCTAGCTATAGTTTGCTTTTCTCCGTCATTTTAAACAATAAGGGTTAATTAGCACGATTATTTCACTTTTCTTCATGCCAGCTGAATATTGACAATAGCTGCGTGATCACAGCCAAGAATGAATGAATCTCCAGTGTTATCTACAGACAGAGAATTACTTTTTATAACTGATGTGTTAAAAGAGGGATAAAAATAGTAAAGTCTGAAAAGATAACAGACATGTACAATCATAACACAGAAAAGTTTGATGGAATGTTGAATTTCAAAAAATTCTACATTTTTATTATCTTGCCACATTCAATTATAAATTCTGCTTTTCCACCACAACCTGCAATCCAGATTGATTCTAGTCTGTGTTTTATTTCCACTGTCATATCAACAGAGGCTTCTGAAACTACCTGTGAAATTTCACACACACATTTCCCACTTTCTTGGCATTGCTCTGTTCCTTGACTCCTTGGTGACCTGGTAATGCCTTTAGTAAGGTCATTTTGATATCTTAAAATTCAGTTTTTCTTTGTCCTTTTGATGTACTGAATGTTGCTTGATAAGGGAAAATTAATTTAAACAACTGTAGCATAAAGCTGCAACATAACACATTGTGTAAAAAGTGAATAGGTCTGAATATTTTCTCGTGGCAGTTTATATTTAAACTCAAGGAGTGTCTCATAGGTGCTGGTCAAAAGAACCATGGAGGAAGATTGAGCAAGTAGCACAGCCAGTGATCATTTATCCATTTCATTATTTAGACTGGCCAGCCCAGCACTGAGTCAGCTGTGGAATGGCCAGTAGTGGGGAGGCAGCGTCATGGCCGAGGTCTGTAGAACTCTGAACAAATCAGGATCCTATTATGTGATATAATCTACTCTTGCATTTTGCTCTGTACTTATACTATTACTATTGTAATAGTGTATTGTATTGAGGATTACTTGTGTTCTGTTCTGTGTATTGTATTGTATTTACCCCATTTTTTGTGGCCCACTGCACGCCCAGCCTACCTGGAAAGGGGTCTCTCTCTGAATTGCCTTTCCAAAGAATTCTTCCTTTTTTCCCTACAAGGGTTGTTTTTTGGAGTTTTTTTCTTTTCTTCTTAGAGAGTCACGGCTGGGAGGCTGTCAAAGCCAATTGCAGCACTCCTTGTGCAATTTTGGACTACATAAAGATAAATTTTATTGTAACTTTGCATCTCTGCCCCTAGCATATGTGGATTTCACTTTCACCAAACAACAAGTCTTTTAATCCTTGCGGATACGCCTCTTCATTGGGAAGAAACACTACTTTTCCCTGATGGCAACATGAATTAGACGATCTACAAGTCTCTGACTTAAAGTTTAAATCCGAACAATATATTTGATCTCTTTTCACTGTTCTGTTATTTCACCGAGTAATAATTTCCATTTGATTCCACTAATTTGATCTTTACTATCATTTTCTTGAGACTTTTAGTACTTTCATTATCTTTAACCTGCTCTGCATGTGCATCAAGCCAACATTTTTGAATTCTTTTACGACGTTCTACTTTGACATCTACTCTTTGTCTTTTAATTCCGGCCTTGGGTGTTGTTAAATCTCTTGGCACAAAGTCTCATCTCGTCCTAGGATTTTTTTATTATAATAGAGATATTATTTCCTCACAACAAGCAGGACATTAAATGAGGATCCTCCAGGATTTGTACTATTGTATTGTTTATATATGGATTGATCATCTAGTTCTGTGAAAAGAAATACTTGTGTTCTGTTTTGTGTATTGCATTTAACCCATTTTCTGAAATTCATTGCATGCCCAACCTACCTGGAAGTGGGGTCTTTTTCTCACTTGCTTTTCCCAAAATTTCTTCAATTTTTTTCCCTCTACAAGGTTTTTTTTGTTTGGGAATTTTTTCTTGTATTTTTAGAGAGTCAAGGCTGGATGGCTTTCAAGAAACAGGGCCTGTTAAAACCCATTGAGGCATTCCTTGTTTGATTTTGGGCTATACAAGAAATAAATGGTTGTTGTTGTTGTCAGTGTTCCAAATTTTTTATCAGTCTGCCTTGCTTTACAATACATGCTTTTTGTTTTTTTACAATATTTGAATTCTAAATATATGATTGACTGTTCAGCAACTTTATGATTTGTGGGTAAAAACCATTCTTAAACCTACTGGTGCAAGTGCCAGTGACCCTGTACTGTTTGCCACAAGGGAAAGTGAGAAAACTGGTTGTAAAGGATATCTGAGGAAATAGATCTTTGTTGTTGTTGTCGGTATTCCAACATTTTTATCTATCTGCCTTGCTTTACCATACATGTTGTTTGTATTTTTTACAATATTTGAATGCTGACTTGAATTCTGAATATATGATTGACTGTTCAGCAACCTTATGATCTGTGGGTAAAAACCATCCTTAAACCCAGTGGTGCAAGTGCCAGTGACCTTAAACCATTTGCCAAAGGTGATGGCAAGAAAAGTGGTTGTGAAGGATATCTGAGGTTTTTAATTGCGGATACTGTTTGACTGAATATCTTTCAATAAATGTGAGGAACACCATCTCAATCTAGATAGATAGATAGATAGATAGATAGATAGATAGATAGATAGATAGATAGATAGATA
>JANRMT010062835.1:65101699-65120978 GCA_026402145.1 Polypterus bichir lapradei | reverse complement strand
TAGATAGATAGATAGATAGATAGATAGATAGATAGATAGATAGATAGATAGATAGATAGATAGACTTGCCGGCTTCCATCCGCATTGTATGCGGTTGTTTGTTGTTCATTTTGTTAATATTTATATGTCATGGTTAAGACAAGAGAGGTCAGAGATTGGTTTGTGTTTTACTTGTTTTTCTTCGACTGCACATTATTACATTTGGCATCTGGGAATTTTTTTTAATATTCACTTTACATTTTCAAAACCTTAATTTTAACTTGTTTAATTGATTTTTCATGCATCAACTGGGAAATATATGTAAAGGTGGGTGAGACACTTATAGGTAAGAACAGTTTGGTGTGACCGAGTTTGGATTTCAATTTGCCGTACTCTAGGCATGAGTGCAGTTCTTAAATACTTGTACTCCGAATTAATCCAATTGACTTGTATTAGTTAAAAAGTAAAAAAAAAAAAATGTAACACTGCTTAACTAATGTACAGAAACTAGATGTTTTCTTTAATTAGTATAACACATGTCCCCAATCATGCAATCAGTCATTCAGCCTGTTTAAATGGAGAAAAGTAGTCGCTCTGCTGTTTGGTATCACTGTATGTTCCACACTGAACTTGGACCGGAAAAAACAAAGGAGAGAGTGGTCTGTGGGGATCAGAAAGAAAATTAGAGACAAGAATGTTAAAAGCAAATGCAAAAAGATCATATCCAAGCAGCCTGATATTCCCCTGACAACAGTTGCAAATATTATTAAGACATTTAAGGTCCTTGGGACTGTAGCCAACCTTCCTGGATGTGGCCGCAAGACGACAATTGACCCCAGAATGTGTGGAGGATAGTGATAATGTTAGACAAAAAGCCAAGGACAGCTTATAAAAAGATACAAGATGAACTCCAAGGTCAAAATCTATCAGTGTCTGACTGCAGTATCCGTCACGTTTTGAGTGACAGTGGGCTCAATGGATGAAAACCCAGGAGAGCTTCAGTGTTGAAAGAAAAGCATAAAATGCCAGACTGGAATTTGTTAGAATGCATATTGAGAAGCCACAATAATTCTGGGTGAATGCCATTTGGACAAATGAGACACAATTGAAGCTTTGTGGCAAGTCACATCAGCTCTCTGTCTACAGACGTAAAAATGAAGTTTTTATAAAAAAAGGACAACTTATTTACTGTGAAACATGGAAGAGGCTTGGTTATGTTTAGGGCCTGCTTTTTGCATCTGGCACAGTGTGCCTTGCATCTATGCAGGGAAAAATGAAATTTCAAGACTATCGAGACATTCTGGAGTGAAACATACTGCCCATTGTCAGAAACCTCCATCTCAGCAGCAGGTTATGGATGCTCCAACAGGATAAACACACAGCTAAAAGCACCCAATAGTGGCTAAGAACAATACATTGAAATGGCCTTCTATGAGCCCTGATTTGAATCCTATCAGACATCTATGGAAAGAACTGGAATATGCAGTCTGGAGAAGACCCTTCAAATCTGACACAGCTGGAGCAGTTTGCTCAGGAAGAGTGGGTGAGACTACCTGTTGACAGGTGCAGAAGTCTCACGGAGAACTACAGGAACTTCCTGATGGCAGTGATTGCATCTAAAGGTAGTGTAACAAAATATTAGGTTAAGAGTCCCATCATTTTTGCCCATGGTATTTTCACTTGTGTTATTATTTGAAATATTCTGTTGAATCAAAACTCAAAAGCAAAGTCTAATTTTTGTTAAATACATTAATGGGTGCCAATTACTTTTTTATTTCAGAGGCAATTGTGCATTCTTTTGTTTTGTGAAGGGGTACCAACAAATCTGTCCTTGTCTTAATGGTCTTCATGCAAAAAGTATCAGTAGGTGACATTAATTTCAGATTGTTACTGCTACAAATAGCAACCAAAAATTGCTGCAACTGCATTACTCCTCACTTGGTTCATTTAGGCTGGCTTTTGTCAATTATCAGACCATCTTCAAAATCTTGCTTTAAACTAATGGTACTATCAGCCCAAACACTCCAAAAATGTGCTCAGGTTACAGACCATGTAAATATACCAGACAAGTGAGATCTTCTGATACTCACCTCCAAAACCTTTTTCTGCAACTCTTACCAAATATTCATCCAGCTTTGTAGCCCCTATTCTTTGGACCGCACTTCTTATGACTGTTCACTAAAAACCTAAAATTAACATTCACATCCAGACTGAATACCCACCTGGTCTCTCTTGTTTTAATGGGTGACCCTTCTTCAATAAGCATCATGACAGTCGCCACCACACCATATGAAATTAAGTTGGTCTAATAGACCTAAGAGCTCCACTGTAAAATTTTATGTCCTGTTTTTATTTGTACATGATTTGTTTGACTTCTCTATCATTATTGTTATAAACAGAGTTGTATAAGTTTACATCATAACTGTCTTGGATAGGTGCATGTACAAGGTTCTCCAGATGTCTACCATTAAGGAATACCTACTGGGTAAAAGGAAACTTTGAAAGAAAAGCACACAAATGAGTCATGTTGAGCTTTTGTTTAGTCGATATGGTACCATGCTATTTGCTGCTGTCCAACCTGCAACAGCCACTTTAATTTAGCAAGGGAATGGGTAATAAAACAATAAAACCCCTGGAAGCGAAACAAAGAAACCAATCGTTCAATCAAAACCATGCACATTGTTTATTTTTCAGAAAATACCAGAACACTCTCAAAACCACCTAACCTAGTTTAAAGCGACAGGGGGTTGGAGTCTATCTCAGCTTAATCAGATGTAAGACAGGAGCCAGCTCTAGACAGGACACCAATCCATTAAAGTGCCACCCAACTTAGAATCAGAAATTAACCCAACGCTCACATGTTTGGGATGTGGCAGAAAAGAGTATCCACAAAGAAATGAGCATAATGTGCCACAGGGCGCAAGATTTAAAACCAACACACTGAATCTGCAAGACAGAAATGCTAACCACTTCTTCGCTTTTCCTTGCCTTGTTTGAGAATTTATTGGGCACAGCAGTTGTAGTGGTTAGCAGTGGTGCCTCCGAGCTTCTGACGATTTGGTCACAGACCGATTATTCCTGTGTCTAATTTCAACATTGTTCCCAAGTCTTTGTGGCTTCTTCTCCTGCTGCTTTTGTTTTCCTTTCTCCTTCTGGATGTGCAGGTTAGGTTTTATTGGTAATTTGAAAGCTGTTTAGTATAAGTGAAGGTTGGCATAGGCAGCATTCACAGTGAAATTCAATCAATATTCAGTCCATCACTGTGATCTGTATATTCAATTAGCTTTGATCATATGCATAACCTGATTATAAATATTATTTTTTCTTATGCCATACAGTATATATTTTATTTTTACTTTTATTGTGGTACTTTGATTGCTTTTCCTTTTTATCATACATACTTGGTCATTGTTTTCACTGTTATGCTGTATCAGTCTGTGAGAAAGTATTTCCTGGGCTCAGAAAAATTGCTTGTTGTTAAACACCGATTGGTTTATTAACACCAAAACAATATTATGTTAAAGTTATAAAATGTCTTACTATATATCCTGGCACTTTGGAGAACCCAGCAACTGCTGAAAAGCACATCAGAGAACAGTGAAAGACAGAAACAGAGAGAAAGTGAGAGTGAGAGACGGAGAATGAGAGCAAACATCCTAACCACCACCAGAACCTGATGTGGTATTATAAGCTGAATGATTCTTTAGTGGAAACTTAGTATAAAATTATTTTTGTGTCATAACTGAATTTTTTTGCTGCTGTTATTTTGCCACTGTTGTTTCTTTGAGGTTGGACTGTAACTTGAACCATCTTTTTTACCATTTAATCTGGTCCATTTGTTTAGTAATGCTCCATTCTGGGCACTGTTGGCATGCCTTGAAATGAACTGGCACACCTTTAAATGGATGGATTCAGAATATTGTAAAATAAAAGAGAATGGTAGGATGGTAAAAGTGAATTGTTGAGTATCTGTCCAGCAGCAACCTAGAGTGACATGGCTATTTTACAGATCTATCTTTGTTCAATTTTTGGTTTAAAAGTTTAACTCAATTAAAAATGAACACTCTTTTCACTAAATACTTACATTGGTATCAAAAAAAGAAAAAAAAATTCATCATACATGTTACATCTTCTCTCGTTTTCCTTCTTCCTTATTTCTTATCGAGTTTCTAACAAGCAGTGTTTCCATACACGAATCTCATGAAGACCTTAATTCTTATCTTTTGCCTTCTCTCCTGCTCTCTATAACATTTTAAGTAAAAGACTAAATACTGTATATCGAGTACATTTTAGATTAAAGGCTTTGGTTGTCACAATGAGTGAAGGCAATTGCTGCCACGAGGCATACTGTAGCTCCATTACTTACATGTTTGTAGTAACATATAACAGAAACACAGACGATTATGTCTCTGAGGCCTTGCTTTCTTGATAATCATGTAGCTTATTGCAATTTTCATGTACTAACTTAGACGTTGACATTAAAGTTAAAGAATAAATTAGATAAAACTGCACCAAGTGAAGGCAGTGCTTTTAGGGAGAGATTCAGAATAAAAATTTATTACAACCATTTCATTGATATAATTCTTATTACTGAAAATTGTTATTAATGAATCTTTATGCTTCTTCTGGCTCACCATGACCTTCAACAGAATAAGTAGTTATAAAAATAGATTGGCAATAATTGAATTTGAAATGGATTTTTGCATATTACATTTTTACCACTTGTCAAATGTAATTTCTCTGTTTAATTTTTACATTCCTTTTGGTGATTAAATTTAAAGTGTATCTTGGACCCTGCAATCACTTTAAAGATAAATATCACATCTTCAGTTCAACTCAGGCAGCATTCCTCATAACCTTCTTTTTAATGTGCTCTAGAAAGAATTTTCTCATGTTTTGAAGTCTGGTACTTATATAATAAAACTTTATTTTTAATGTGTGTACGCTTGCTGTGAGCTACATAGATGTGTTTTAAAAATGATGATACCTGGGAAGATCCATGCATCCATCCATCTAGTATCTGTACCTACTTTGTTCAATGGCACAAGGCAGGAACAATCCCTGGATCAGGTAACAGTTGAACTGCAGCCTACTCACACACACTTACATTAATTCTTAGAATTGCCAGTCTAATATAACACACACACCTTTGGAAGGTGGGGAAAAAATCAGAGCATCCTTATAAAAATGTAAAATTTGTGGCCTACTGCATCGATTACAAGCAGTTTAAAAAGAGCAATAGAGATTTTAGACTGACACTTAACAGATTATTGACATTAGTCATTACCCCTAAGTGGATTCTTCTTCTTCAAGTTGTGGGAGGCTTATCTAACTCAAGTCAAGTGACGAAAGCGTGCAATCCAAGTGGCTGTCCAGTGGAGCTCCTGAATTGGAGAGCTGCAGAGGTCTGAAGCCCTACACCCCTCCTCTCTTCTGCCCTTTGATCACGGGCCTCACACACAGTGCGTGATGAGCGTTCAAGAAGGGGTAGCTCTGATTGACATGACCACAAAGCACCGTATTGTAGTATTGGAAAATCAAACATACAAGTTCAATAATATCCATGAACCCAGCATTGCTAGATAATCAGCTTATCCTTTACACAAAAGAGTGAATGAATCGAACAAGAACCTAAATATTAAGTATCTCTGCTTAAAGTTACATTCCAAGAATTTAACAAAGTCAATATCTGAATTCATTTAATTTTGGAGAAAGAGTCAAGGGAGCAGACACACGATTTTGTGTACTCTATGGAAGTTGGATCAGAGATTTGAATTTTATTTGAATACATTATCTGGATCTGGACATTTTGTCTAAAATGTAGAAAATGTCACATGTTCAAATGAAGAGTTACCAGTTTAAGTCATGTACAATTACATGCATGCACCTGCTGTGTTGTGGGAGCTCATCTGATGGAAGTATAATTCACAAAGTGCATATTTGGTTGCTGACCAGCTCTGACCTATTAATCGCTGTAATGGATGGCCGGGTTCCATGCCCGGCCCTTCTGCTCGTGTTCCGGGGAAGCCACCAGAGACTCCGCAGTACATTTCCCTGGGACGCTTGGAACACTCAGCTGAGCGGGTGAACGGGCAGGAGTTGTCTGCCTGCTTCCACTCCCGCAAAGGTCGAACTGAAGGGAGTCGAGTGTGCTACAATTGCGGCAACTGTGGCCACATCTGGCGGTGTTGTCCTGTGAGGACGTCCAAATGGCAGCGACGTCGGGGTAACACCCCCAGACCATTTGCTTATATTTCCACAGGGCAGAACCGTAGTGCTGAGGACACCGACTCCCCATTATGGAGAAGACCAGCCCTCGCGGGACAGGCCGCTGAGTCCCACGAGACTCATCTGGAAGAGAGGTGGTGTAATGGACAGCAGGGTCCCATGCCCGGTCGGGATGACCCTGTTGTATATGGCCCGGGGGAGCAGCCATGGGCTCCTCAGTACCTCCCCTGGGACGCTTGGTGGCAGCCTCCCTGGTTGATGTTGCCTCAGTTTCCCGCAGGGTTTTATGGGAAATGGAGTTCTCCCCAACCCTGTGGGGACCCGGGATGGCCGCCAGGGGGCGAGGCAGAGATAGTTAAGCCCAGCTGGTTTAATCATCGACCCCACATGGGAGTGCAATTGGGAACAGGTGAGCAAGCACCAGGAGCACTCCTGGGAGGGCCATAAAAGGAGCCAGCAACCACCACTCTGGGCCAGGAAGAGGACGAGGTTGCCTGAGAGGAGGAGTGGTGGTGCCACCAGCGGAAGAATTGCTGTATTTAAAGTAAGGTGCTTTGTGACTGTGTTGGGCTGTGGGACACGGGGAAGACGTGCCCCATGGCTGAAGAGAAAATAAAAAGATTTCTGTTCAATTTGCACGTGCCTCAGTGTGAATCTGTGCCGGGTCAGGCACTTATATAGCGCCTTTATTTACATCGCCTAAAATAAGATTGTCATTTATTTATGTGTTTCCAGAGGAATGCAGATTCGCTCATTTTATATGTTGGATGTTATTCTTGCAGAATAAACCGTGACTTTATTTTGACAAAAAGGCTGCATATTTCAATAGAGTATACAGTACATTGAAAACATTGTTTTGAGAGTTACTTTTGATTGGTGTATATTTTTGGGTGCTGAATTCAAAAATGAAAACCATTCTTCTCCATCATTTATGATTATTTTTTAAAAAAACTATTTTTAATCTGTCAATTTTAGTTTTTTTTTCAGTATAATTAAAAATCAACATTTTATTTTAATGACTAGCCACACTACCTGTCGAAGAAGGTGCCAGGAATATTAGGATGTCAGGATGATGGTGGAATAATGTTACATTTCATATGGACGCACCAGAACATATGTACAAATGTCAGGCCACCAAGCGAAGTTTAAGATCAAAAAAATGAATAATTGCCAACAACTAGAGAAGTTATATGAAAGTCAATAGATAAGTATTATTGTTTTCTTTACATATATGTTTAAAAACATTAGATTGACAAAATATGTTTATGTTAAATTGATTTAGAACAATATTGTATACATGAAAAAATGTAAGCTTTGCCCCCAGCTCACTTTGCTTACCCACCCCTTCGGTTGCGCTACGCACCAGCCACTTCTCATCTCTGCCTCTCGTGCTATGAAGAGGGGGGATAAACGCACGCTAAGGAGATGCAGTCGCTTCTCCGAAACCCCCTCTTACACAGTGACACAAAGGGAAACAAATACATTTTTCACCTCCTTGATGCTGGATCAGCTAGCTTGCTGCTGCTGCTTATGCCGTGCTGCGTAATCTGCATGTCGCGCTGCACTTAGAACATTTAAAAGCCCGTACAGCTGCTGTTCTCCTTGTCTCGCGGGATGTTAAAGTGTCTCTGAGAAAATAACGTCTCGACCCAAGATTTTTTTATATAATACAGAGATATGACGTGATGGAAACATTCTAATTATTGTTTTCATTAATACAAATAAAAGTAACTGTTCAAAATATAAATTATTTTTTATTAATTTAATTTTGCAGACCTGTGCAATTATTCAAAACTATTTTTAACAAAAAAGGTAAACAATGAAAAATTCCTAAACACATTCAGAAAGGAAAGCGCTCCACAGGGTCGTCAGGACAGCAGAAGGAACAATTGGTTGTACCCTCCCCACTCTGGAACAAATCTACACCTCCCGATGCCGCAAAAAAGCAATAGACATTTCACAGGATTCATCACATCCCAGTCATTGCCTCTTCCAGCTTTTGCCATCGGGCAAGAGATACAGAGCAATGAAAACCAAGACAAACTACCTTAAAAACAGCTTTTATCCAAAAGCAATCATGGCCCTGAACTCAGAATAAAACTGCTCCATATCATTCTCCCAATTTGCAATATAGACCTTAAATCAACCAGTGCAATTTGTATACATAACAAGTGCAATTTGTATATTTTGTAAAGTACTTTTCTTACTATTCGGTTTGTCATTATTTTGTCTCTTCTTGTCTTTTTGACTCTTATGCCTCACACTGAGTTGACTGCACCTTCAATTTTGTTGTTCCTTTGTAAAAGTGACAATGACAATAAAGATCTATCTATCTATTAAACCAATCCTGGGAGGTAGAGCAGCCAGATAAACAACACTGGGGACAAGGTGGGGTCTTCAGCCTCGGATGGGTGTCAGTACATCACACGGCCCTCTTGTACACTTACCCACATTTGTGTGGCTGATTTACAAGCTGACAATTGACCTGATGCACACATTTGTTTGAGATGAGGGAAAAAGAAAACTTGGGTACCATAAGAACACTCTCACAGACACCAGAAGAATGTGCAGACTCCACAAAGAGGGCAAGCAGGCACAGAATTAGGACTCAGGATATGAATACCATGAGGTATAAACATTTTTCACTGTGCCACCAAGCTCTTGTTTTGTTTTTTCTTTTTTTATTTTTTTTTTAAATAAATCAAACATAAAATGACATTATGAAAAATGTATTCACCTTGCTAAAAGTGGTGTAAAAATGCTAAAAATGAAGCATTCTTAAATGGGGAAATAATACTGTTTAAACATTTTACATTATAAAAACCTAGTATGGAATCCAAACAAGACACATTGTATTTTCTAAGTATTTCTTAGCGTAAAGATTCAAGCTATTATAAGGAAAAATTATATTTTCTTAAAAATACAGTATTAAACTTAACTTGACTGAACTTTGACACAATATTTGAATTATAATCACAGTATAAGATTAACTTTTTAAACAAAGGACCTTTTAAAAATGCCAAGTTTTTGTAACAATGCAGACCCTTCAGGTTTTCTTCACCAGTGTGATTAGTCACTTTCTGACTTAATAACAGATTTCCCTCATGATCTGTTTGAAAGGATGACTACTTAGAAAGTGTCTAAATCCGTCATGTTTTTGTAACTGTTTTTTACAGTTGTTAGCAACAAAGAAAGCTTTGAAATATCAGATGATACGTCTACTTCAAATTCCAGCTTTTTTAATCTTCTTTCTGGGAAGTTATTAATTTCTATAAATTTTACTAAAATGTCTAACAACTCACTCCATTATGTACTGTAGTTAATTAAGACATCTGAACTGTAGTCTCTGCATTTTTACTCTGCAACTACGTTCCACTAAATATAGTAAGCTTCATGTAAACCTTTGATTCATGGTGACTAAGTGGGTCAAAGTCCACACTGTACTGATAATGTTCACATTACCTAACTCAAATGAGATCATGCTTAGTATGACACTTTCTAAATGACTGATTACAAAGAGGAAAGTAACATAAATTAAAAAATGTCTAAATTTAAAACAAAACAATAACCTATGGCTGATAACAATGAGGAATGTAAAATCAATTACAATTATGTTAGATAAAAAATTTCAATGACTGTAGTTTTGATCAAGACTATGAATGAAGGTAGGGAATGTGAAAAGGGCTTAAAAAGGCTACTGTGGCAAAGGTGGGTACACAAATAATTTCAACAAGAAATATGCTACAAAGGCACACATTCTGTGAAAATGGTGTTACCTTGTATCTGTAGTGTAAAAGGAGATACAACAACATGAAAGGGTTGGGTCACCACCCTGGTAACCCCGTATAATTTTAGGTTTGCACAAAACAAGAAGCTCGCAAGAAGTTGTAGAAAAGTCTTTTCAGATGTAAGTTCAAAACAGAATTAACTCAAAGAACTGCTGGTCATAAGTCTTCCAGGCAGGAAGGGGAGGGTGGATAACAGAAGTGACATCAGAGGTGCAATAACTTTCAGTCTTCTGTTCTGTAGAGGGAGGAAGAAAGAGAGAAGTCATAAGCAAACAGTGCCAACCAATGGTTTAGTGGGTAACTACCATTACCAGATCCCTTAAGCTGTCTCCAAGTGCACATGCATGATAGTAGCTAGTAACCACACACTTCAGCCTATAACAAACTGGTGATGCAAGGTCTCTTAAGCAACAGAGCAATGGTATTTATCTTGACTTTTATTTCTTTTTTTATTTACGTTTATTGTGGTCATCCATCCTTCACAACAAGTACTCACAAGCCCCCAATACCCCTCAGTCCAGGCCAACACAATGCCTTCTCTCTCTTTCCTTCAGACCACCTCCTTCTCTCCTCCAGAGACCTTGTTCACTCTTCCACCTGACTCAAGTCCAATTATGAAGGGAGGCGGCCCCTTTAAATAAGCACCCGGATGTGCTCCAGGTGTGTTCCCAGCAATCTCCCACCGACACACCCCAGTGTGGCGGAAGTGCTGACTGTCTCCCTGGAAGCACTCCAGGTGTCCCTGTTCCTTTTCCCCCCAGCACTTCCTGTTGTGGCGGAAGTTGCTGAGGTCCAGGGTCCTCCAGGTATTGGGGGCCCCTACAGGGTCGAGCTTCCCAGCTCTTTACCTGCGGCCCCCAGGGCGGTCGCCCCCTCGAGGTCTGGAGGAGGCACAAGCCCTCCTCCGGTCTTCTCGGGTGTCCCGGCTAGGTACCACCCCCATCCGGATATCACAATACACACATACACATTCAGGATACGTATGCTGTATGTTGTCTCACTTTTCCTTCTACCCATTGAGAGCTGGGAGTACTGGGTAATCACAGGGGACAAGACAAGACAAATCACCTCAAATACTTCACAGTATATTCATGTGAGGACTCCAAGTTGCCCTTATAAAAAGCAGGAAGCCATTAATACCTTACCCCACCCAATAACGTTATTTTCAGCAGTCCGGTATAAACAAGTGACTAACAAACCATACAATCAGTTCACTTCTGGCAGCTGCAGAAAAAGAAATGCCCCAAACCAGGCTAAAGATAAGCCCTAACCTGAAAACTAGAAAAGAGGCAATACTGTAGCATCCAAGAAGGCCCAATTTTCTACATGCATTATAAAAAAGAGGCCAGCTCTCATAACTAATACTTGCAGAACTGTTTTATATCTTTGTCAATGTTTCTGTTAAATGCATCCTATTGCTTAGAAGGTTTAAAATTCTTGTTCTCGTTGTTTGATCATCCATATTTGTGTTGTTGTCTAGACTATATACCCTGCTGACCGGCAAGAGTAAATCAGAAGAAGGTCAAAGGTGAGCACTTCAAGGCTTTTGTTCTCCATTTCCTCTCAGGTTACATCTCTTCCTCTGTCTGTCACCCTTTTTGGGGCTGCATTATTTACTGTTCTCCTTGCATGTTTGTATCTGTCTCACCTGCGCTAATACCCCTCATTGTTACCCTTCTAGGGCAGACAGTACATTCACAGAGCCAAGCAGCCCCTGGTGTTGCCTGTATTGTCCCCTGCCAATATCTCATGGTTCTAGGTGATTCTTTAATTACTCATGAACACTTTCTGACTGAATAACCCACCAGACAATAAAATTGCATATTTGTTGAGTATGTGAGCAATTGCTACTTCAGCCAACTCGTAAGCGTATCACAAACAGCTGAGATGCCCAATTTGAAGCCCAGATCATATTCAGGCAGGACTAGAAGGCAGCTGTCTGCACCCCTTCACAGGCTGGTTGGGGATAAGATGTTTGCGTGGCAGTTGCCCATCCAGCAAGGAAGAGGAGTGCAACCTTTAAATCAGAGCTCCACGCATTAGTGCTTACCTGCACAGTCATTACCTCAGTGATGATGAAGAATGTGACAACAATTGCCGTGATACCAATAGCATTTAGGTTGGAAACAGAATGCGGGTAGCTGCAGCTTGGTCCCTGTTTGTGTTTACTGTTTTGTTGTTTCCAGTTGCCCAGTAAAACGGCAAAGTGAAGTAATCAATTTTGTTAGGCTTTGAAGGTATGGTGTGATTCTAAATTGATGTCAAAATAAACACAGATAATGTGAATATCGGCAGAGTTTCTTTGCAACCTTTTCATAAAGCTTTCTACTCAGTTGATTGGGCTGCCCTATGGGACATCCTGAGACTTTGTGGGATCCCCTCAAGGTTGCTGGATATCATGGCCAACCTGTACTCTGGTACTGTGTGTACTGTGCAGAGTGGAGGCAGAACCTCTGCGTTTTTCCCAGTTGATTCTGGTGATCGTCAGGTGTGTGTTCTTGCTCCTACTCTGTTCAGTGCTTGCATGGACTGGATTTTGGGCAGGGTCATGGGGTCCAGTGCCTGTGGGGCATCTTTTGGTAAAGAAAGATTCACTGATATTGACTTTGCAGATGTTGTTCTGATTGGGGCTCTCAAGAGACTGAACGAGGAGTCTGAGTGTCTGGGCTTGTGAGTGTCAAGCCAAGGTCCAGGCTTTTAATGATCTCTTGGGCACAGCCATCAGCAGTGTGTCTGTCTGCAGAGAGAGAGACCTCGGCAGTGACATTCATGTCTCTGGTGACTATCCCTATGCAGTCAGTATGGGTCACTGAAAAGGGCTGTGTGGCGCTCCCGATATCTCTGCAAAAGGATGAAGGTCCAAGCCTTTAGAGTCCTGGTGCTTCCTGTCCTGCTATATGGTTGCGAGGCATGGACACTATTCAGTGACCTGAGACAAAGACTGGACTCCTTTGTTACTGTGTCTCTTCACAGAATCCTTGGGTACCGCTGGTTTAACTTTGTGTTGAATGAGCGGTTGCTCATGGAGTCTCGAATGAGGCACATTACCTGCATTGTGAGTGAGTGTCAGTTATGGTAATACAGCCATGTGGTGCAATTTCCAGAGGGTGATCCGGCTCGTAGGACTCTTATTGTTGAGGACCCAAATGGCTGCACCAGGCCAAGGGGACGCCCATGTAACACCTGGCTGCGGCAGATAGAGGGTTATTTCCAGATGATAAGACTGGACCGTGTCTCTGCCTGGGGAGCTGCCAACCAGGATCCTGAGCTGTTTCGTTGTGTGGTGGGTGCGGTAATGCAGTGTACCAGTGCATGTTCCCCAACCTGACCTGACCTGATATTGGGGTGAATGTGTGGCAGTGCTATAGAGAGGACTTCAGTTGTCAGCAGGAGAGTGCAGGGCCAACATGAGGAGACCTTTGTCAGTGTACTGATGGTGAGAGGGAACAGTCAGAACAGAGCTGCAGCAATTTTTCCACACACTATGTCTAATTGAGTATGTGTTACAAACAGTGGTTGTTCTTGCAGAATGCATATTCATATATGAGGTGGCCTGTCTACTTAAGATTGGCATATCCTAAGTGATAGTATTCTCCATAGTCAGTATTAGAGCCAGTGTTTATTCCCTGGTTTATGTCTATTTTCCTTTTATCATTGTTTAAGTTTTTGATGTGTTTTTGTTAATTTACTAATGTTTATATATTGATTTGTATTTATGTCCTTTTTCTTTAAATGTTCCCCATTCCTTGTGTTTTGTGGGTAAAACCACAGGCCAGGGGACCACCATGACATTACTGCTGCTGGATTCTCCCACTGCCTTTATATTGAGGTCAGAGAGAGGGTCACCCCATTGAATCATTGAGTGTTGCTAGAAGGTAATACACATGCCTTCCACGTTCATCAGTGGTTAGCACTACCACTCTGGGATACGAGGAGGCACCACCACTGATAGGATCATCTCTTCTTTTTTCTGCAGTGCTCAGAAACAGCCCAATGCGGGCAAATTACTTTTCCCTTTCTGGTACAGTCGCTATAGTCAAGACATTCCCGGCAGGGGCCATCACAAAATAGACCACAAAATGGAGATTCCCCCCGCAGAATACAGACCACTCTGCAGAGCACTGAACCACCCTGAGTAGGCCTTACTTATTGTATTCTGCTTAACTCATGCACACCATCAAGCACCTGTTTGTTTTGGGACTCTGCAATTATTAAAAGGAGTTACTTGGTTTGGTGCCCTAACATTTCTTTTTTGGACATTGTGTTCCCTCTAAGTATTTAATAAGTACATTTTTTTTCTGTTCTGTTTGTGGATTATTTCCTTTTGTTTCCAAGATTTTGTTTCTGAATTAAGTGTTGGGATTTGTTAGCTTCAAATTGTGCTTTTTATGACTATTTTCTAATTTTGTGTTAATAAATTATCAATTTATTAAGATCTTTGGTGTGGATTGTCTGTACGAGCCAAAGGTTTATGGTTTTCCTCTCTTTTGTAAGGCATTTTTGATATATTTTAGGAACATTCTTTACATTTTAAACTTTCAAAGCCAGCTTCATATTTTGGAGTCAGCTTAGGCCGCAGCCTGCAGGTAGTAGGAGTGGCCTGGCTGCCTGGAGTGTAGCTTTATATTGGCACGCTGGTGAAAGTCCAGGCCTTCTTTATAGCTCTGCGGTTCTCAACCTGTGAAGATGTGAAAAAAAGAAAACAAGAATTGAAAATATGAAAAATACATCTATTGAAATCAAAACAAATGAACTTAAACTACATTCTGATACTAGAAAAATAAATATAGAGTTAGATAAATGTTGATAAAAGTTAAGTAGGTATAATAAAACTTGTAGCGGTGTATCGGCAGCAAAAAATATAGGAATAAATTTTATTAGGTTTTTAAAAAAAAGTTAGGGGAGTGCGATTAAAACTGCTATGAAAACTTGGGTCGCAAATACTTAAAGGTTGAGAAACGCTGTTATAGATCTTTTTGGAGGCCTCACAACCCTCTCTCCATGTTTGTAACACCTATACAACACGTAGTACCAGAGAAGGATTTCAGTGTTCAGCCAACATTGAAACACTAACAAGGTCCATGATTATCATAAAGTTTTTACACACACTGATTAAAACAATGAGATTACATTAAATATTGAAAAAGGATTCAACTGTCTGTTTTTTGTTGTTTTGCTTTTTTTGTAATGCACAATAAATGGACTTCACTGGGGCGCCAACTGTTTACACAAGTGGATTACTGTTAGGTTCACTCGTTTCCCAAGCCTTATCTCCTACATGTCACAGCTCATCCTTAGGACTCATTTATACTTCACGCTCAGAACGCGTACGCGCCCGCATCATGGCTGCCACGCGTCCCCAGCGTTCATTTCATGCGTCCTCTAAGCAGATCCTCAGAAATTAACGCGACGCGTGCGCGAGTTGCAGTACCAGCAAAAAGTCGGGGGGCGCAGTGTGCTAAAAGTCGGAATGTGACGTCAGAGTCTCTGTTTACTATCTACATGTGACAGAAAGCCTCTATGCAGATCCTACGGGGATCGATGTGCGTGCTTTGCTGTTTGGTGAATGATTTGATGTGGTGAAGCACAATGCTGACATACAGATGCATTCGTGGTGATTTTATATTCGAGCGTCGCATATTCCCGACTGTAATGACACGATGCATTTTAAAAGTCTCACATAACATCTTTGTGCCGTCTTTTTTTTTTTGCAACTTAACAACAGCAACATAATGTATATCGCTGTATTTGAGCCACTGAGAAAAAAATAAAGGACACGGTGAAAACGTGTATTTTGTGATTAAAGTGGAAATTTCGACTTTAATCTCAAATTGCCCACTTTAACCTCGTAGTTTATTTTATCATTAAAGCAAACGGTTGTAAACGTCATCCCAGTTTTTAATCGCTGCGAGCTTCTTGGACCTGGCAGCTGCGGCAAGCAGCAATATTATCACCACACAGAAAAATTAAATGTATGATATTTCAACTCTCTGCACATTTAGAATCTTTAGATTTGTACTTGATATCACTTTCATGATTAAATGCATTAAAGTGTGTATGTTACATTTTACATATAATTTTGTTTAAATAATGAATACTGTTAATAATTACACACATGGGGGTGACACGGCGGCGGAGCGATAGCACTGCTGTCTCACAGGGAGTTATGCTGCTGGTATTTCCTGCTTGTATTCCACACTGTGCTCCGGTTTCCTTCCAAAGATATGCAGATTTGGGAATTTGGTGCCGCTAAAATGACGCTAGTGTATGCGAGTGCTTGTATTCACCTTGCGATGAGCGGAGACCTTGTCCAGGGATTGTTTCTCAGTCGTGCCCAATGCTTGCTGGAATGGACACATCCCTGGATTTATGGATTTAATCAATAAACATCCTTTTCAGAGATATTGCGGTAAGGTGTTATCGGAATTCAATAGGTGTTTTAGGCAATTCACAACACAGAGAAGCCGAACATGTTCTCACCGTGATAATATCTCGCACTGCCACCTGGTGGATTCCTCCAGATTTACGTAAAGTACGCGCGCAAGTATAAACACTACAACGCTTGCGTAGTAGGAGCGTCCTCTGCAGCATGCGTCACGTCACGTGAAGTATAACTCCGGCCCTGTTACTCTAACAGGCATAAGAAAGAGTCACTGATCAGTGAGTTATTACAAGCTTTAAAATGTTAAAGTTGTGTATTTCTATCTACCCCTCTTCCACCTGTGTTGTTTTTGTTAAGTATAAAGCAAAAGCAGGTTAACCGAAATACTGTAATATTCATTTTCAAAGTGAGCTTCATACTGCGAGCCATGTTTTCATTATCAGAAATGATGCTTACTGATTACATTTAAATTACTATGTAGTTTTTAAAGGCTCACTTCAACACCTGCCAATGTAGTTTAAAGGAAAGAAAGAAGTCCATTAACAGCCGTGCTTGTCTCCATCTGTCAAAAAGCTTGATTATAGGGCTTGGTGCACTGGTCAGGTTTCCGGCTGTTTCAGAAACGTCAAATCAATACCAGGTGTTCCTTTCATTAAAGCTAGCATTCAAAAGAGAGGAATGTTTCCCCACAGATTTAAATTGTAAAATGACAAATCACCTGTTTATAAAATGGTGTGCTGTACACTAAAAAATTGGGCTAAGCAGGAAATTTCACAAAAGGGTTGACCAAAAAAATTGTTTTTGGGTGACTCTGCAGACTACAAGAACAGATAGCCAGCCAATCAATAGTGCATGTCCTCAGAGAGTATCTTCTGAGCTTCTAAAACAGCCTGGAATAATGTTTGCCCTGGAACAGCACCCCATAGCCACTGCTTCCAATAATGGTGCTGTCCATGAAGTGTATGAATTTGTTGCCTTTTCTGGTTTCTGGAGTGGCCACCCTCTCATTGTTGCTGTTTTTCATTTCTTGCTCTCATCCCCATCTTGTTTTGAGGACTTCAAATAAGTCAACATTTTAAAATAATCCTCATCATAATCCAGAGAAAATGGATGAATGGACAATAATTGGAACCCCATCCATGCCTGTTTGTGTCATGGCAGAGATCACAGCAACCCGACTTTTCTCAAGAAGGCACACAGAGTCTCAGGAAGGTAGCAGAATCAAGCTTTTATTGCGCGATGCATACACTGGCTCAAATCAAGTGAAATGCGCGCCCAAGGATGAGCAAACCATACTTTTATTACAATTCTTATCTCCCAACACATTTGTCTCTGTCATCTAACTCCCTAACATTCCATTCCCAACTATTCTGCCCCTCCAACTGGTTCCACCAGTTCACTGGACATAGCATTTTTCCCATACATCACATATGCTTGACAGGGCCTTATCCCGCCTATTTCTGGTTCAGTTGTCACCACCAATATTTACAACCTCAAGTTCATATCTCTTATCTGCAGTAGTGGAATTCACTCTCCCCACTTTTCAGTGCACACTTGAGCTTCAGTCTATAATATTTTGGTGGCTTCTACTTTATTCAGATACATAAAAAATAACAGGCCTAAGCCATTCCAGTTTAATTCTTACAGTGCTCGTGCTTAGTAACATATAATACTTATTTCTTTTATGTGCTCATGATTCATTTTGAATACTGTCACACATGTGCGCATGGGACGAAGCTAAAGGGTTTAAAGGAGAGTAATTCCATGCCAGACCAGGGGGTGGTGGAGTGCACTGACCTTTTTTCTCACTGTCCTGCAGACCGTTCACGGGAAATTCCGCCTGGCCCGGATGATGTCACTTCCGGTGAAGAACCCATGACCGAAGAAATCCCTTTTGATGATGTTACGTCCGGGTCTGAACCTATGCAAGAGCACCCTTCTGCTTCTGCTCTCGATGACTTCACTTCCTTTTCTGGCCTTTAAAGCCACCATACTTGACTAA
This sequence comes from Polypterus bichir lapradei, assembly GCA_026402145.1. Lineage (NCBI taxonomy): Eukaryota > Metazoa > Chordata > Cladistia > Polypteriformes > Polypteridae > Polypterus > Polypterus bichir. The sequence continues at coordinate 65,102,599 of JANRMT010062835.1, read as the reverse complement.
TCAAATCAGTTCTGTTTTGGACTCCGTTCTGAGCACATCAGTGCTAGCAATTTACCCTTTTTGCAGCCAGGGAATATCATACGGGTGGCTGCCCCAAACCTTTTTATGACTCTAGTGTTTGCTTTTTGTGACAATACATATTAATCAACAGTAAGATGAACATATCACTCTATATTTCCTACCATATTCTCTGTATTTTGCATGGGTTACAAAAGATGCTAGCCCAAAAACACCCACAAAAATCTTAAAACAGATGGCAAAGATGAAATGCTTGAACATTAAAGGAAGAACAAAAACCCATAGTTTGGCTTTTAATGTTGGTTTAACTTCAACATACAAGCAGCTGTGCACTTATGAAGCACATAATTATAATAATCATCAGAACAACAGTCCATGGCACAATGGGAATATGGACAGGTTTTTTTGTCTTCTGACGGGTTTTTCCTTTAGTCTTCTCAGCTAATTCAAGGTCACTTTGGTCGGAAAGAGGTAATAAAGGCTTGATGGTTTTAATACTTTCAATGAGACAGCACTCAAACATTAACTCATAAAGAAACAATAGACAAAAAAAACATGGTATTGTCACTTCCTATTTTTTTTTTTTTTTTTGTCATCTTACAACACTTGCCCAAAAAGTAATACAATTCCATAGATGCCTCTTCAATTAAGTCCTAATAGAAGGGATCATGGCAAATGTGTCACACTTTAAGTCTTAGTGCAAGTAATTTACTTGGCTTGGCACCCAATGCATAATAATGAATGTGGTAAATTGGAAAACCTGCTCTCTGAGTCAACAGGGCATTGAGCTCAGTTCTAACCTTTAAAATCCCTAGCTCATGATTCTTATCAACCAACAGGGGGCAGGTTCACTTCCAATACCGAATGTCTTGTATTGCATAT
>JANRMT010062835.1:65043032-65099975 GCA_026402145.1 Polypterus bichir lapradei | reverse complement strand
TAGATAGATAGATAGATAGATAGATAGATAGATAGATAGATAGATAGATAGATAGATAGATAGATAGATAGAACTTCTTTCACCTTCCTAAGTAAATCTCTTTGTTGTGCCACAGCAGGGATAAAGTCAGGAAAAAACAAGACTTTACCCTTCATATGAAGCAATCTGAATGAAACAAACTTCCTTCTGGATTTGATGTCAATCCATGAACATCAAACATTTAATGGTGACAGGATGAGGCCAAGGTGAGCTAGTGCAGCCAGAGAATATCTTTTGTGCCATCAATATCTTGGGGGAAAAATCAGAAAAGTTTGAAAACCATTTTGGCTATATCCAAGATAGGAATGAGTTGAAAATATCACTCTCCGCACCCTCTCTAAGTCCTATTTCAATTTAAGGACAGCAAGTTCAAGCCAGAGAGTGTGCATTATTAAGTCATAGCAAGAGATGTGAGACTGCAGAAAATGAACTTCCTTGGTAATGTTTGCCTTTTATTCCTTAATACCAGCAATAGAAATTCTAAGTTTGGTGATATTAGTTTGCATGATTGCGTTCAGGGTGTTTGTGTACTATCTCTGAAGGTTCTCATTGGCTTCCCAGCAGGGACATCCATATCAGAACATTGAGGTTTCTGAGTTTAATTAAAGGCAGCTAAATAAGTTCTGCATCCTGGAGAATACCTGACATTGCTTTAGACTGTCAGGTAGGTAGGAAGTTCTGGTAGCTTTTTTAGTAGTAAAGGTGAGAAGTAGAACTTTAAGGAGGATTCTAGCAGAGGTGAAAGAGCCCAATGCTTAGGCAGCCATCTCCAGGAAGTGTTGCCAAGTGCATTTTTTTTTTATTGATAAACCAAGAACCACAACGCTATCCAATGAGTAAGTTTTTGATAGGCTGGACTCCTGACCAATGAATGGGGTGGGGAGGTGGGTCTACAATTCAAATGCTCAGGTATGTTTGAGCAAATTTCATTTTCAAAAGAGCGTTTTCTAGAAGTGACTCGTTTAACAATATTTAAATGTGGATTATGCAACACAAGTAACGTGAGATTTTTTTCGGGATATTTTGATATTGTTTGCTGTTGTCCAGTGTTGGTCACCATGGGCCCCGGTTCTATCAGAAATTTTGTTATATCTGTTCTACATGAAAACATGAGATTAAAAACATTTCTCGTCCATTACTACAAACTTCATGGAGTAAGAAACATACAGTAAAAAAGAATATAATTTTGAGGTGAAATATTCCTTTAAATGTTAATGGTAATTACAGAAACATTTGTAATTGTGTGTGCACAGCTGAAACCTGTTATTCTTTTCAATAAAGCAAGTAAATTGACATACTAGTCTTTCTACTCTCAAGACAGTATTTGACACCTTTGGCATGAAATCTACAGTTTCTTGGAAATCTTTTACATGGAATAACCTTCATTTTGTAAAACAACAATAGATTAATGTGTTTCTTGAGAAAGCTCTTTCATGTTAGCCATTTTTTAACTTTTAGAATGCCATAAGCTTGAAACCCAAGGAAAGACAACCAATGTAGTGATATGAACCCAAAAACATCAATTGCAATAGGGAGAAAGGTGGCATGGGACAGGGGCATGTCCTACCAAGCTCTAGCAGAAAGAAGAGGAATCTACAGTGGCTGCTGCCCATTTAAAACAGAGGTTAAGGAACTCTGGCAGGAGGCTAATCATATCCTCCAGATTGTCAAGTGACCAATCACAGTTGGCAGCCAAACAAGAATGTTCAGGAAAGCCGGAAAAGAAAACTTTCCTCTTTTTCTTCCTCACAAGCAGCCTGGTCACAATATGAAACTAACATTATAAATGAAAACTGATTCTTATTTCACTTACCTACCATAATAAAAAGTTAAAGAGAGTTATTTTTTAGCAATTTACTTTGCTAACGTGGAAGGGTGTAAAATGGTAGCGGAATGAAGTGGTACAAATTCTTTTTAATTCCTTTCCTAACTAAAGTATGTGTGCATTTCACAGAATTCCCTTTTTTCAAATAGCCAGTGAAATTGACAATGTATAATTAAGCACGAGAGAGAGAAAAGGCTGTAATTAACAAAAAACTTGTAAGCACTATGGTTTTATAATCAATCCCATTCCCTTCATGCTTTCAAATATCACAGCATTATTTCAGGGGGCTGAAATTTAAGAACCTAGTGGACAGCGTTTCATGATAAAGAGTCACTGTCAGTTGCCAACTGTTTAATCAGTAAAGACGAGGGGCTTTGTCCAAAACAATTCATTATGTTTCTTGACAATTATCAGTTCCTATTGTTTATAGCCTTAAAGCATCTATGTAGGTGGGCTTATGTGTGTGTGGTTGTACAATACCCTGTGATAGACTGCCGATATATACAGGGACGGTCTCTGCCTGTGTTAAAAGTCATTCTGGACGGGCTCTGAAACCTACAATCCTGAAAAGGACAAAGCAGGTCTAGAAAATGGATTGATAGATGGAGCCATCCACTGGATAATGAGCTTTGAAATTCTCTTCTGACCAAGGTATCTTACAGTTTTTTGGTGTCACGTTTGTTTTGTATTATTTATATATAGTTAGCTGATGCCTTTATGCTTTAGCAGCTTTACACGATCAGGGTACAGTACATTCATTTATATTTACATTATCTGGACTACTGCTCAGGGTCACATAGTTAATCAGTAGTCAGAACTGAGACAGCGGCCTTATGATTGAAATTCCAATGTCTTATTCACTACACTGTTTGCTGGTGAAAACCTTTTTATAGCCAGTTAAGTCACTAAGATTATGTTCCTAGTATTCAACTGGGCCTGATATACAGCAGCAGGCTAATGAACAAATACGGCATTCTTGTGACACAAATTAACTGTGACATGCAGGATTGGAATCTTGACAGTAATGACTCCACCAGCACACTACAGAGAGAAAGCATATACAAGCAAAATTCAAACATACTCTGCACTTCAGAAGTGCAACTAAAGCTAAGAGGAGCAGACCAACATGATAAGACAGGAATGTATAAAGAAAAACTAAAGACAGAAAGGGAAGTCATTGTTTTCTTGGTATCAGCAGAAGGTGACAGCACCTCAGGAGAAACAGCAGATAATGTCATGTTAGTATGGAAAAATAAACCCGGGTGCAGACTTAAGCTCCTTAAATGGTGGATGTGAGGCATAAGGAAGAGGCCCACTGCAACAGCTAGTATCCTTTTCCTTTTCTATTGCAGGCTTCCTATTCAGTGGCCCACTTATATTCTATGTTGTAAAATTTTAATTAAAATTGATCAACTAATGGCAATGGAAGGCCATTCAGTAAGTTAGTAGATAAATAAAACTCTACACTAGGAGTCATGTAAATTGAGGGTGAAGGATAACTCAGCCTTACCTTTAAACTGTCGGCTTGTCCCTTTTGAATGTTGTGCTCTAACAGTTCAATAAATTGCAAATTCTGCTATCTCTCTGTTCAGAAATTGCTCTTTTCTTGGCTTCACTCCATTCCTTCTTGTGAGGCAACCATTTTAAAAAACAAAGCAAAGCACAACAGCAAATCTGACCTTCAGGACATTATTTACCTTCACAGGTACCTTAACAGCTTATTCTGCTCTAGGCTTGACAGATTTAACTAACTGTATACAGTACATTACAATAATTGTGATTATTCTCATTTGAAGGCTAAGTCTGGCATTCTTCATGCTGAATTTATTTCTTCACAAATATGCTATACAGTGGTGTGAAAAACTATTTGCCCCCTTCCTGATTTCTTATTCTTTTGCATGTTTGTCACACAAAATGTTTCTGATCATCAAACACATGTAACCATTAGTCAAATGTAACACAAGTAAACACAAAATACAGTTTTTATATGATGGTTTTTATTATTTAGGGAGAAAAAAAATCCAAACCTACATGGCCCTGTGTGAAAAAGTAATTGCCCCCTTGTTAAAAAATAACCTAACTGTGGTGTATCACACCTGAGTTCAATTTCCATAGCCACCCCCAGGCCTGATTACTGCCACACCTGTTTCAATCAAGAAATCACTTAAATAGGAGCTGCCTGACACAGAGAAGTAGACCAAAAGCACCTCAAAAGCTAGACATCATGCCAAGATCCAAAGAAATTCAGGAACAAATGAGAACAGAAGTAATTGAGATCTATCAGTCTGGTAAAGGTTATAAAGCCATTTCTAAAGCTTTGGGACTCCAGCGAACCACAGTGAGAGCCATTATCCACAAATGGCAAAAACATGGAACAGTGGTGAACCTTCCCAGGAGTGGCCGGCCGACCAAAATTACCCCAAGAGCGCAGAGACGACTCATCCGAGAGGTCACAAAAGACCCCAGGACAACGTCTAAAGAACTGCAGGCCTCACTTGCCTCAATTAAGGTCAGTGTTCACGACTCCACCATAAGAAAGAGACTGGGCAAAAATGGCCTGCATGGCAGATTTCCAAGACGCAAACCACTGTTAAGCAAAAAGAACATTAGGGCTCGTCTCAATTTTGCTAAGAAACATCTCAATGATTGCCAAGACTTTTGGGAAAATACCTTGTGGACTGATGAGACAAAAGTTGAACTTTTTGGAAGGCAAATGTCCCGTTACATCTGGCGTAAAAGGAACACAGCATTTCAGAAAAAGAACATCATACCAACAGTAAAATATGGTGGTGGTAGTGTGATGGTCTGGGGTTGTTTTGCTGCTTCAGGACCTGGAAGGCTTGCTGTGATAGATGGAACCATGAATTCTACTGTCTACCAAAAAATCCTGAAGGAGAATGTCCGGCCATCTGTTCGTCAACTCAAGCTGAAGCGATCTTGGGTGCTGCAACAGGACAATGACCCAAAACACACCAGCAAATCCACCTCTGAATGGCTGAAGAAAAACAAAATGAAGACTTTGGAGTGGCCTAGTCAAAGTCCTGACCAGAATCCAATTGAGATGCTATGGCATGACCTTAAAAAGGCGGTTCATGCTAGAAAACCCTCAAATAAAGCTGAATTACAACAATTCTGCAAAGATGAGTGGGCCAAAATTCCTCCAGAGCGCTGTAAAAGACTCATTGCAAGTTATCGCAAATGCTTGATTGCAGTTATTGCTGCTAAGGGTGGCCCAACCAGTTATTAGGTTCAGGGGGCAATTACTTTTTCACACAGGGCCATGTAGGTTTGGATTTTTTTTCTCCCTAAATAATAAAAACCATCATTTAAAAACTGCATTTTGTGTTTACTTGTGTTATATTTGACTAATGGTTAAATGTGTTTGATGATCAGAAACATTTTGTGTGACAAACATGCAAAAGAATAAGAAATCAGGAGGGGGGCAAATAGTTTTTCACACCACTGTATATGCATTTGCCAAGTGAAATTGTCTTCTAAAGTTAATCACATTCTATAAATTAAAAAAAAAAAAAATCTTGCACACTCTGGCGCTTTACAATAAAGGGTATGGGGTGCGGAGGAAAAGTTTAGAAACTTGCCAAATTCATCCATTTTTCAAGCCAGGACAGTTGCCGCATATTGATTCACGCCTTTAATGTTTCCATGTTTGTGACATCTGGAAATAATTATTTTATTGCATATTGCTGGTACTATTTTTTTCATGGTAAGGATGTAGTTTCAATTTGTTTGTGTGAATTCTCACATAAATATGGAAGTAAATCAAAACAAAACCAACCATGTGGAAAGAACACTTTACTGCGATTTGGTCTGTCAGGAGGAAACCACACAGCATGGGGGTGAGTGGCTGTTGATTAACTATGCACAGGCTGGGCTCCCAATACTTGACAACGGTTTTGGCTCGTAAAATGGCAATATTTGGTAAGTTTGTAAGCTTTTGCTTTGTGCCCCACAGCCTACAATGTAAAGAGCCAGTGTAGAGGAGATATTGTATTTAAATTTAGTGAAAGCAATTAACTTTAGAACTCAATTTCACATGGAAAATGCAAATATAACATGTTTGTGAAGAAATAACTTCAGCTTGAAAAATACCTAACTTAACCTTTTAATCTAGTTATCAGTCAGTCTATCTTTTCATCTTTACTTTGCTATAAACCCTCTTTTGGAGTATTTCAAGGATTTCGTCTTCACTTACTCCAAAATGAGCCATCTATTCATTTTAATCTGCAAGGCCCTCATGCAAGAAGTACACAGACTTAATTGTCTGCAGGCTGTTCACTCCTCAGTTCTCTCACTTTCAGTGCCCGTCAGAAGACATCACAGGAGAAGATTTAGGGCTTAACTCTACGGCCTTTACAAAGCAGTGTTACTGTATATTTGGTGACACTTCAGTTAGGTTATCCATTCTAAGCAGCTACTAACAGTTTTCATATTATACAACATCTTGTAATCTTCTTGACCATGGTATAAAACAATGAAAAACAGCAGTAACATATTTTAAGAGAGATTTCTAATGATCATGTATTACTGTTAATAGCATAGTGAATAAAATGTTTATAGGTTGTTAATGCAGTAGCTCATTTATAATTAATATATGTAATATAAAGTATGGTGGAATATTTGTTTAAGTTTTTTAATTGGCATGGTCTTTGTAACTAACGTCATCTAACAGTGAATGATTCAAAGCAGACCTCTCTAGGCCAAAGAAAGTTGTGGTTTCCTTAAGATGAGCATATTAAAAGATGGCTATTAATCTATGGCTATTTTCACTGTTGCAGACTGTCAGCCTGCCTACTGCAGTGTTAATGGAATGCAAAAAATGTGCTATTATCTAATCCTGGGATACAATTAACAATGTACTTTTGCATGCCAATGCAAAGTGTTATTGGCAGAATTTGTGAGATTACAGATGGCATACTAATAAATAACTTCAAGGTTCGTTTCACAAGAGGAGTGGATAATGTCTTGAGTGCTACCACAGAGATTATTATTCCATTAGCAAATGCTAATAATGCACATATTGCAAGGGCATTTCAAAATAAAATTCAGTTTTGTTAAGTGGTGTAAAAATATTTTTAAGGTGGCAACTTTGGATCTGGCCAATTTAACATGGACAGCAATTTAGTTTAAAATAGGCAGCTATTGTTCTGAGTTTAAACCACAGCCTATTGATAATTTGCATGTTTTCCTTGTGCCCACATGGATTTTTCTCCATTGATATGTTTACTCTTAATAAATTACAGTCTTCTATGTTTGGTTATTTTATGACTACAGAAAGGTTTCCAAGACTGGCCCTTGCAAACTTAACCTGAATTACCAGATTTGAAAAATAAAAAGATCCATTTGATTGTCTGATGCTATATAGTCACTGCTTTATATTTCATGATTTTGAATTATTGCTTGCTTTACGGCTAGTTTTTGGTAGAGTTATCATTTTTCCAGAGCCAAAAAGAGGGCATATAAATATAAATAGGGTTTTATCAATATGGGGTTGTAAGTACTATATGGGATGGATGGGCATCCTGCCCAGGAGATGGGACGGTTCCTTTCTCAGACGGGAGGTCTCAGGTGGATGGACAGGTAACCTGACTGAGACAGAGAAAGGTTCCTCACCCAAACAGGAGGTCTCAGGTGGGAGAATGGACGGCCAAGAGAGATGTTTCCTTGCCCGGACAGGAAGCCCCAGGCGAATGGGCAAGCATCTTAACCGGGTGTGCAGTACTTACAATACCCTCCCTGGGAAGGGTAAATGGGAAGGACAGTGAAAGGAGGTCTCTAGGGGTTGTTTATTCCCCCAGGATGCTAGATGGCAGCAGTCCTGGATATTGATGCACATTCAGGCACCAGCAGGGAATTGTAGTCTGGTAGTGCCGCCCTACTGGGGTGTGAGGGCACTGCAAGAGGGCATTGCAGGAAATTACACTCCTGACTATTTCGGACTTCTGAACTACCCAGAAGTGCTTCCAACAGGCAAAGCCCTGGCACCTGGGTCCTCAATAAAAATGACAATACTTCCTTGTCCAGGTGAGTCTGCTCTGGGAGCGGAGATGGGCAACACTCGATTAGAGGAGAGTGGTGGAGAGAGAGGGAGAGAGAAAGAAAGGGAAGAAAGAAGAGAAACACAGTACTTAACTGTTTGTACAAAGTATTTTGTGTGTTTGTGTTTGGGGTTTGGGGTTCTGCGGCACACCCTAACCTTCACAGGGGGTTATTTGGAGAATCTCTTGATGTTAGACCACGAATGTATGGGGTTAAATGTCTGGGCAAGGAAATTTACTTAGTATTTTCCCTAAAAGGGATTATTTACTGCTTTAGCGTCAATTCTGACTAACAGCTTATAGGAGGAGAAGAAGGAGGAGGAGGTTGGGAGCATACACTGATACAGCACGTTGCCCCACCCACTACACGATGAACCACCTCAGGATCCCAAATTAGGACCCTAGCACAGCCGTGCTGTAGGTGACACCTCACAGCTTATAGTCATGGAATTTAAGAACAACTGGCTGGATCTGGAAAATACAAAGAACAGTAAGGAGTATAAGCATAGGCAGATAAAATCACCAGTTTATGACTCTCCATCTCAGATAGGACATAACACAACTGGTCAATATCATCATTACCTATTTTGATGATTTTGGCCTGCTGCTGTACACCTTTTGAGATCCACCAATCTAAAGCATAACCTTTGAGGGTTTAACTGATGTTTCTTAAGAATTATTCAGTAAGTAAAATTTAAAAGAAACACACGTGAAATGGAAAAAAGTAAACTAGATTGGGAATGATGGGCTGCAGTGTGAAGAACTCAGACAAAACGACAGTTTTGTAAAAACCACCCAGACAGACACCTAAGCAGAGGACATGTCCAGGGAAAGAAACCCAGACGTATGGTAAACCCAGTCTTTGCAGTCAAATAACAAAGAACAAAACTAAACAATACCTCACAAGGAGCATCGTATATAGGTGGCTCACAGAAACATTTGTTTTCTATGTGTACTGTCTTCAGTGTGATGTTTGCTATATTGTTCGTGTGATTCCTTGTGATTTCCTTCCATAGGTCAATTGGAGTCTTTAATTCGGTTAAGTCAAGACTAGTCAGTGACTCTACCGAGTCCTGGCCAGAATAAGTGCATATACCCTGTTTCTTATTATGTTTCATTCTGTACAGAGTATCTGAAGCCTATCCAGCCAGCATCAGGCACAAGGTCAGAATTAGTTCCAGACTTGAACACCTTATCAAGTGAAGACGTTACTAAAGTAGGTTTTGTTTATTTGTTATGCAAACGTTAATAAATTTTAGTCACCTATCTATTTTTGTAACAGAACTCAACATGGAATGGGGAAGTGGTTTCCAGTGTGGGTTTTCATTGTATGTGGAGAGCATTTATTTCATTCTGTCATTGTAAATATGTCTGATTTTTTGTAATGGGGTGGCAGAGCAAAATGAAATCCATGGAGCAGTCTGCCTTGGAGGACTCCTCCCAAGTCTGTGGTATCTTCAATGACATGTTATTGGTGAAATCGAGTAAACAGAGTCATTAAAGGGATAACATTCTAACAAACACATTGTGTTCCTGGGCATAATAAAAGAAACTTTTTAGTTTATGAGTCACTCTCCAAAGATGTTAAAACAACATTTAGATGTAATACTCAATTAGAAAGGACTTAGCCATAATGACAAAGACACGTGGAGCTGCAGGTCCCATTAGTCTAGGTGCCTTGCTCACTAGAATAATTTAATGTGGTGTCTTCTTCTGTTGGTTTGGTTTTCTAAGAGAAATGCAGACTGTGTTACTAGGTGAGAGTGTTTTTGTTTTTAGAGTCTGCATGTCATTTGTGCTTTAATTACTGACTCCATACTCTCTGTGTTTACAAGGCATTTTTTCTATATGTTCTTTTATTATAAGTAAAATAATCCATCCATATACAGTATCTACTAATGTATCATCTTATTCCATTTCAGGACAAAGAAGGCTAGGATCTACCCCAATAGCATTCGCTATAAGGCAGCAATATACTTTAATAGGCCACAGCCTACAGTATAAAACAATTAATTTTTACTTTTCACACAGAAAGAATGCAGATTTTGGAAATTTTTTAGTACTCATCCATCATCCATTTACTGAACATGTTTAATCTAACTGCATGGTTGCAGGGAACCATAGATTATACCAGCAGCATTAAGCAGAGAGCAACTCTCTGAAGCCACACTCCCTCAGACACATGCAGACACACACACACCAAGTACTAACTGAGATTCCATTCAGCTTAACTTGTATGTCTTTGGTATGTGGAAGAAATCCCAGTGTTTGGAGAAAATAAGGGAAGGTGTCCATTACATGCCATGCCTTGTTGGTTGATTCTCAGTGCTCCGGGGATGGGTTCTAGCCTCCCAAAACCCAGTACTGAATTAAGTGGGTCCAAAACATAAATCATTGGATTTTTTTAAGTGAAGCAATTTACATGACACTCCTTCACATAAGCATCAGTCTATACTATATTATAAATGATTTCCTGGTTTCTGTACAAATTTCTATCCACCAAAATGAAATAACCATTGTTTGTTTGTTAGTCATAGTACAGAAATAGAAGTATCACAATATTTTTAACCCGCCTCTATTTTTTTTATTTTCTTGGTGCCTAGATGTGGCACTTTGTGCCAATGGTCTACTGCCAGGCCGCCCTCCTACATATGGAAAAGTCATCTAAGGTAAAACAGCGTTGGGATCATTGAATGGAAAGAGAAAATCTTTCCATTCATCAGAGTGGACGGCCAACACAGACTCCACTATAGAAAATGCAAGAGCAGGTAGTTGGCAAGTTGGCTGAGGTCTCCAGGATGTTGAATTTGTTTTTGATCTTCTCTTTTACAATTTTAATCTTCACCGTTGTCAACTGGCCATAGTTCATCAATTACTTAATAGGAAGATATTTTTGGTTTTTATTAATGTATAATCAGTTTCTACCTTCTTCTCTGTGTGGTTTAACAAATCTGTATTTAAATGTATATCAGTTTTATATTTACTAATTAGTTTAATCTATTCTTGTATTTTAACTGAGAATTGTTCATAACACTCTACACCTGCACTTACTGAAGTTCCTTTCCGAAACTGAGACACCCTCTGAGCCCTTCCAGTCCCAGATCCTCACTGCAGCAATGAGTCGCCCACTCTGAACCTTGCTCCGCTCCTATCCCTGTCAAATTCTGGCTCCACCCAGCTATACTACCATTGCTGCCGAATCCTGGCTCTACCCGGCAAGAGCACTCCCTGAGCACTATGGCTGCTCCTGCTACCTGGTCACCCAGCAGGAACAACCCTTTGCAAACCCAACACTCACTCTCTGCCCATCTTTACTTTCTTTCCTTTTCCTTTTTTTTAACCTCCATTATTCTTTATATCTCCTTTCTCCTCTCCAAACATGTGCTCTTCCCTTTATAAAGTGGGGTGAGGTACAGCTATGAGAATCACAGCCCCAGCTCTAATGAGGGACATGGGCAATCCTGCACGTGTTCACGAAGGGCAGGGCTGACTGCTTCCGCATATCATGCGGAAGCCGCTCAGACCAAGCTATCACAATCCACCTGAAGATGCATGAGTTGCCGTTATTTATTTATTTAAAACTTTCCAACCAGCTGTGGACCTCACTTTACCACACCACCATCTTAAATAGTGGTGACCTGATGATGTCACACTGTACTATGTTACTTCTAAACACGACATAGTAATGACAGTGTGCTGATGTCAACAACAGCATGACCACAACTAAGTCAGAAAAACACAATAGATCAGAAAATAGTGATGCAAAAACAAAATAATATGATATTTAAAATGATTACCTAACTTTTAAATGAAAAGAAAATTACAAGATATGTGCCAAAATATATTCTGTATGTCTTAAAACCCCAAAAATCATAACACAGGTGGGTTCTGTTTCATATTCCAGTATAGAAAATTTGATTGTTTGAGCATAAAATACCTCCTTTTTGTTTATCTAGTAATTATTGTAAAGTATGCGTTTGCTCTTATTACCTGCATTCATTCAACATCTTCCTATAATTAAACCTACCACATAGACAGGTGTTAAATACATTCTTTGTATTCATTTCCAAAAACATTATTGTTGAAAAATTGATGTTTTATGGAGAAAGGATCCACATAGAATAATAATACTTGGGAAATTAAATGGGAAGACTTACTACAGCAAGGAGTAAATTTCACTCCTTTAGAGTTTGGAGAATGCAGAAAATATACATTGTTGGCACCGTGAAATGGTCAAATTGTGAGCCTGAGGCCCCTAGATTGAAAATGTCTAACAGACATGCAGCATTAATGGAACAGGTCCCAGCTGGAATTTTTTATTTTGCTGGTATTCTGTGAACAAGACCCCAATTGTTTACAGACCACACACCCACACAGCAACAATTTCAAAACTCTAATCTGTCTAAGAGCATGTCTTTGTGTTGTGTGAGAACACTAAAGCACCTGGAGGAAACTTACATGAACCCAAGGAATGATGTTAAGCTAAATGTACTCCATCAATTAACTGAAACAGCTGCATGAAAAAGGGATAAATAAAAGACTCTTATACAACAATAAACCTGATCTTACGTGGCTATTTAAAAATCATACTGTTAAAAAAAATAAGTAATTCTGCAGGGAAGAAAAAAGTAGATTTAAAGTTCAGGGGTCACAAAGTTTGAAGTAATCCAAGAGAATTTTTTGCTGTTGGTTTTTGAAATGGTAATATGTCACGCTGTTCTAACAGGTTCCTTTTTTGATCGTGCCAGAGGCAGTCTGTTAGTTCGCAGTTCCTGGGGAATGAACCTCAGCAACTTTTACATTTTTCCTAGAGAGGTTTGAAACCAAATGGCTGTCTTATTAAAATAAATCAACAGGTATTTAGCCTGAAAGGCATCTACTGCTCACCTCCCATGATGGTGTGGCATCGCTGGAAGTGTGCTAACACAAAAAACAATGCAAGACATTGCAGGCGTGTGGGCCAAACCATAATGAGTTACACTATTTCCTACCTGTTATCATTTTATGGACTTCTGAATGACACTGAACTGCTTTCTGGTTACAAAAACGCAACTGTGGAAGTACTCCTGGGTTTGCCTGTAAATGAGGCTTTCCATCCTCAAACAGGGAGGAGGGAAAGTGAGAGTGAGAACCTCTTCTGAGTTTTTATTGACAGAGTGGGAAGACACAGATTTAGTACCATACCATTGAGGTTATGGGGGCCCATCACTGAAGCAAGCTTAAAACATGATGAAGGCAGGCTTTATAGTTTAAGTTAATTAAGCCACTTGTAAAGGCACGTTTATGTGTGTTTGAGCCCAAGAGGGCATGCTGTTCCTCCTGTTATTTAATTTAAAATATCATGTCATTTTCTAACCTGCTTAACCCACCCATATTTTGTGGGTTTGGGGGGCTGGAGCATATCCCAGATTTTTCTTTCTTTTTCTTCTTCTTTTTTCTTTCTTCCCTAGAGAACAGCTGGACAGGGGTGACCTCGGAGCCAGTATGCTGCTGTGGGTTTCACTGGGTCCTGGATTTCTTTCATGATGTGTTTCCACTCCTGTCAGTCGAGTTCAATGTTCTTAGCTCAACTGATGTTGATTTGGCAATTTTTGAGGTCAGCTTCGATTTGTTCGATCCAGGACTTTTTCAGTGCTGCCTTCTTCACCTTCCACTGTGATAGTCATTGCCACCATAGCAGCCTGTATGGAATCCTGGTATCAGCCATCCTGCATACAGTACATGTCTGAACCATCACAGTCTGCATTGCTGAGTTTCTTCTTCGATTGTGGGTTACTGATCATGCTGAATTCAATTAGTGTCATTTTGGATGCGGTCACAGAGCGAGACACTCAGAATTTGAAATAATCACTACATCTGGAAAACTTCAAGTTTATTGAGGTCAGATTGAAGCATCGTTCAAATCTCTAATCCACAGAGCAAAATAGACAAGATCAATGTTATGAAGAGGAGACTTGATGCATATGTTTTTCTTTCACCACTAATTGTGAGATGCAATTCCGTGGTGGCTTGGCCAATCCGGCAGATGTTTTCAGTGGTGAGTGCCACATTTCGCTTCCGGACCAGTGATCCAAAGTATTTAAATTCCTTAACCTGTTTGACCTGAACGCCATTGAAAACAAACTCTGTACAGGGCGAAAAACCATTGCAATACTAACACACAAACAAGCAAACACACACACACACACACACCCACACACGACTAGTGCCAATTTAGCGTCACCAATTAACCCAACCTGCATATCTTTGGACAGTGGGAGGAAACCCATGGGGAAAATATGCAAAAATCACACAGGGATGACCTGGGGTACAAGGCCAGGTTGTGATGGTGTAGATCCTGCTCCAATGATCCTTCTTCTCATTTGAGAGCCTCTCGAACCTGATACCATCAATAGCATAACCGGATTAACTGGCAGATGGGGACAAAACTCACTTGGAGCAAAGGGATGGTGTAAAAGTGTTCAGTGCTTTTATTAAATCAAACAAAAACAAAAGTGTCCAAATAAATAGTGCATTCCATCAAAACATTTTCAATAAATAAATAATCCATAAAAACATGTGAAATGAGTGGAGGTTAAAACTGCCAATAAATATTCCCATTTAAACAAGGGTAAAATCAACTGGCTGGAAGCAGTCCCTTTTTAAAAACCCAGTGCTTTCTTTTAACTGGTGGCTCCCCTGATTTTCCCATACAGGCCTTGCAACAGGGGAGTTGGCCTATCTGCAGGTGCAGCTGACCTTCCACTGGTCTGGCAGCCTTCCATCCCTTGGCTACGTGCAGCTCCCTCGCCAGACCGAGACTCGGGTCTCCAGAGACCAGGGCACTCACACTGAGGCCCTCCCTCCCAAGCCTTCTCAACTCTCGCTGCCTTCCGCAATGTGGTGCGGTGTTTCCGCACTCGCACATTTCCTTGCTCTAAATGTGATTTGTCCTCATTGCACAGTTCATTCAGTTACGTTATTGATGGCGTTGGGTTTGAGAGGCTCCCAAATGGGAAGAGGGAGCATTGGAGCAGGACCCGCACCTTCACACAGGTCTCTTTATTGTGAGGCAGCAGCGTTATCACTGGGCCACCCTAATTTAAAATGTTTTAGATATATATAAATTTGCCAGGCTAATATGGTGGACCATTTTAAAAAACTGCTAAAACCCATTCTTTAAATATTGCTTTCTTATAGCTTCATTTTAGTGTAAACCTGATATTCTGTATATGCATTTAATTATCATTTTATCATGGTTCTGCAATCTGTATTAACCCCTACTTTCTCTGCGGTTCTTTTTCCAGTTTTCTGTGGTGGCGATCTGCGCCACCATCACCTGATCAAATCACCGTGCAGTCCCTGCATTGATGGATTAAAGGCCAGATGTCCACATGACCATCATCATTTAATTCTTCTATGTGAAGCCTGAAAACCTTGAGGACTGATTGAGAGCATTTATGTTAGGTAGAATACCTAGAGAGGCCTGGGTTGTTTTGTGGCCTCGGAACCCCTGCAGATTTTGGGTTTTTTTTTTCTCCAGCCTTCTGGAGTTTTCTTTTTGTTTTCCTGTCCTCCTGGCCATGGACCTTGCTTTATTCTTTGTTACATAGCATTGTCTAATCTTATTTTTATATTTTTCTTTTTTCTTTCTTCATCTTGTAAAGCACTTTGAGCTACATAATTTGTATGAAAACGTGCCATATAAATAAGTGTTGTTGATATACAATGATGCTTATTTCATATGCTGGTATTTGACTTATGTTATTAATTGTGGGGTACAGCCCAGACACAGACAGGTAGATATGATTTTTTAGCACCACACACGTTTATTCTACAATATTTACAAATATTCAAGTGCACAAACCCAGGGCCGCAGCACCAATCACCCCTCAAGTCCAAGCCTTCTCACAATGCCTTTCCTGTCTCTGGTCCGCCTCCACTCCTCTCCTCCGAGCTCTGTCCTCTTCCACCCGACTCCAGCCATCGAATGGAGGGAGGCGGCCCCTTTTATGCAAGCCCGGATGGGCTCCAGTTGCTTCCCGACACTCCTCCGCAGACACTCTCCTGTGTGGCGGAAGTGCCGGCTGTACACCTGGAAGCACTCCGGGTATCCCCAGTCTTCTTCCCCCCAGCACTTCCTGGTGTGGCAGAAGTGCTGAGGTCCAGGGCTCTCCAGGCATTGGGGTGTCCCCTGGCGGTGACCACAGGCCCCTACACGGTTGAGCCCCCAAAGGAACCAGGACGGTCACCCCCACATGGTCTGGGGAAGGCGCAAGCCCTCCTCCGGTCCTCCCGGTCCACCTGGGCGTTCCGGCCAGGTCGCCACCCCAGCCATCTTTGACATAATAAAATTAGTTTTTTCAGAATTTTGGTCTGAGGTTATGGTTATTTAGTAAGCAGGCTCAAGTCAGAACTGGCCCTGTAAAATCTTTATATTGAAAAGTTTACAATTTCACAATTTTTATGTCCTATACTTAACTTTTTTGTTTAAACGAGGCAGGTCTTCATGATAAAAAATATGGATGGAAAAACTGTTAGCAATAATGGCATAATTCCTTATTGTTCTACTATAAATTGCTTTTAGAACTATCAATCTATAATGGCAGAATAAAAATATGTTTTTGTTTTGTTATGCTACTTATTGGAAATAATAGGTAAATGTTATTCTCATGCTGAATAAAATATATCAAGATTTAGAGATGCAGTGTTTTGGGTACATGGCCTTCTTCAAGTGTGTAACTCTGAACCATTTCAGTGTGGGAATAATTTATTTATAATCTGTTTTTTCCTTTTGGAGATGCACACTGACACAGCCTTTCACTAATTCATTTGAATAAGATATCAAGCACTAGTGATGAGCAAAACTGAATTTGCAGTGAAACTAAAGGCATTTTAACACTTAGTTTACTTGATGCTTTTTTTTAACTCTGGTGTGATCTCTTTGAAAGTCTGGTTCATTTAGGTAGATGTGAACACACTAATCACATTCTGGTGTGGACCAAAATAACCATACTGATACCCTTTGGAGAGGTACCAAGTATGAATGTGATCCAATACAGAACTGATCTAACTACATAAAATGCTGTGGATTATGGGTGAATGTTTGTGTGCTGTGGTAGTCATGCTAAGTGTCTGCTATGTGTAATTAGTTAATTTCATTCATAGCATGGTAAGTTGAGGTTTAACATGAAGTAATGAAAACAATAAAAAGGTAAAAATAAATACACACATAGGTACAAATGTGTTACAGTTATCATTAGACAAGTCGGACAATTACTGTTTGATCAGAGCAAGCCTAGCACCTGATCAGGCACCTGATCTATGCCCCTCATGACAATCATAAGGCAGTTGAGAAAGAAAAAAAAGAGTGTTAATTCACTTACAATCAGGTTGCTGAAAACACATAGAGAGGTGGCTTGTCAGACTGATGATAAAACGCCCCAATGTTAAACCACAAAAGTGATGCCAGCAGGTGGGGCGTCCTTTTAATATGATTGCGTTTTGGGAGGTGATGTGGATGCACTAACTTTGTCATATTTAGTAAATGTTAATCATACATTCCAAAATGAACATTATTAAGAAACCAGCTGTGTAAGCCCGTGCTGTAAAAAGCCCAGGCTCCTCGAAACCATGGATTCTGGCATTTCAATCAATCAATCACATCGGTTGTGCATTAGCGGCTAAGCGAGTTTCTCTTTTGTCAGCAGTTTCACTTTGGCATTAGAATCACTTTCTTTCAGCGTCATGCTTGTAGCCTCGCACTTCCGGGCTGGACAGACAGACACACACACTTCCACGCGTATTTGTTTATATATAAGATAGTTGTAGGAATTAAGATGGCAGACATGCGATTTGAGAACCTAAATTGAAGTTATGTCCATATGTTGGCTACTGGGGAGTAAATACCCACCATCATACAGTGAAATGGACCTCACCTAACACATCTGCTGTCATAAAAGTGAAGCACATTAGTGTGTGCCTTCAGCTGAGAGCCTGCCTTCTGTTGTCCACTCGCCTGTTTGAAACGTGCCCTTTTTGGACCGTGCGTAATTAATCACACTTTTCAAGTATTTTGAGTTATTCAATAATAGGCATCTTGTTTATAGAGCTGTCTTTGGTAAATAAACCAAATAATTATGGAAAATGCAGTGGTGTGGAAGCACAACTGTTGTCGATCCTTAATGGTATTTTTTCATGGGAAAAAAAAGTTTCTTCCAATTGAAAGAAGTCCACGATATACTCATAGCATGTTTACTGGTTAAGTTTAGTTTTCTTGAAAGTTTGTAGTGTGAAACACAACTGACCTAATTAGAAATTGTAACAAAGTAATGAAACATTCCCACATTAGGACTATGCAAATAGACTCAAAGTGTGAAAACTCGTTAAGTGTTTCGCCTCGGAAAGAAATTTGCAAAATTTGTTTTGCTTGGATTCCTGCCTTGCATCCTGTGTTGGCTGGGATTGGCTCCAGCAGACCCCCATGACCCTGTAGTTAGGATGTAGTGGGTTGGATAATGGATGGATGGATGGATGTTTTGCTTGGCTTCAAGCGAAATTCATGCCATTCACACAAGAAGAAAAGTCTTTAGTCCTCTCTGAAAGTGTATTCATTCTCCATGTGTCTGTCTACCATTTACTATTTAAGTAAAGATGTTTAGTCAAAAAAAAAAAATCACCAGAGTTGGACATGTCCTCAGCTAAGATAAGGCAGTTGTTAGGCAACAGAAGAAAAAGCCCTTCCCGTGTTGTGAGACTTTTCTGTTAAGAAAACCCAGTAATGTGCAGAATGGCGTATTTCAAAAAGTCTTTGACATATCCAGCATGTCACGTTTTAAAAATACTGCAAGCCTCTGCGGTAATGTGAATGAATAGAATTGATTTTACGGATGCAGTATAGTTTATATACTTTACACAGCTGCAAACAACACTGGTAAACGCATAGGTATGAACAAGGCTTTAAGGAGCAGTATTCCTTGTTTTCCATTAAAAATAAACAAAAAAACTCCAATTCACCAAAAAAATTGTTTAGTTTCACATTTTGTAATTGTGAAATTGCCTACAAAATGAATTTTTGTGTCAGTTTTGAGAAACTTTATGCTAATTGAAACTTTTCCTGTTCCGCTCCTCACTAAGAGACACAAAAAAAATTAACAACATGGCAAAAATCAAGACAATAACTTGTCATAAAATGTTGTGGCTGTTTCTTTAGAGTAGTGACTAGAGGCTCTTATGGCCAGGGGTTAAGATGAGTTGCACAGGTGTATACTATGTAACACTTGAGGTCTGCAATCATGTATTGTTTATGGTTCACAAGTGTTAAACACCATGCCACCATGCTGTCCTTCAAAGAAAAGGTCAGTTATACTTTATTACCAACTAAAATTTCAGGTTTATTTTCTCCATTCAGCATCTCGTTCAGCAGTATCTGACTTAAGAGAACAATTAGTTATCAGTCTACTTGTAGTTTTCCATTTAATTTTCAAGTATATTTCATAGCTAAGCCCTTTGCACAGCAGTCATTTTACATAAATAAATGATCATTGCAAAAGGCATAGGGACTGACTTGATATGTTTACAATGCTACATCACAGAGAGAGAGATGTGCTTTATCATATTTTATTACAGTGACTAAAAATTTATAGATCAGCCTGCTGTCTGAAGCTGGAGTGTGTTATGTGTATTACCTTCCACTTTAAATGAATTGATTCTCCCTAGGATTCAAGGAGTTATATTTAAGGCAGGTTATCCTGCTGTAGGCTGTTATTTGTTTTAGGATTCACAAGTTTAGGGAATGTGTTTCAAAAGTTCAGTGTATGTTCAATTAATAAAAGAAAGCAGAGAGCAGCAAACTGTAATCTGCTCAGTTAGCCAATAGAAGGTATCATTTTGCTTGACTTCTCATTGCAACCATAATAGCTAACATGGTACAACACCCTACTATTCTGAAGACATCTGTTCTGTTCTGTGGGGATGATGGTGCCTTGTGACAACGGATGTCCCATCCAGGATTGGTTCTAACCAGATGCCGCTGCAATACGCTGCACCTCCCTGTGACCCTGCATCAGATATAGTTTCATAAAATAACGGTGACAATGTAGTTTGCTTTCTAGAACTGAGCGTTATAGTGTTCAGGGGTGATTTGCTTATGAATATGACTTTATCCATTTTTTCTCTGTATATTTTCTGCTGAATAAATGCTAATTCTTATCTACTATACATAAACAGGTGAGTGTGCCCTGAAATGGACTGGCAAATCCAGTGTTAGTTTTCATGTTTGCACCTATCAGCTGGACAGGAAAATGACTTCTTGCCTAGCCGGAGGTTTATAAAGGATGGACCCATATGACAGGTGGCAGAAGTCTGTCCCCAACGGCGCCATCTAATGGTACCCAGGGTCCCAGACAAGCCTGTACTTCCAGATTCCAACTCCTATGTACAGTAATCCTGCAGGTTTTCAAGCTGGGATGCCTTGGGAGGACTACAGCCGGCTGTCATATGGGGGATGGAAATGCTCCCAGTCTCCGGCTTCCTCTGGTCCATCCTTTATATTCCTCTGGCCAGGCAAGAAGTCATTTTCCTGTTCAGCCTGCATACCCTCCTGTCCTTCACAGCACTTATACACCAAATGCTGCCACCCTAAACTAGATACATGGTCCACAAAACAGATGGATAGATTAAATTTATTCATTAATCTAGAAACTATTACCTTTATACAAAGGCATAAAAACTATTATCTAAATTCCACAGAAACAAAACAAAATTGAAACATTTCAGTTGTTCAGTGAAGAAGACAAATGTATATAAATGATACAATACAATACAATTTATTTTTGTATAGCCCAAAATCACACAAGGAGTGCCACAATGGGCTTTAACAGGCCCTGCCTTTTGACAGCCCTCCAGCCTTGACTCTCTAAGAAGACAAGGAAAAACTCCCAAAAAACCCTTGTAGGGAAAAAATGGAAAAAACCTCGGGAAAGGCAATTCAAAGAGAGACCCCATTCCAGGTAGGTTGGGCATGCAGTGGGTATCAAAAAAAGGGGGTAAATACAATACAATACACAAAAGAGAACAAAAGTAATCCTCAATACAATATAATAGTTCAACAGAAATATTACAAGTACAGAGCAGAATTCAACAGTAGATGATATTACAAAATACGATGATCAGTCTAAATATACATTATGAATAACTGCATTCCGTCTTTCTTGTTCTAAAATTTTACTTTTTAATTTTAAAAAATCAAATGTGTTATTTAATGTCCAGATGCGTGGGACTGATATAATCAAAGAAACTGTGACAATTTTTCATTCACCTATACAAGGAATCACACTTCCCTTTGGCTGTTCAAAGAACATTTGGCAAATTCTTTTTACATTCACAAGTCAGTTAAGGGTACAAAAATCCCCGAATAACATCCTGAACAAGAAGACCACTTAACTAGTGAAATGAGAGCTGATTAGGTTCACTCTCCAGTTGCATTTTCCCAGTCTGATCGGGTTTCTTTGTATTTCACATGCTGCTATATTGACATTCTTTTTAAACAATTTAGGTTTACAGCCTAGTTGTCTTTATTGCCCACAATGAAAACTGTGGTCAAAGTCATAAAAACCACCATGACTACAGTAAGGACAACTTCCAGGCAAGACCGTCCTGTAGTTTGCCTTTAAGGCAGCTTTTCAGCTATGTCAATATTGTACCTCACACAGCCCATCTGCAGTCTTTCTCCATGATTTACCTTATATATTGATGATTTCCTGTAATAATTTGTAACATGGATCCTTCATAATGTGGATCCTTGGTCTTGTATACTGTAATAAGTGGAGACCAGAGGCATGGAAAGGTTTGGGGCAGCCACCCGTTTAATCCGGTATCCTGGCTGCAAACGTCTTTGATGCATTGCATACATGTTTACACAACAGAGTCCAAAACAGAACTGCCTGCCAGAGCAAAGGCAGTGTGCTTTATAGCAGAGAGGGCGGAAGTGATGTCGTCCTCTGGGCCGGAACCGGAAGTGACTTCATCCTGGGGGTCGGAACCGGAAGTGACCTCATCCTGGGGGCCGGCACCGGAAGTGATGTGTCCTTCCTGGAAATGGCGGCTCCTGGTGAGATTTCCCAGGTAAGACCTGCAGAGAACTCAGAAAGAGCGTCAGCGTACCCCGCCCCCCCCTTGGCAGATGTATAAACAGTATGTTCTAGGCCCTTCAGCTGCCTCCCATGCACACGTGTGTGACAATACTTAATATAAAGATTTCGAAAAGAAAAATTTGGGAAACCTTTCTCTTCAAATGATGTTTCAATCTGCAAGAATCGGAAGTCAAATTTGTATAGGAAGTTGCTATCTTTAGAGCAAGCATACACAACACCTTTCCCACACAGAAAGAAAAAAAATGTTCTCTTCTGTTGGCTGATACAAGTATATGATTACATAACTGTGCTTTGTTAAGCAGGATAAAATTAATATATACGGCATACTGTCAGATGGAGCATCATATATTAACTAAAGAGCCTGTTTGTGACTGACATACTCTTCATGTTTCAGCTGCTGCTTCCTCCTGACTTTAAATCATTTGAATCCTGAAAAAAATTAATTTCCGTTCTTGCTATATACGTTGTAATAAAAGAAATAGAAAATAGTGAAGGGCTGGGGTTCCTCCATTGTATAACCCTATTTGATAAGGTTGTCACAACAATGATTGGAAAAAAAATGACCTATGCCATTAGCTGGAAACAGATCGACTGTGGGTGTGCTTCAACACCTCTGTAGAGGAGCTCCATCACCCTCAGGTGCGGGTTTGCTAATGAATGTTGACTTCCAGTCTCTTGCCTGCTTATACTGAGCAAAAAGTGGAACAGGTGGGGTTTTCAGAACTGTGGAGGAAGTGACAGAAAGGTATTATGACAGTTCATGTAACAGCTGTAAGAACAACCAAAAATGCCCAACCTTTAACTGATACACCGTGGCTCTTCTACAGTGAACACGGTGACTCTGTTTATTTTTGTATAGCCCAAAATCACATAAGAAGTGCCACAGTGGGCTTTAACAGGCCCTGCCTCTTGACAGTCCATCAGTCTTGACTCTCTAAGAAGACAAGGAAAAACTCTTTTAAAAAAACCCTTGTAGGGAAAAAATGGAAGAAACCTTGGGAAAGGCAGTTCAAAGAGAGACCCCTTTACAGGTAGGTTAGGCGTGCAGTGGGTGTCAAAAAAAGGGGGTCAATACAATATAATACACAGAACAAAACACAAGTAATCCTCAATACAATATAATTGTAAAATAAAAATATTACAAGTATGGAGCAGAATTTAACAGTAGATGATATCACATAATATGATTTAGATTTGTTTAGAGCCCTGGAGATCTCAGCCATCAAGCTGCCTCCCCCTATTGGCCATTCCACAGCTGAGACTGACAATCCGATGAAAGGACCCCTCTACCTGATGATTCCTGCAATCCTCCATCAGAGATGACTTTACCTTAGGCAGGCAAAACAACTTGGCAGGTTGGCAGTGGCACCAAGTGCCACAATTGAGTACTGAGAAGAGAAACAGATTAGGTGAGGGTTACTAATAAATTATAATTTATCATATTACTTATATTGTAGTGCTAATGACCAACAACTGAGATGCAGTCTGTACAGTTAATCAGTAGCTCTAGTCAGGATATGCTAAACTGAAGTAGTGAGTCTTCAGCCAGGATTTAAAAGCTGAGACCAAAGGGGCACCTCTTATAGTAGCAGTTTAGGGGCCCTGTAACTAAAGGCTCAACCTCCCACAGTTATTTTATTAATGCTTGGAATCATAAGCAGACTGGCATCTTGAGATCTTAATGTGAGCTCTGGTTTCTGAGTCATGATAAGTTCAGGCAAGTAAGGCAGACCTTGGCCACTTAAGGCTTTAAAAGGAAGATTTTGAAATCTGCCCTAAACTTAACCGGGAGCCATTGTACAACTGTGTAGTATTATTGCTAAACATCCATATTTTTGGCATTTTGAGTAGGACAGGTTATGAGACCAGTTCAGGATCACACTATGAGTTGAACATGAGGATTAAACTGTCACATATTCACTACGCCTCACTGTTGCACATGTATGTCTGGACCAAATTGTTTTCCATCAGGTGAAAAAAGACTGCCTGGGCACAGTTAAATCAATGAATATCATTTGCCTGCCTATTTTTATATTTTTGATGATTTATAGGTCATCTTCCACACATATCCTGCAATTTGAACCTCTTGCGCACACACCTACCCATCTATTCTCTATGAACCCATTTATGTCAATAAAAGGTTCCCTGTGGGATTAAATCACAAACAACATTTATTTGTATATCTCATTTTCATTCAAATGATGTAGCTCAAAGTGCTTTACAAGATGTCAAAGAAGTAATTACACACAATGGAAAAAAATTAAAATCAGATGAGAAAAATAATGCATAAATAGTACACAAAATATAAATAATACACAGTTACATATGATAGGTATATAAATATAAAGTGCTATTTTTTTGCAGATTGTCAAGCTGTCGTGTAAGATGGGCAACAATGAAAAGAGAAGTGTGTAGGGAAATTACCTTCTCTCACACCAAAAATCTTAATGTGATGCAAACCTGTGGGGGGCGCTATACAGTGATTGGCAATCAGTGAACCTAGTGAGATGATCATCAGCTCCAAAAAAGAAAAATGGGAATTACATGCTGGAAGATCCAGACAATGTGCAAGAAAATGGTGAGCAGATTGTCTTCTTGGAACACAGACAAGACAGCTGCGTGCTTAGATTCAATTTATATGGTTTCATTTACATATCAAAGCAGCTGGAAAGATGCATTTTCTTTATATGTTGTATATCGTCAACCACATTTCTTTTTTATGTTTGTTATTTTGGACTGTAAAGAGGCACCACAGTGCAGGACAGCCATGACAGTTAAATGGTGCTGAATGTCCTGTATGACATACCTGATAAAGGCTAAACAGCTGAAAGGTCATGTTTTTAGTTTTCTTTTTAATGTTTGTGAATGTAACTTTACCTATTTTTCATTTTGAGTGTGTTTATGGCATTGACTGTTATCAAATTTCCACTTTGAACAGTTAAAGGAAGTCAAGATAATGAGGAAGACAGATAAAAAGTTGATTCACTAAAGATCAAATCAAATTTAACTTGTGACTTATAAATTATATATACAGTACAATATGTAGTAAAATCCTTAATCAATGTAATAAACTAAACTATGTATTTGTTATTAATTCAGATAAATTCCAACCTAGTTATTTAGGCAATGTATCCAAAGGTGCATCATTAGAAGCAAATTATGTAAATATTACATTACAAATTTATTCCAACAACAAAAAAAGAAAAACATTTGGATAGCACTAATTTAATAATGTTCAAATATTAAAAATCTTGCATTCAAAGGGAAATTGGTAAAAAAAAAAAATCTGGAAACAATATACTTCAAAGAAAAACTAGAATGCTTCAGGCAACTTTGACCGGGAGCCATAAAATAACGCAGCATGAAAAAAATGTTTATTTTTTGCTTAACATTACAATAGGCGGCATGCAGGAGAAAAACTAAAGACAAAGAACAGAGGAGAAAAAAGCAAATCTTGCTCAACAGTGTTTCTCTTGTGTCATACTGTTTCAGAGACAGAGAAAAGACAGTGATAACAACAAAAGATCATGATTGTGAATAGAGATGCATCAACAAATTCTCTTGAATAAAAGAAACCCTTGATCTACATACACATTTTTTTAAGTAACCTACCTGGTCTACTTGGTCTGGAATGTTAATTGAAAAATGATGGAGAATGTCAGGTCATTGCCCGTGTCTCATCTTGTGGCTTCATTTGCTTTGCCCTTTCTGCTGTTTCCTGACCCTACCTACTCTTATTTGCTAATTATTTTCTGCTCAGTCAAAAAAGTGACTTTGAAGAGGATCAGATGTACAAAAGCTGCAGATATTAGAGCTGCAGTTACCCGAGGGATGTAAAAGACACCCATTTGCCCTTCTCTTTGCTGTCACATTAGTTATGGTTTAGCCAGAGCTGTAGCCCTGGATCAGGTTTATTCTTTGTTTGTTTAATAGTTTTGTAATTTTAGAAATATCATTTGGCTTTTATGTTGTTGATGTTTATGATATAGATGTGATTTTCTATTTTATGTAAATTCAAATTTTTTGTGTATTAGTTGATCATGTTTTTTGTGGGCGGAACCCTAAGAGGTGGGGCTACCCTGATGTCACTGCCCCTCAGCTTTTATACTTAAGGCTGGGGTGTAGGTCCTGCTGTGCTTCTTTGACATTGAAAAAGAGAATTATTGTTGGTATTCATTTCCTGGTTTCTATATTTCTGCTTCTGCTTTTGACTTTTGATTACTGGAATTTATCTTTAGATTTGTTTGCTGTGTGTCCTGTTCTTAATTTTTTCCTTTCTGCAATTTTTGTGCTTCCATTTTGTTTATTCAGATAAATGTATTTATTTATAAAGATTTCTTGTTAGTTTTGCCTCTCTGACCAGAAGTTTCACAGATTCTTGTCCCAAAAAGGGGATATTTTTAAATGTTTCAGGCCAGCTTCCCATTTTGGACCTCTTCAAGCCAAAGTCTGTCTGTGGAGTTTGGTGTCAGACTG
The DNA here is from genome assembly GCA_026402145.1 of Polypterus bichir lapradei. Lineage (NCBI taxonomy): Eukaryota > Metazoa > Chordata > Cladistia > Polypteriformes > Polypteridae > Polypterus > Polypterus bichir. The sequence continues at coordinate 65,073,447 of JANRMT010062835.1, read as the reverse complement.
CCTCGGGTGAGACCTACCTCTAGTTAGACCAGTAAAGGTCCTGGCTTGATTTGTGTGTATTTTTGAAGGCTTTTCACTCTTGTCACCATTTTGTGTGAACTTGATTATAACATTAGTTCACTTCACTTTTTTTTTTTTTTAAACTCACGGCTCAGAGCTTATCAAGGTGGCACTAGGGCTACATTCCTGACTTTTTAGAATGTATTCTCAGTGTCTTTTGTCTCCATTTTTGTTACTCATTTTTATCAGTTTTTATTTGAGCGTACAGGCATCTCCTACTTTAGGAAATGGCCACTTTATGAAAATTTGCAAATTTGAAGTAATACTCAATATTTAAATTCCTTTAAATGTAAAAGTTAAAGTGATAAAGCATAGTTAACCTCCTTAGTGTTAGATCCAAACATCACTCAGGCTGTAAAAAGAGTGCAACAGTACAGATGCATCAAGACCCGAGGTTTACTCGGGCTGTAAAAGAAACCAACAGCGTTAGTGCCAAGCATTACTCGGGCAACAGTATCTTAACCTTGGCTCCTAATGGCGTCTTGTAAGAAAGCAGTGATGACGAAGTGAATTCATTACAGGCAGTGAAAATGAAACGAACAGTGAAACCAAAAGTGATGCTTGCATCTCTCGCACATGTGCAATGTGCAGTTCATATTTGTATTATTATTCATTATTATTAGTGCCATTATTACACTTCTGATTTTGTACTTTTAGTGTTTTGTATGTTTTAGAGTAGAAAGATGCCAAAAAATGCAATGCTTTTTACATGTTTTTTGAGAAAAAAAATGTAACGCTATGGAAGTTAAACAGCTTTATTACACAGTATTTAATGAAGGGAAATATCTTTTTACGTGTTGTTTTGATGGCAATTTTATCATTCAAATACTTCTGGAAGTTTTCATGTATTTTGGTGTTATTTGATCAAAAATGGGAGGTCATGGTTCCCATTTAAATTAATCGTAATTAGGTTTTTATTTTACAAAGTGTCAGTAAAGAAAGAATTTTTCAGGAATGGATCAGCTTCATTAATTTTCAATAATTGATTGTCTCTTAGGTAATTATTTTATAATAGTTTTTGCTATGTTTTATGACTGTTTAATTCTGCTTAATTGTTTTATGTTGTTCTCTATAAATATGGAGTCTGAGGGTGTAATGACCTCACAGGGTGGCAGCAGTTTTAACTGCAATGGAGTCGGGAGATGGAACATAAAAGTAATAATGAGCCAAGGTTGAAACTGGGAGGGTGAGATACAGATAAACAAATGCCAGGACATGAGACAAAATTGTAAGTCAAGAGATGTAGAAAATGCAAGCTGTGAATCAAATACAGAAAATGATTTATAGCAGAATGTTAACAATGATAATGCTAGTTAGTTTAAGTTTTGAATTAGTCACAAACTTTATATCACCAGCGGGCGGAGTGGTGGCTCTAGGTATTTGCAATGGTAATCAGAAGGTTGCCGGTTTGAAACCTGTAAATGTTAAAAGTGACTCTACTTCATTTGGCCCTTAAGCAAGGCTCTTAACCTGCTATTGCGCCGCCCTGGGTATGAAGTTACTCTGCATCCAGCCCTGCATGTAAGGCCCTCCAACCTGCAGGAAAAATCCTGGGGGTTAGTGGCAGAATTGGCACTCCAGCCACCATAAAAAAACCTCACACTGGTTCTATTCCATCTGAACTAATGTGGTGCTGAGGTGTCACCTGCAACATGGCTGCACTTGGGTCCTAATTTGGGTTCCTGAGTTGGGGTTGTGGAGTTGTAGAGGAGCAGCAGTCATGTGGTGGGTGCGGCAATGCACTGTATCAGCACGTGCTCCTAACCTCTTTCTTTATACCACTGAGGTCATGTGTCTCACACTTCCGGACCTCTTACCTAGCAAAATGCTGCCAACTGTGCTTTACATACAGCAAAGTAATTGGCGTCTAAGGAAGGGGCATTTCAAATTTAACATGTTCGGAAACATCTTAAATCAAAGCAAAAATCCAGACCATTAAATTCCATGTAATGTAAAACTCCCCAATATACAGGGTGAGTCAAAATTATGTTAACATTTGAATGGTGGAAACAATTTATTCACAAAACATACTTCATATGTGCAAGATGATTTACAGCAATGTCTCAACCGGTTTGCCACACATGTACCATATGTGGCACATAAATTGTCCACAAAACTTGTATATAAGTATATACATAGCAGTACCATTAGTGTTAACAAAATTTTTACTCACCCTGTACTATCTCTATTGTTTTTGCAGGCCAAGGAAAAGGCTTTAAAAAGGTAAATTAATAAAAATGAAAGGAACAAAATCCAGATCGTCATGCCTTGGGGTATTAGGGCTCAGATGTATGCTGTGATTATGGCAGTCACCTGAGGTTGCACTATTTGAGGACTCTTTGGGCTCCAGCCTAACTTCTGAGACATTGTGTAGTCTCACCTTTTACTTTAGCGTCTCTTTTCTGAGATGGTAAATATCTTGAAGTTAAAGCAGTTGTTGTTTTGAAAACGTTTTTTCTTGGTGGAGAATTATAGGAAAAGTTCTTGCCTTAGAGAGTTATTCTCCTCTTTGTAGAGTAATCTTTTGTTAGTAATTCAAGGTATTAGTGTTTGGAATTTTGAACGTTTTTGGGGTGTGTTATGGTTAGGGAATCCTTCCCTTGCTGTTTTATTGTGAATTTAGTTGTTAAAAGTTTCTTGGGAGCTTGAAAGACTCCAAATTTCACTTAAAAAGTTTGATGTTTTCTTTGTTGAATGTTTTTCATGTTTTTAGAAAACGTGTTCCCTTGAATTTTTTTTTAATAAATGTGGGATATAAATCATGGAGAATCCACTGCATCCACTGAACAGTGTCATCTCCAGACAGAGGAGCAGCTTTAGCAACAGACTGCTGTCACTGTCCTGCTCCACTGACAGACTGAGGAGATCGTTCCTCCCCCACACTATGCGACTCTTCAATTCCACCTGGGGGGGTAAACACTAACATTATACAAAGTTATTGTCTGTTTTTACCTGCATTTTTATCACTCTTTAATTTAATATTGTTTTTTATCAGTATGCTGCTGCTGGAGTATGTGAATTTCCCCTTGGGGTTATTAAAGTATCAATCAATCAATCAATCAATCAATCAATCTATCTAATATAAAGAATAGTTTGTTTTGGTAAGTGGGTTTTTTAATTGCCTAGGCACCTATTGTGCTTAATAGATAATTTAATGTAATAAATTTAATTAAAATACTGTAAGCTTAACTAGTGTGTAATAGTTTTAAGGGTTTCTTCTTTCCTTTTATGAGCAACAGTATCATAACACTTGTACTGTTAATTATTTCAGGTTTTATCATAGCTTTCAACAAACAAGATTCCTTTCAAGCTTCACATTTTCATTTTTTTATTTACTTTCTTATTATCAGTCTGTTCTCTTAATTGTTTCAAAATTGCTTCCCTTGAAAAAGGCAATTAAAAAACAGGAGGCTCCGGTACAAATGACAATGAGCCCTTAAAAGGAGATGTTAATTCACTCCATTCACATTTGTGTGCTCATCTTCAAACAGGCGCTTTAATAGCAGCATTGTAAAAGAAATAAAAGAGGAAAAAAAATAAATATGTTCCTGTAAGTGGAACACAGAACTCCTTGCTAAGCTTCTTTGCTAAATTTGCTTAACAGAGAATTTGTAGATTGGCAGATTAAGTGTATTCCTCCATTCATTTTAATGACAGCCTCCCAAAGCCTCCTGTTAACCATTGCACCATGTTTAAATGTGGAAGCAAGAAAATAATCAACCATGTTCATTATTCTTGGAATGTAGTTTAATAAAGGAATAAGTAAGAGATGAATAAGTGAGGCACAGTGTTGGTTCAGGGTTGAAATTTGAGAAACCTAAATTAATGCCAGACTCAATCACTTCACAACGATAATGTACTGCAAATGACCAAAACGTGGCAAGTGCTATCACTTGGGTATCATTTGCCTTCTATAAAGTAAATAATAAGTTGGATTTTTTAAAATTATTTTGTCATGTGCATAATATGCATACATTGACATAAAAGATATTTTCTTACTCATTAATCCAATTGAATATTAAAAACTCCAAAGTTTAAGATCTCATGTGCAAAGTGAACACAACAGAACACCAACTGAGATTGTAAGACACAGTTTTCATCGTGTTTAATGTGAAAGTTTTTGTTAGGGTTGAAACAAGAAGATCATATAGTCTCACCAGAGTTAATTCCACAAAAAATCATTTTAAATACACACAAGTTAATTTTGAATTCTTGTATCACATTAGTTATTCATTTGGAATTATTCATCATTTTTATTTTCCATAATGAAGATGTTGTTCAATAGTGTAAGTGCTATGCTTGTTGCTTGACTTTCATCAAACCTGAAGCAATCCCAACCCCACCTTTGAGTTTGAAGAAAAAAAGCACTCAAAATAATTAGACACACACAGAGCTCTTCTATGATGACAATCATTATTTAAATAAAGATCACTGTAATATTGTTTAAACAAAACTGCTAGCATCTTTTAAGAAAAAAAATCTGAACTATGTATTAGGTATTTAAAAGTAATAAAGGTGGACAGCCTTGTTTCTGATTTTCGGTATATTTACAATCTATCTTTCAATTCAATTATAAAATGTTTCTTAAAAGACACAAACGTAATCAAAGTCCATCATATGTGTTTCACATTTCTAATGAAACTATGGAGCGCTGCAGTTACCTGCACGTAACAACAAGACATAATGACTGAGTTGTGATTGATGTTGTAGATTCAAGCAAATGTATTCTTTGAATCAATATCCGGAGCTGGCTTCATGCATTTTATTTTTTTTCCCAGCATTTCTAATATACGCATGAAGATGGATGAATAATTAACTAGAAACATCATAAAGCTGAAATGTAATGAGTTGAAAGTAATCCCTGCAATAGTCCTTAAGCTGGCACAACCAGTGTACAGTACAGTTTAGGACCACCACGTCCCTTCATACTGATATCAGTTACATTTCTCTTCACAATTGGAGTCATCTTTTGAAATTTTTTAAAATAGGCAAAATCCTACTGCATCCTTTAGATTTTTGTATCATTAAGTAAAACCTGAAAAGCAGTAAACAATATTTCATGTTTTGATCTCTTTACTAAGTCTCATCAAGAAACCTAATAATGTTTTTTTGATCCAAATTTACTTGCATTTCTAATTTTTACATTTTTTCGGTTAACTATGTGGCTTGCTATTCAGCTTGCATGTATCTTGTGTTAAAATGTATACCACACTTAATTAAGTTTTTTGAATATTTTGTAAAACTCTCGTATACTATAGTATGGTATTTATAGTGAAGTGTGTCTGGAGATTATTCACCAAAAAATCTACTTTTTATAATCCTTATATATGTTCTCATTATTCAGTAATGATCACTATTTATCTGTAATTACTATTATTTCATCTGATGGAGTTTAAACTGCAATGCAGAATTAGCAGCATACAGTGATACAGGTGCTATGCCATTCCATCCATCTCTCCATCTGTTTACCTATCAATGTAATCAATTGTTGATCTTAGGCATAGACTGTCCCTATTGAATGCTAGGCCCATCTATTGTTGATTTTTTATGTGAAAAACTGCTGTTTTGCATAAAAAGAATGTGTATGTATATAATGAGATTTCTGAAAACTTTCGAGACCCTCTCCTATGGTGCTGCATGCTGAAATGTAGTTGACACGTCTGTCGAGGGCTTGTTTGTCGCTGAGGCAACCTCTGGTTTGCAGCAAAACCAAGGCAACTGCAAGTTCACAACCTCCCCGTGTAACACATCTGTCACCTGATGGTGATGTAAGGAACAGTATAACCCAGCCACCGGCCTGGTCTCGTCACTATGCTGTGTCTGTGTGTATTGAAGTGGTACCTCTCACTTGAATAAATACCCTGGCTGGTCCTGTTTTGATTGGAATAAAGTTGCTTTTCTTGAAGACTTTGGACTCAGCGTCTTCTCTCGGGTGCAAGGCAGTGACTCACGCGTCACATATATACATGTGTATATAGTCACACATGTGCGTATAACAATTACCTTCCAGGCTTTGACAAAGTAAGCGATAGCACCTTGGGACAAGACGGTGTACAGGTACTAACCATTTCTTCTCTCTCCAGTGCAGCTTGGGAAAGACGTCCCAGGACCATGCCTAGCCCATCCCACAATGCCCAGAGAAGACTCTGTCCTGAACATCATAAAAACAAGTAGTCTTGGAAGAAGATGTTCATCCTAAATCTGAACCTCAAAGGAGACAGAGCTCCTGCTGAAGTGGGCTTTTTGGGCTCATTTTTGCATGATTGGCCGCGGGTGTTATTTCTTTTATTTTTAAATATATGTTCTTTCAGTAAGAATAAAATAGGAAGTTTTTTTAATTGAAAATGAGTCATACTTTGGGTGAGTATGGTTATGTTTCATATTCAGACTGGTTAGCAGGTGCTGGCAGTAACTCTACATTAACTTAGGTGGTGTTATGTTACAGCCAGGGTTTGTTTCAAGGCCTAGGTTTATTTTTCTTTTTATTGTCAATTCTGTGAATTTTGAAGTATTATTTGTCACATGTTTATTTTGTATGTATGTTTTGTTATTTTAGTTGTACTTATTTATTATTTAAGATGTATATATTGTGCATGTGTGTTTTTTAATTTATACATTCCTTGTTTTCTGTAAGTGAATCCCAAGAGGCAGTGCCACCATTATATCACTGCTGATTGACCCCCCTCAGCCATTATATTTCAGGCTGGGAAGTGGGACCCTCAGAGGTTCATTGAAGTAGTTGTAGTGAAGTTCTTATTAGTATGTATTGTGTTGGATTTTCTGGTTTATTGAATTTTTACTACTCTTCTTTGGGTTTTGCTGTTGAATTTTGGATTTGGACTCATTTGCTTGGGATTGCTCTTTTAGGAAAATCCTTTTTGCCTTTTGTTAATTTTATGCTTTCTTCTGATGCATATAAAATCAAATCTTGATTTTAAAAAGGTTCTTTGTTGGTCATATCCTTCCAAGCCAAAGATTTTATGGTTTTCCCTTTCCCTTCAAGAGCATTTTGGTATATATGTATTCTTCTATAATTCAGTATTTCAGAACTATTTATCCAGAGCTCCATTTTGGGTCTGTACAGGCTTAGGAGCCTGCCATTTGAGATTGGGGTCAGGCTGCCAATAGTGAAGCCTGTCTTTGAATTCCGTATCAGGGGACTACTTTTTAGATATTTTAGGTCGGCACCCCTTTAATCATTTTGTGTGCAGTAAATCACAATGGATGGGAGATTGTCCATAAGTTCAAAGTCATTGATGTAGATAATTCATCATTACAAAGCAGACCATTATTTTCAAAAAATTATATTATGGATATTAGAAAATGGCTGAAATCAAACATTAACTATATTAATTACAGGTGAGACTAAAAAGGGGTCTGATATAGCAGATGAATAATGCCAAATTAATAATAACAGATCAGCTGATAAGTATTAGGAAGGTTTAGAAGTGCATATTAATGAAAAGGCTAAAGCAGCACTACATGACAGAACTTCAGTTCCCAACAGCCTCAGGATAACTGCGCCACTAGGTAGCTTCAACTGTTGTGTTGGATTATTAATCAGGCAGCTATGGATGCAAACTAGCAAGCAGGGGTCCTAGTGGTGAGGTGCACAAAAGGAGATTCAGTCAACTCAGGGTCTGAGGAGTAACTATATGTAGCTTGAAATAAATTTGTAACTTGGGAAATATTCCGGCTGGTCATTGGAACGTTACATGTTGCTTTTCCTGTCTTCTGCTGGGAGAAAGAAGATGGGGCACTGGATTTAAAAGGAAGATGAGCATCTTTTGTGTTCTTTGTTACCTCACTTGGATTACTAATGCCCACAGTTTTTCTTGGATTTGTGTTTTGTGTTCCAGATCTGCTTGTTCATGAGGATTTGACTGGGTTGGAAATCATTGTCTATGGAGTGTGCTCCTTCCATTACAGATCATCAATGGACAATATCTTCATTGAAGTCTAATTTTACATTTCCTTTATAAAGTTGTTTACTGCAGACAATTTATTCATCCCCATCATCTGCATTCTGGTACTGGACTGTGTTATGGACTGTGTTTGTTAGTATTTAATATTAAGGGCATATAGTCTGTGGGATTTTTTTGTATCTGTGTTTAATGAATTAGTTATCATCATCTGAGTTTATATGGGTGGGCTCTGGGTTTCACATTATTTGATTCATTGTTTTTCCTTCATTGTTTATTCAATACATTCTTCTTCATTATTTAATTTTGCAACAGTGTTTTGTGTGAGTCTGTGCAGGCTGAGTCAAGTCTAGGTATGTACCTGGAAATAAAAAAAGTAAATCTATGTTGTTTAACAGTAAATATCTGAGAGCCTCACAATTGCTATGAGGTCTACCTAAAATAAATAATGCTTGATTCAGCTTTACTGAGGGAGTGTTACTCTGTCTTTCTCTCTTTGCTGTGCTCTGTGTGTTCATGCCCTGCACTGGTGTTTATATTGCTTATACTATGCATATATCCATTGTCTGCCTTAGTCATGCTCAGTTCTGAGTGTGTCCTTAATATAAGTGTAGGCTATAGCATTTGATTAATATATTGTTAAGTTATGCCTGCAACATCCCTCAAGGCATTCAATGTGATTTATTTGCTTGCATTTTTGTTTTAATGGCCTGTGCTTAATGTTGTTTTTTGGTTAAATCTACTCTCATTTCTGAGCAAATGTTCTATTCTGTTGATATGGAAGTGGATTTCTGTTTAGAGTGGCACTGAATTCTTGTTACAAACCATCTCTTAAATCTAATTCTTCGTTGATTAGTGCATCAGTTTCTGCCATTTGTTTTTTTCTTTATTCTTTTGACGCCAAAGCTTTGTAAAAATTGTTCTTGGAGCCAAAGACCAGGATTCATTCGGTTTTATATTAGAACCTCATACTGATCAGTGCCTGTCTAATAAAAACCCAAACAGACCTGCTTTAACACTTAGAAACACAAGGGTTTCAGTGTTGCATCAAACTTCCTGCACAATTGTTTTCATTTAATGAGGCAATATTCTTTCCCTTTCCAATTTTGGAAGTAAAATATGTGAGGATTTCATGATGACAGTAAGGTGAGGTTGTTAGGAACATTCTGTCCTGTATTAACATGTGGTTTGAGACAACTGATTCACCACTCTAGAGAAACAAGAGGGCTGGGTCTACAGGGGGTGTACGTTTCTGAACCAAGCTGAAAGACTTGATAAAGCTGATCCAGTAGAATTCTTTCAGTGAAATAGTGGATGCATAATTGAGATCACCAGTGGAAATTAAGAGGTAGTTCATGTAATATTGAGGAAAGGAAGTGCTTATTCACACAAAGTTTTATGAGCATGTTGACGAAACTACCAAGTTAAGTAGCTGAAGTGTTTAGAAAGTATTTGGGTAAGATATCATACTCATTTGTCAAAATTATTATCATCTTCTTTTTATATAGTATCTAGAAGAACTAATTAGGTCCATGTTTCTGCAAGTTCACAGCAGTTTTTATAGTAATCAGTTTTGCTGTTGTGAAAGGTTGGTGGGTAAAGACTTCTTAAGCTCAATTGTTGTGCTTCTGCTAGTTACTGGAAGCCCAAGTGCACCCTAGTAGGCCCACATAAAAATTTAACTCAAAGTAGGCCAGTTTGGAAATACCAGTCATACTGACAAAATGATTTTTAAACTCATTTACCCAATGTTGGAGGGTGAAAGGACCAAACAGCTTTCCTTGCTTTAACCTTTAACGTCAGAAGTGACATTCTTCTACTACTCTGTGATGGCCAGTGCAGTTTTCTATGCTGTGGTGTGCTGCACTGGAAACATCACTTCAGAGAGGCCCACCAATTCAACAAGCTAATTAAAAGGACAGGCTCAGTTATGGGATGCACTCTGGAAATGTTTAGTGCAATGAAACTAAAAATCCTGGTGAAAAGTCATTGTGAATAGGGAGAATGTTTAAATTGCTCATAGAAAACAAACAATAGAAGTGGAACCAAAGCAGCATTCTGTGAAGAGCCACTGTGCCACCAAACGTATCACATTATCCAATTCAGTCCATCCCCTCTGGTTTATTTCAGTCACACCAACAGGAATGTTTCAGTTACAACAGTAACAAATGCAAGGCATGATTTCTAAGAAATATTACTGACAGCTGAAAAGTTTCTCTCATATGTAATTAAGGATAATTTCAACCAAAATAGCCCTCCTTCCACAGATCCTGTTATCTAACTTGTTCCTCCAGTTTAGTGTCATTGGCTGCTGTTATCCTATTTTGTCAGCCTCTGGTGCAAGGCAGGGATCAATCCTGTTCGTAACACCAGTTCATTTCAGGATACAGTCATGCATATGCCCACCCACTTCTACGCTAGGTCAAATTATAGTCATCAATGAACCTAACATGAACATTTTTGAAAAACAAAAGGAAAACGAGGTCAAAAATATTTTGCATACTTAAAATTAAAAAAATAAATATTCAGGAACACTAAATCACTGTCCCCATGATCTGACTCTTAGGCCTCTAGAGCTCCCTCTGTAGAGGATGTATCCAAATCAGATCAAATTTAATTTTCCAATCTTCATTTTAACCTTTTCTTCTTGGAGAGTATCGTATTAAATATGTTTTAATCTTTTCTTCATGAATTTACTCCACAGTGGTACAGTGAGTAGCACTGTTGACCCTGAAAGAGCTTGCGTTTCTGTTCATTCTTGCACTGGAATCCCTTGTTTGCTGAATTTTTAGGCTTCCCATTTTGCTTATAAGCAAAATGAAAATTTTTGATTCCACCTACAACCCAGATGGCCAGTCGATGATATTAACCTTGACTCATTGCTTGTGTGTGCTTTTTAAAGGAATGATATACTTTCAGTGGCTTCTATCTTTGATCTTGGTTTACTATCTTAAATTAATGCAAAATAGCACTGGCACTAGCCTTAAAACTGACCTGGGGCCTCATGCATCACACCGTGCATAGAATTCACACTAAAACATGGCATAAGGACATAAGCGGAAATGTGCGTACACACAAAAAAATCCAGGGGCCTCATGTATAACGCCGTGCTTAGAATTCGCACTATAACATGGCGTAAGCACAAAAGCCGAAATGTGCTTACGCACAGAAAAATCCAGATGCAGGAATCTGTGCGTACTCCAACTTCCACGTTCTTCCGCTACATAAATCCCGATCAGCGTGAAAAGTGACGCTCGTGCACGCGCTTTATGTAACGCCCCAACTCCTCCCAGAATTACGCCTCTTTGAATATGCAAATCAATATAAATTGCCCTTAAGCTCAGCCTTCTGTGAAAAGACAATGGGAAAAGCATGGGGGAAAATATAAGAATTTCAGCAAATACCAAGTGGAGGCAAAGGAAAAACATACTATTTGTTTAATTAAACCGTGGTATAATCAACAAAAGGAAGTTGATCGAGTGACATAGCGTGTTGGAGAAACTTGAAAGCTCACGTTCACAAAATCGCACAGTGCCAGAAATAAAAAAGAAGTCACATATCAAAGTCGTCGTGAAAAGGCGAGTTGTAGTCCACTGTCTGTGTCATATGAAAGCTTATTAGGGTACAGAGAAAAAAAAAGGCACACAGTGGGGGAAAAGCACGAAATGTCAACTTCAATCTTAAAATTTCCACTTTAATCATGTAGTTTATTTTGTCATTAAAGTAGAACATCATAAACTTCATCTTAAAATCGTTTAATTAACCAGTTTATCAAATCACATCGTAATTAAAGTAGCACGTTAAATGCTTTGTTTTGTATTTGATCTTCTATGTGCTCTATGTGTGTGAATCACTACTTGCTTCTTAAACTGGCTCTCTTTTTCCAACTGGACACAGAATCCGTTACATTCATGATATTACAGTTCTCTGAATAACTGAGATACTGAAAATACTAAGATGTATACGTGATATCATTTTCAAGTTGATAGGAGTTAAAGCACGTTATTAAACATGGGTTTCACAGGGCAGTGATTGTGTGCGACCTTCGATGAAATTATTTATTGCAGCAGTACTCAGGGGCAGTTCTAGGCTTGTGGTGGCCCTGGGCAGAGGAAGAATCGGTGGCTCCTTCGCCCGCCAATGTCAGTAAGGTAGCTTATGCACGGTGAATGGCCACGTCCGTTACGGACATTGCATAGCCGCCTAGTGCTCATGACACAAGCATTTAACTTTTGCCGAAATTTGTCGCTGCGTTTTTAGCTGTGTTGTTATTTTCTCTTTCTGTTTTATATTCAATATATATGGCATAGCCGCCACTGCAGTCCTTGCTTTCCTTTCCCCAAGTAACCGATCGCCACACAATCAGCTCTGTAATAGACGTTAAGCCATCTGTAAGCTTAGAGCGCCGATTCTTCAAAACGTTTAAGGAACATTGAAATATCTTCGTAGTACATGTTTAATTACTGTATCCTTCATGCCAGTCCCAGTGAAGAATATAGATTATTTAAATGAAGTTAAAGTTTTATCTGTATAATATAATAAACATATTTTGCTGCATTTCATCTTAAAAATGATATCGTCATCATACGTAAATACGCGCTTTATAAAGTGGCGCAGTTTGTGTAATATTATAACTGTAGTGCAAGTTTACAGTGGGGTGATTGTACTTATAAGTACAAACAGTTCTACAAGGACCAATTGATTAAGTGCATTTAAAGTTCTTGGGATGAAACTCTTTCTGAACCACGAGGTCCGTACAGGAAAGGCGTTGAAACGTTTTGCCGTGGCTGAGACAGCGTGTGCTTGATGCTGTATACCGATAATTCTCTTTCCGATCAGCTGCTGTGATTCCCACTCAGATACAGTGATATAAATACTCCGAGTGGTGCAGTGAGAGTAATACGGAAAAAGATGATCCACTGTGGCAACTCTTAATGGAAGCAGCTGAAAGAAGAAGAAGAAGGTGCAGTGAGAGTAACAACGCTAAAGCAGTTATGGTATTTGGAATACTATGGCTATTCCCTGGACCATTATATTGTTACAAGTTAATTAGAATCAGATGCATTACACTAATAAACAATATGCGGTTAGTTTCAGTGTATTTATAAAGCCGCGTCAGGAAAATAAGGAGTAACCACACAGGGACAGTAGCACTGCTTTGACGCTGGGTGCCGCCAGTCTGCAAAACCGAGCGGAGAACTTGCGCACGCCAGAGTATGAGGTACCGTGGAAAAGTGTGTGGCTTTATGCCAAGTGTAGGTTTTATACATCGCGATTTGAACGTGGAAACGGGAGTACGCAACATTTCTGTGCGTATGCACCGTTTATATATGAGGCCCCAGATGCATAAATCTGTGCGTTCGCCAACTTCCACATTCTTCCACTCCATAAATCCTGGTCAACGTGAAAAGTAACACACGTGCATGCGCCTGTTGTCCCACCCCGTCTCCTCCCAGAATTACACCTGAATATGCAAATCAATATAAACAACCCCTAAGCTCAGCGTTCTGTGAAAAGGCAATGGCAAGAGCATGGGGGCAAATAGAAGAATTTTAGCGAATACCAAGTGGAGGCAAGGAAAAATTTACTATTTCTTGGTTTAAACAGTGGTAAAAACAACAAAAGGAAGTTGATCGAATGACATAGAGTGTCTGAGAAACTCGAAAGCTTAAGTTCACAAAGTTGCACAGTGCCCGAAATAAAAAAGTTGTCAGATATCAAAGTCGCTGTGAAAAGCCCACTGTCTGAGTGTCATATGAAAGCTTATTAGGGTACAGAGGAAATAAAAAAAATAGGCACACACTGAGAAAAAAGCTTGAAATGTCAACTTTAATCTCAAAATTACCACTTTAATCACGTGGTTTATTTTTTTATTAAAGTAGAACATCATAAACTTCATCTTTAAATCATTTAATTTATTAGTTTCTCAAATACCATCATAACTAAAGTAGCACGTTAAATGCTTTGTTTTGTATGTGTTCTTCTATGTGATCTATGTGTGTGAATCACTACGTGCTTCTTAAATGGGCTTTCTCTTCCTCCAACTGGACACAGAATCTATTACATTCATGATATTACTGCTCTCTGAATAATTAAAATACTGAAATGTATACTTGACATCATTTTCATGATGATAGGAATTAAAGCATGTTATTAAACATGGGAACACAGTGGCGCAGTTATAGTGACGAGCTGGTGCCCTGTCCAGAGATTGCCTCACGCAAGATGCTTGCTGCACCGTGCGTAACTTTCAATGAAATAAATTATTGCAGCCATACTATCTCTTTCAAACGTACTAACCCCCAATTCCTGTCCTTCCTTTTCTTTCTCCAAGTAACCAATCGCCACACAATCAGCTCTGTAATACATGTTAAGCCATCTGTAAGCTTAGAACACCAATTCTTCAAAACTTTTAAGAAACATTGAAATATCTTCATAGTACGTTTAATTATTCTATCCATCTATCCGTCCGTCCAGTGTTGCACGAGCCCCATCAAGAATACAGAGCGAGGCAGGATCAATCCCTGAACTAGCTAGCGCTGTGACACCGCGTCCTCACATATTTAATTATTAACAATATAGACTATTTAAATGGTGTTAACATTTTATCTGTAAAATGTAATAAACATATTTTGCTGCGTTTCATCTGATATTGTCAAATGATATTGTCATCATATGTAAATACGTGCTTTATAAAGGGGCTCAGGTTGTACAATATTATAACTGTATTGCAAGTTTACATTGAGGTACAGTGATCCCTCGCTATATTGCGCTTCGACTTTCGCGGCTTCACTTTATCGCGGATTTTAAATGTAAGCATATCTAAATATATATCACAGATTTTTTGCTGGTTCGTGGATTTCTGCGGACAATGGGTCTTTTAATTTATGGCACATTCTTCCTCTGTTGCTTTGCCTAGTTGATTTCATACAGGGGACGCTATTTGCAGATGGCTGAGAAGCTACCCAATCAGAGCACGTATTACATATTAAATAAAACTCCTCAATGATATACGATATGCTTCCCGTGCGGTGTGTCGCATACTTGAAAGCCCAAACAGTACGTATTGATTTTTAATTGTTTGCTTGTCTCTGTCTCTCTCTCTCTTTCTCTGACATTCTCTGCTCCTGACGGAGGGGGTGTGAGCAGAGGGGCTGTTCGCACACTGGCTTAGAGGATACAGACGCTCCTCTAAAAAATGCTGAAAGACCACCTTCACATTGCTGCCTTTCTTGCAGCTGCTTTGTCCTGGCGGGAACAGCCCTATTGATTTTTGATTGTTTGCTTTTCTCGCTCGCTCTCTCTCTCTCTCTCTGACATTCTCTGCTCCTGATGGAGGGGGTGTGAGCAGAGATGGTGTTCGCACACTGGCCTAGAGGATACGGACGCTCCTCTAAAAAATGCTGAAAGACTACCTTCGCATTGCTGCCTTCCTTGTAGCTGCTTTGTCCGGCGGTGCCTCGCATACTTAAAAGCCCAAACAGCCCTATTGATTTTTGATTGTTTGCTTTTCTCGCTCGCGCGCTCTCTCTCTCTCTCTCTCTGACATTCTCTGCTCCTGACGCGCACTCCTTTGAAGAAGAAGATATGTTTGCAATCTTTTAATTGTGAGACAGAACTGTCATCTCTGTCTTGTCATGGAGCACAATTTAAACTTTTGACTAAAGGGTGTTATCTCATGTCTAGAAGGCTCTAATAATGTTAGAAAATGTATTTAGAAGGTCATAGACAGGTTTTCTATGCTCTAACTGCGAAAATATTAGATTTATAAATAAAGAATCCTACTTCGCGGAAATTCATTTATCTCGGCAGAGTCTGGAATGGATTAACCGCAATAAATGAGGGTTGACTGTAAATGTACTTATAAGTACAAACAGTTCTATAAGGAGCACTTGATGGACTGATTGAGTGCGTTTATAGTTCTTGGGATGAAACTGTTTCTGAACCGCGATATCCCTACAGGCAAGGCTCTGAATCGATTGCCGTTTGAGAGCAGTTCAAATAGCGCATGGCTGAGGCAGCGTGTTTTTGATGCTGTATACTGATAATCCTTTTTCCGATCAGGTGCTGTACACCTGTGATTCCACACTCAGATACAGTGGGATAAATAGTCTGAGTGATGTATTGAGAGGAACAATGCTAAAGCAGCTATGGTATTTGGAATAGTTTGGCCATTCTGTGGACCATTATATTGTTACAGGTTAATTACAATCAGATGCCTTAAACTAATAAACAATATGCGGTTAATTTCAGTGTATTTATAAAGCCGCTTTAGGGATGTGCATCTAAAAAAGAAAAGGAAACCACACTGGAACAAAAGCACTCCTTTGACGCTGGGTGCCACCAGTTTGCAAAACCAAGCGGAGAACTTGTGTATGCCAAGCATTTAGCTGACGTGAAAATGTGCATGGCTTTACACCAAGTTTAGGTTTTATACATCGCGATTTGAGCGTGGAAATGGGAGTATGCAACATTTTTGTGCGTACGCACCGTTTATACATGAGGACCCTGGTGTTACAGAACTTAGAGTAGCAGTTGGATGTAGAAACTGGACATATAAAATGAGCAGAGCCAGTTACAACTGTTGAAATGGGTGTTAACTTGTCATAAAAAAAGGATAAATAATAGGCTGTAATGTAAATAATAACCCAACGATAACAACAACAATACTAATAATAATGATAAGCTGCTTCACGTAGTTTGCTAAGCTGTGGTGATGTGTTTGGTGAGACAGAAATGTTTATGCCAGCCATACAAGATCAAGTTGTAAACATGATAAACTGTAGAAAATATATTGGTAAGAACATTATCGACAGTACATGCAGTTGCTACCACAAGGAACCATAAAAAATCACATTAGGTTGTAAACTACTGACACAGAAACCATGCACAGACATAATCAGATGGCATACATTATACATCAAGAACTGGCGCTACTACACAATCTAGTAGACACATGCAAGCCATATTATAACTACATACACATCATAGTAGTAGAAAATATCACATATATATCATACTGGGGCAGAACTATACCAACAGACAAAGCTATGTAGTATAACAGACCAGACATAACACTGCCAGACAAACAAAATAAAACTACATATACTATTGATATTGCCATGCCAAACACAACAACTTACAAAATACACACACAAATAAAATGCAGAAGTACACAGAGCTGACAGAAGAAATACACTGCTTGAGTAGAATGGACAAGGTGATCATTATTATTATTATTACTATTATTATTATTATAACAAGACTGAATAGTTTGTTGAAACATAGAACACCACCATTATGTATGACATGGTTGTAAACACCTATCATACCTTTGGAGTTAACTGACTCGACATCAATTTCCATGAGATAAGCAAGTGTGTCTGCTCGTCAATGTAGCTATTCCATATGATGTGAATGTTTAAGTCAAAGAGGTAGAAAAACTCAGCAAATACAAAAACCTCGAAAATGAGATTTTGTGCATGTGGAACACAGAGGTTTGTTTGATACCGGTTGTAATCAGGACACTTGGAACTGCTCGACTAGGTCTTTAAAAATACACTAATGAACTTCTAAGTCAAGTGAGTGCCTCCCAGGTTTATAGACTTTGCTTCATACATACCATGACTATTTGATAATAAGACCTAAAAATCCCAGAAAGTTTCTGGTAAAACTGAGAATAAAGTTAATAATAGTAATAATAACAATAATAATAGTAATAATAATAATAAATAAATAATAATAAATTAACATAACCTAAGAGACACAACCATGGGAATATAATATTAAACAAGCAATGTTGCAACAATACTGTAATTCTAGGCTTTGAATGCATTTCTAAAGGCTGCTTTAATTCAAAGTATAAGCCGATGTCCTTACGTTATAGCTTGCAGTAAAATTGCAAATGTTGTCCACTATTGCTGAATACATTTGACTTGACTGATTGCAGTCCTCACATTTGTATCTTGCACTCTTAAAATGTTCTTCATAGTCAGCCTCATTGTGCATTGATTAGGTGATGATATTGCATTGTTTGCATACATAGACTGACATTAAGTAAACACGAATTATGGAAAAATAAACAGGAATTATGGGTAAATGTTTAATGACAGAAGATTCATTTAATGTCATTACATTTTATGATTAGAGTAGGCTAATTAGTTTATTTTAGGAACCTACATTCAATTTATTTGTTTATGGGGCTGCATGGTAACATTATAATAATGTTTTCACCATCGGTGTAACATACCTATTTGACTGGCAGATTAAATAAAAAGGTTGCCTTTCAAGTTCTTGTTTATACTGCTGTTAAATAGTAATTTCTTTTTCACTCAACCTAGAGAAATGTGATATGCAAAAATAAAAAAAAAACCTGTTAATACTGTCCAATTACTATTTTTTTCTAAAATGTGTTTATTTTTCTGTGTTTTGCTGAGTAGCTCCTCTCTTGATTCCACAGGTTCCTACATGCAGGAATACTTTGTAGTCTGTATGCCTGTTGATATTTACAGTATGGTTGTCTATTAGGTTGCATCTGTCTGATGAATTAATTTCTAGTAGTTTTGATGATTCATGATAAATATTGGAACACAGTCATATCAGTTGCTTGTAAAATCAGTTTAAACCAACAAAAAACAGAATAAGTGCCATGAATAGGAAACAAGTCACTTTTGCCCTCAGTCTGAATGTAGCTTTAGTAGCCTGTACCAACACTTTAATGCAGCTAGTATGAACTTTTCAATATATTTTTACTATCATGGCTTTTCTGTAGCATAGCTGTAGGATTGTCGAGCAGCTGCCCTTATAACCTCAACACCACAATTGACAACGTTTATTAGTCTATTTAATAAAATGAGCAAGAAACAAGAAAATCAAGGTAGTCAAAGCAGAAGATCAAGAGACTTAAAATACCCAAAAAAGACCCAGAGGTAATTCAAAACAAGATCCAGCTAAAAGACTGCTACTATGTGGAGAACAAACTAAAGCACATGGCTAAGCTTTAACAGTACAAAACTTCTTGCCTGAAGAAGGGGCCTGAGTTGCCTCGAAAGCTTGCATATTGTAATCTTTTTAGTTAGCCAATAAAAGGTGTCATTTTGCTTGGCTCTTCTCTACAGTACAAAACTTTAAAGATGTACAGAAATGCCTCATATGCGGCTAAAAAGCTTGGTGGGCACAATGTCAAAATGCAGAAGGATATAAGGTT
This sequence comes from Polypterus bichir lapradei, assembly GCA_026402145.1. Classification (NCBI taxonomy): domain Eukaryota; kingdom Metazoa; phylum Chordata; class Cladistia; order Polypteriformes; family Polypteridae; genus Polypterus; species Polypterus bichir. Next base: position 65,054,259 of record JANRMT010062835.1, on the reverse strand, counting down.
TCAAAATATCTAGCAATAACATTTCCTTTGCTCGAGAGGGCTAATAAGTTGAAAAGCAAAATCTGAAAAACAAAAAACCTGACCAGAGTAGAACAGACCAAAGCTTCAGTTAAGAATGATTTCTTAAAAGTAGATGATTTAAAAATGCTCAGACTTATTCATATAGACACAAATAAAATTCCCCTAGTCATCTCAAAAGAGGATTACTCTCCAATAAAATGCTTAGTTTGACTGTTGGCAGCATCACCTTGAACTATAAATAGATGAGGAATGATTTTTCTCCAAAACACAAAAACATTTTGAACAGCTGTCTTCAGTAACTTTGGTGATATTAGAACAATTTAATACTGGGATAAAAACAGGATTAAAATAATTCCAAATTTGTCTTTACTGAAAACTACAATATTGTTGCAGCCAGTTTCACTGTCTAACTAATTCATCCATGCAAATCCGCTATGCATCAAGCTGTGTGGCACATTCTTTTAACCTCAAAAGGAGCTGGCCCATCCAACTAGATTCTATAAACTGTTTCGCTGTGTGTTAAGTGCAGCGTTGACCACCTCACAGGTTGACTCCTCATGTTATGCACAGTGGCATAAACTTTCAAGAAAGGAGACAACCAGTGCAGAACAACAGCGGTGTTATTTTAAATGCATCTTAAAACAGGAGGACACAAAGTCTGCGGTGGGCTGGCACCCTGCCCGGGTCTTATTTTCTGCCCTGCGCCCTGTGTTGGCTGGGATTAGCTCCATGACCCTGTAGTTAGGATGTAGCGGGTTAGATAATGGATGGATGGATGGATGGATGGATGGACACATATTCAATGAAATAACTAGATGTTACAATCCCTGATATTTGCATCGCTTCTAATGGGGAAAGTCTTGTGGGATGGCTGCTATGAGGAAAGGCAGCCAGGAAGCTTTACCAGCAGGACACATCATCAGTTGTGTGCCTCAGCTTCACAGGGTGTTTCGGCCTTTTATCACAAGACACCCTCCGTTGAAGCAGGCCCACCACAGGTTGATCAAGCCTGGGCATGCGTCTCGCGGTTAGCTGATCGCCTTAGCTGCCCAAGTGATGTCAGCCCTCTTCAGCCATAGCCAGTGACTGGTCCTCTCAGCAGTGTTAGCCAATTCTCTGATAGCCTGTCGTTGGGCCTGTCCCCTGACTCCAACCTCTCTATGTAGTTTCGCTGTTGTACTGGCAACAAAGCCCCTACACCCCACCTCCATCGGGCGCACCTTGATCTTCCAGCCTCTGTCCTCCGCCTCAGCTGCCAAGTTGGCATACCACAGCTTCTTAAGTTCAAATGCTTCCTCAATTGCATCCTCCCACGGTACCGTCAGCTCAATGGCATAAGCAAGTTTTCGGGAGTTAGACTAAAGGACGAGGTCTGGTCGCAGAGTAGTTGTTACGATCTCTGTGGGGAAGATGAGCCTCTGATCCAAGTCAACTTGCATCTGTCAATCCCTGGCAACCTTCAGCGGTCCCAGATCCGCGGTTGAAGGGCTAGTCCTCGGCTTGTCCCCCTCCCGGACAAATGCTGATGGATACTGGCGCTCCTCCTGGTTCGTGAAAGGTTGGGCGTTAATGGATTCCCTCTTGCACTCAACTTTCTCAGTTAGACACCTGAGGACCTGGTTGTGTCTCCATGTGTATCTGCCTTGAGTAAGGCTAGTCCTACAACCAACCAGGATGTGCTTGAGTGTTGCAGGGACTGTACACAGGGGGCAAGATGGGTCCTTTCCAAACCACAGCTGCAGATTTATGGGGGAAGGCAGCACATCATTTGTGGCTCGGATGATGAAACTCAGCCTGTTGGACTCCATTCCCCAGATGTGAGTTTCCTGTTTTCAACACACTCCCATTTCATCCAGCGGCCCTGCTTGGCCAGCACAGTTGACATATGCTTGGGGTGAAAAATCTGAGTTGTGACCAGGCAAAGGCATAGTAATTTAAAATTTTTGATCAGCCAGAAAACCAGCAGGGTAAAGGCAATGTTAACCCATAAGAAAACTGAAAGAACATTAAAGGCCTTTACAAATAGGAAACCAATTAACAAACAAATGACTTTGGATAAAGGTTAAGTAATTGCCATCTCCAGGCAACAGCAAAGGACTTGCAAAGCATATGTGACACTTATTATTATTCAGGCAATTATTCAGCATGACATTTTCAAAGAAATATTCATCCTCAGTGATAACAATGGCATTAACGCAGATGCCATACTCTGTCCTGTTTCAAATGACATATTCTATACATGTAAGTTATGAATTAACATAACTCCAATTCAGCTAAGGAACTGAAATTGGAAGTAGGGTTGTTTAAAAACTACATTGATCAGAGTTCAAACTGAATTGAAATTTCAGCAAGCTGAATTTAACTAAATAAAATTCCATGCGGTGTGTTCTTTTTTTCCCCTCCTAACTAAATGTCTGAGATTACACACAGTGATATATATTTTCAATACAGAAATAGAATGTTAAAGGTACCTTTCATGTAGTATTTTATATATGAAAGATAACTGTTGTAGGATATTTTAAATAAAACTGAGAATCTGAAGTTGACAATCAAGAAAATAGGAGTGAGTGGAACAATGATAGAAATGATAGAAACAAGACAGAAGCAGAAATCTTGATGAGACTGTACTGTTTCTAGTCAAAAATGATTACTAAAGTATTTGAAAAAAAAAATGTATACATATTTCATTAATCCCTGAGGGGAAGCTGTCCTTGGAGAATCAGTGCAATTTGACATCTATAAATAAAAAAGACCATATAAAGCAGTGGAAATGTACACTGCTTTGCAGCTATATTGTAATATCTCATGTCTCAAACCTTAAAACACAACAATGTGTAATTTTATTTGGTAAATTCAGATTTATTTATTCCAATTGTTTGCACTTTTTTATTATTATTGAATCAGTGTGACATCCTCAAATTTCCTTTCACTACAATTGAAATTCTCAGGCCTAAAACACTTGTCAGCAATGCAAAGCAGAGATGGCTAGGTCTAAGTACAAAAGTTTGGCCAAGTAAGAGAACTGGTTCTAGCAGATGGAGTTCAGAAAACCGTGAAGGCAAAGTGTTTTATTCTCATTGTTGGTGGTGTACAGGGGTCCTTTGTAGTAGATGAGTTTGGTGGGCAGACAGAGGGCACCTTATTTGGCAGTATCCTTTCAGATGTTACGTCTTTCTCTTCCTATGAACCACTCAAGTTTGAACTTTGGGTCCAGGGTGGCAGTACATCTTCAGACATTTTTATTCAAACATTTTATGTAAGATTTTAATAGAACAAGATGCAGAGGACAGAAAGATATGGAAGAAAATGATCCGCTGTGGCGACCCCTAACGGGAGCAGCCGAAAGAAGAAGAAAGATTTTATGTAAGATTTCATTGTTGTGACCATTTTGCTTGGTCTCATCTTTGCCACAGAAATGTGAAGATTTCTGACAAATGGAATTACATAAATTGCAGTTACAGCCTGGTATCAATATGTTGGTTATCTCGTGGATCTCTTTCATTAGTTTGATCCCATTTCTTGTAAAGTGAGCAGGAGTTTGAAGCTCAGACATAACTTTTGAGGATATCTCAACAATTGTCCTCATTGTGTGCAGCAGTCAATTCTTCATTGCCCTTGTGGTGTTATGGTAAAAAAACTTTTACCATCAATGAAAATGAGATGATACTGCATGTAATATAAGCATAATACAGAAATAATGGCTTAATGAATTTGATTTGTTTAACTGGCTTTTATTTGATTCATAATGTTTAACTTATAATATCTAGCAATTCAAGACAATCTGTCTTCACTGTGGAATTTTATAGATTTTAATTCTGTTTCTTGCAGAGGCGGCATTAGGGGTGTGCGGGGCCTAGGGCTGACCAACCCCACACAGAGCTGGTTACGTCAAATGCTGTTACTGGTATGTGTGGACTGTATAAACTTGAGTGCGAATTTAATAAAAATAATGTTAACATACACCGGATTTTCTCATTACAGTATTCAGCTAAATTTTTGCAAGATAACACGTGGACTTTATCAAAATATAATGATATAATCTATTAAAAAAGTGCAATTCATAATTCATGACAATACCACGACAGTGCGAAATGCGATGCGGTGTCATGTGGAAATTAGAAGGGCCTCTTCTAGAAAAGTACCCAAATTGCAAGTATACTCTGAATCTCGATATGCAGGATGTCATAGTCATAACTCACATTGATGTCATGTCAGCCGGTTATCATTAGCGATATGTGCTTTTGTGCATTAATATTCGGACTATGGAATGTTTTTAAAGACGTAGATGTATAGAATTTGACCTTGAAGAGGGCTTTTAAAAGTGTTCCTCTTAGAAGCATCTCAAATATATATATACTGAAGAATATAACTTGATAAATCTGCTCGAACAGGACACGCGGACCTCAAAAGCAGGGCCCCCTTAGGCACAGAGCCTGGGACGGTCACCCCACTTGCCAACCCCAAACACCTCTCTTGGTTTCTTGGCATTCTGATTCAGATCCAGTTCTGTTGTCTAAGTGTTGAGTGCAACTCCAGGGCTTGAAGTTTTCCATACATTCCCAGTTTAACTTATGAAAGGCCTCTATGCTTACTACTGTCACTAAATATGTCAGTAAGGGTGGAACAATAGTGTTACGGAGAATTCCATTATATTCTGGAGCTTCTTCTGGAAAATACAAACAATAAGATGAGACAACATGAAAAATCAAATTAAACAACCATTTAAAAAAAATAATTAAACAACCCAAAGACTGCGGCCCTCTTACAGATTATCATCCTGATTTATCAGATGCTGTTTTCAAAAGAAATAGGTCATTTTAGTTTTCTCCAAAATATCAATGCTGCTTTTTTATCTTTTTTGATATTGCAGAACTGTAGTTATACTATCCACATCTTACTAGACAACATATTTGTGAAAAAAGATGGAATCATCAGATCACTTGTAATGAGCGACTAGTTGTATAATTTGTTACTACAAATTTATATTTTGTCAGATTGTGCCAGGAAATTTATACCCAGAGTTTTGAAGGGTCTGACTCAAACTTGACTTAGTAAAAACAAGTCACAGACAAATCTGTGTAAATAATTGTTTCAGTTTTGGTCTTATAATAAAGTCATACCAAACTGAGGGAGTTCACTTATTTTGTTGCAGTCACTGAAAGCTGCTGACAACAGAGTGTCCTCATTTTTATTGTGAAGGGTTCCGTTGTGTATTTAGACCATTTTACAGTCATTATAAGTTGAGAGTAAAGTACAGCAATGTTTCTGCTGATGGGAAGGATGAAAGCTAATCAGGGTATTTAATGCTGCATTTACATACTATGGGACAGACAAGAAATACAAACTTCCCGGTGGGAAATTTCACATAAACAGACTTTGAAGTTGTACCTCAATATCGGACAATTCTTAGAAATCAATGCAGCCTAAATTAGTTAAGTTTTGACCGCAATGTTTACCTCTCCCTCTTTCAATAAAATACAATTAAATATAGTTGAGCCACAAATGGCATTTTTGAAGTTGGAAAGATGCGATACTTACCAGCAGCCGTACCAAATACACTTCAGAACAGGTCATCCATCTGAAGCTAAGCATGTACAGGCCTGGCCAGTACTTTAATGTACTGGCCAGGCCTGTACAGTACTTCTAAGAAAACCTTGGGTTGCTGCTGGAAGAGGTGTTGGTGAGGCCATTAGGGGGCACTTACCCTGTGGTCTGCTGTAAATATGGCGCTGTCCTTTGGTTGAGACTGAAAATCGAGGTCCTAAACACTATGCACAGACAGCAGTTGATTTATTGGGAGCCAAGGAGAGTACAATACAGAGCAGAGAATGCAACAGGACAGCCCTTTGTCTGTCGTTTATTAGGCTGGCATGAGTCTGTGGGCTTTTACGAATAAAGATGCAGTTGAACAATATATGGCTTTGTCAGCTTATCTGTTTCAACAGCAACAGTAATTTTTGACTTGGTTTTCATAATCAAATGAGACATTTATGAACATGTAAGTCGTTGTTAATGAAACTTGTAACAAAGCAGACAGAGCATTGCTTTACTGTGGAATTTATGAATAACCCAGCCTTTCATTTAAACATGAACAATACAGTTCCAGCCAGCCAGCCAGCCATTTTCCAACCCGCCGAATCCGAACACAGGGTCACGGGGGGTCTGCTGGAGCCAATCCCAGCCAACACAGGGCACAAGGCATGACTTAACTTCTTCCTTCTACCCACCATATTTATAGAGCAGTCTCAATCTCTTAGTCAGTTCAGTTATGAACTCTGCTCCAGTAAAGATGTGTTTCTTTTCATTTGCTGATTTTTTTCAGTATATGGGGTGGCCATCCTCAAACCGTTTTCTGTCTGCTGCATGATTTTTTATCACAATATCTATATATATTTCTATATATATATTTCTATATTTCTATATATGTATCTGTATCTGACCTGGACTTAGAATAAGGTCACTATTCCTCATGTGTGTTATAAAGGACAACCAAAGGAATCTGGCCTTACAAATTTCTGTTACAGTAGCACCCCCATGATGATGTACAAAGATTACAGTTACAAAGCATGGGCAAAGTGCAGCACATAGTACCCAATTGTTGCCCAGCCCTATCTATGTCAAAAAGAAAGTTGGGGAACCTGGCTAAATCCAATTTATGGTGGTCCTAGATCTGACATACTATCAAGAGGCTGGTTTAATGGCAAGGGGGATGAAGGAAAGACCGAAAGGGTCTGAAGGGGTGAATATAAGGACTGAAACCTGGCATACTGAGAATACAATGGGGAAGTACTAAATTGAAAGAGACATTAATGCTACACACAGGAGACAAGATGGAAAAATAAATGTAAGGGAATGCTTCATGGTAATAATGAAATGTACAAGTCTTTCTGCCAAGGAAGCAGTAATTGGTTTGCTGGTTTCAGAAAAATTTACAAAGTGGGTGAAGATGAAAAGAGTGAGTGAACATGCTGCAATTTTAAAGATGATTGTTGGTAAATGACTATATAATATAGTTTCAGCATATGCTTCACAGATTGGCAAAAGTGATGAAGAGAAAAATTAGTTTTGGGACAAACTGATGTAGATGACATTTGGGGTGCTTTGAGGGAGGTGACTGTATAGTTTCAAATTGAATGAGGATGTCGGCACCAGTACTGAAGGTAATAACGAAAGTTACAGGAGCTTTAATTTTGGTACCAGCAATAATGAGGATAAGGGAATTGGGCACTTTAGTGAATCAATGGTAATGGTGTCTGCAGAACCATGCTTGAAAAAGGAGGAAAAGAATTTGGTGACATGTGAATCTGGTGATATAAGAAACATCATAAAGTACCTGTTGGTGAAGGATGTCAATCAGGGCATGGTGAAAATGTGAAGATAATGAATGGGGAAAGTTGTCCATTACAACCTCACGTGGTTGTAGAAGGTTTTTTAATCAGAGTTATTAAGGAAAGTGAGAGCAATAAGCGATGTCTGGTTGAAAACAACAGAAGAAGATGTAGTAAGTGATAAATGCCTGAAAAATTCAGAAGGGATCATAATGATTAATAGTAATGCATAGGATCAGATACCTGGAAGAAGTACACGGAGAAGTTGCCGAATGATGACAGTAAATGGGATAATGATGATGTTCCATATGGGAAAAGAGAATGATTAAGCTGTATGTTTTTATAAGAAGAGGTAACTAAACCACTGAAAAAGATTAAGATGTGTAAAGCCCTGAGCCCAACTGGCATGCTGTCAGTGATTTTGAAGCAAGTGGAAGGTCCTGGAGTTGAATGTTTGACAGACATGTGCAATGTGATTTTGTATGAAGAGGGTTCCTGAAGGTTTGAAAAGAAGTTTGTTCATTGTGGTATAAAGGGAAAGGGTGGTCCATTGGAGTGATCTATCTTTTAGAACAGTAAAGAAGCTGGTTCAGAGAGTGCAAGAGAACAGAACCAGGAATCAACTGAAACAGAGAAAAATGTAGTTTGATACATGTCTGGGAAGGGAACAACTGATGCAATCTTTGTTATTAGGCGAATGCTCAAAAAGCATCAGATGTATGTATCTGTAGATTTTCCTTTTTTTGTTCATTAAAACAACTAAAAGTTGACAAAAGTGCTTTTCATGTCATAAAAGCTAATAGTAAGAAGATAAAGAATTATTATATATATATATATATATATACTAGGGGGCTTTGCCCCCTGCTCGCTTCGCTCGCAAACCCCCCCGGCCTGCACTATGCGCCAGCCATTTCGCATCTCTTCCGCTTGCGTATGTGGATTTCACTTTCACCAAACAACAAATCTTTTAATTCTTGCAGATACGCAACACAAATTAGACGATCTACAAGTCTCCGACTTAAAGTTTAAATCTGAACAATATGTTCAATCTCTTTTTGACTGTTCCATTATTTCACCGAGTAATAATTTCCATTTGTTTGCATTAATGCAATCTTTACTAAGATTTTTTCGAGACTTTCGAATTTTAGTACTTTCATTATGTCTAACCTGCTCTGTATGTGTATTGCGCCAACATTTTTGAATTCTTTACAACGTTCTACTTTGTCATCTACTCTTTGTCTTTTATTTCTGGCCCCAGGTGTGGTTAAATCTCTTGGCACAAAGTTTCGTCTCACGGGACATGAAAGTATCTCTCTGAAAAAGTCAGGTCTCGTCAGTGGCTAAAAAGTCTTGTCTTGTCACAGGATTTTTTGCGTATAATAGAGAGATGTGCGTTTGTGTGTGTGTGTGTGTGCATGCGTGTATATGTTTAGATACTATACAGAGTGGTCCAGATCTAATTATGCAGATCCAGATCGTCTGGATGACTTTGATTTATGCGGGGACGATTCCAGTTCGGTGCAAAGACGATTCTTCATGTCGTCATTTCTCATACTTCTTGATGGTCTGGGATTTTTCGGGTGATTTTCTATGTAATAAACTTAATAAGTTATAGCGTAATGAAAATTGCATAATTAGATCTGGACCACCCTATAAACAGAGAGACAGAAAACATTATACATACATAAATACAAGTACACCAATATACAAAACCTAAATAACATGTACATATATGCATAAGAATAAAATGAACACAGTATAAACGATATGAACAGAAAGATTTAAACACTCAAACTTACAAGCTAAAAAGCAAGCGAATAAAAGTGCATTTTTAGTAAAAACTATGAATTATGGGAAACAACCTTATTGCGAGTGCCAAACCCGTGTAGGACCAGCCACCGCAAAGGCACAATTGTCTTTCAGCTTCAACTGTGCATATAGCTCAGTAAGCAATAGCTGATTTGAAGACCTCAGCTGCCTGGCTGACAAATCAAGAAGATCAGCTAAGTATGATGAAGATGACCCACGTAAGGCTTTAAACACAAACACTAAAATCTTAAAATTTTTAAATTTAGGGAGCCAATGAAGAGAGGCCAACAGCGGAACAATATGATTTCTGTATTTGCTGCTGGTCAAAATTCTACTAGCTACATTCTACACCAGCTGTAGACATATAGGGCATTACAATAATCCAGAAGAGATGTGACAAAAGCATGAATGAGCTTTTGTAAGTCATTAAAAAACAAAAACTGCTTGAACTTATTAATTGCCCTGAGGCAGAAAAAGCTACTTTTACCACAGCATTGACCTGTTTGTCAAATTTAAAATCCGAGTCCAAAATCACCCCAAGACTTTTAGCACATAGCTTTAAGTAACAGACAAGTGGGCCCAATGTGCCAGCAGCGTTTTTGGGTAACAGTAGGTTGAGAATTAAACAGGGTCCACTTAAGCACATGTAGCTAATTCAGAGTCACCACTTAACCTAACCTGCATGCCTTGAAGGGTACAGGGGGAACTGGAGTACCCAGAAGAAAGCCCACAGTAACATGGAAATTGTGCAACTCCATACAAACCACAATTGGCCACAGAATATGAATCCAGGATACTGGCTCTGTGAATAATAATAATCATACATTTTTTTGTATTCCAAGTTTCCCATACTTACAGCAGTGCTAATCACTGTTCTGCTATACTGGATTTTTATGAATGTTTTGCATTTTAATCTTGTTAGAACACCTTATGATTGTACATACTGTTACGATGGATTGAAAGTACTTTTAGTATTTAGGAAAATGGCCAATGGTTGTGAATTGTTTGTTAGACTTTTTCCTTTTGTTACAATCAAGTTGAATAAGAGAACTGAAAGGCTTCACGTGTTTTTTTTACTTCATCTTACTTTATTGAGATGCAAATCGCTTTGTTCCTCTCTTTCTGTCACACTACACACTACTCACCATAATCACTCGTATTTGCTAGCTGCTGCCACAGGAAGGGTGGGGTTTTGACAATCCCCTCTCTGTCCATGTCACAGTCTGACACACACACCGTCATCTTTGTTTTGACTCATAATAAAATTATGTTTAACATCATTTCAGTAGTTATTGTAATTGTTGCAGAGAGGTTACACTTCCATACCATTCTTAACCACAAACCCCTGAAAGCGTATAAGAATGCAAGCATAGGCAGGAGTGCTTTAATTTGCCATTGCTGGTATTTGAAAACAAAAAAAAGGAAAACAACACTCAGTCATTTGAAATTTGTTAGAAAGGGAGTCCATTATTATAAAGTGATGATTAGAACTGGAGGCTAGAATACAAAAGTGATATGTCAATCAATCCATTCTTCCATTATGCAACCCACGTAATCCAATTCAGGGTCTTGACTGACCAGCCTTTCCCTGTAAGTATTAAGCACAATATTCCTTTTTATGGAAAAAAAAACAGCAGATGAAAAAAGTTTTGCCAAGTCAGCCCTGAATACTGAATGATACTCGAGCACTAAAACAAACCAAGGAATTACTCAGGTGAGGAAAACACTACTGACTGATCTGATTATAACTGTCTGAGTCCACATCAAAAACGTTTGTCACATTAGCTATTCTATTTTTTTTTACAGTTCTCTTTATTTTTTTATACCTCACTGTGACTGCTTTCATATAATTTGCAAAATCAGAAATTGTATTCTTTCATGCCCAAACTCTTTTTAATTGTTGTGTATATTTGAGGGGAGTTGTTGTTGTTTTTTATAATATTTCTTGAGCTTCAGTAAAAAGTAAAATTTCCTGTTGGGACAAGTACAGTTCTATCTATCTATCTATCTATCTATCTATCTATCTATCTATCTATCTATCTATCTATCTATCTATCTATCTATCTATC
>JANRMT010062835.1:65007685-65041658 GCA_026402145.1 Polypterus bichir lapradei | reverse complement strand
ATTATTATTATTATTATTATTATTATTATTATTATTATTATTATTATAAGTACCAGACCACCGTGAATTGGATGGGTTGGAGAATACTTTGTTAGGTTATATTTATTAACCGGGGTACACAAAGTAAAAACTGTTATTTTACACATAAACAAATGTGTTAATTGGATTGTTCGGTGTTAATTGCGTTAGCTAGGACACAGGGTGAAATTCATGTTCCTGTTTGATATCTTGTGCTGCATGAGTGCCACTACATTTGCATCACAAGGCGCACTTATATTCAATACAAAGAGACCAAATGACCCAGCGGTCACAGAATAGAAACCCCAAGGCTACTATTTCAGTTCTTGCCTCTGCCTCACTGTGTGATTCTGAGCAAACCCATCTGTACACCATTTTCAAAAAACAAAATATGCAAATGCATATACAGTGAACCCTCGTTTATCACGGTTAATCCGTTCCAGACTCTACCGTGATAAATGAATTTTCGCGAAGTAGGATTCTTTATTTATAAATCGATTATTTTTGCAGTTAGAGTATAGAAAACCTGTTTACAACCTTCTAAATACGTTTTTTAACATTATTAGAGCCCTCTAGATATGAAATAACACACTTTAGTCACCATTACACTCGTATTACCCAATATATTAGACAAAATAAGAGAAAATAAGACATATTAGACGTTACAAATATATTATTACTAGGCTCACCCGCCTTTTAAGGCGACGGACTTTTATCCTCAATTTGTGTGCGCTCCATGTGTACATCAGGCATGTAAGTGTAGGGAATGAGAACATTAAAGTGCCCATTCATAACATCTCCCGAAAACCTAAGTTTTTTTATCCCCTCGAGTGCCTGTCCAAAGTCGTACAATGTCAGCCCGAATCTGTACCGCTAAAGACGGAGTTTCATGCACTAAATAAGCTATAGATGAGAATAAGCAAGCACCATCTCCCCTGATATTTACTACGCGGTGAGGCATTTGTACTCCATCAACATTAATTATTTCCAGAGACATAATTTTGTCTATTTTTCCAGCGCATCGCGCACAAAAGCAAGGGGACAATGAGAGCAGCAGAACTCTGCTCACATCGCGTCGCTTTGTACCTCAAGCCGCAAGTAGTAAGTCTGTGATAAGCGGAATACCGCTACGCTTTGCACTCACGGGACAGAAGGACAATCCCAACTGCTTTTTTATAGTAGATTATTGTACTGTACATTTAATTACACACACACAGTTCTTACACACAACCACTAACCTATGAAGGCACAACCTCAGTAGGAGAGTCTTCAGGTGGTGCAGTATATTCAGCAGGTGCATCGTTGTCTTCTTCCGCTGAAGGAGTACTAAGAGTAGGCAGTGGGTATCTGGGTGCGCGGCTGAAGAACATCTTGATAGGCAGTTGCTAGCACTGTCTTTTCATATGCGAGAGGAGGCTTTTGTAGGGTATTGCCATCTTTGATCATATCCAAGAGTTTCACCCTCCTGGATAGCAAGCATCTTCCTCCGGCACTTAGTTTTATTGTCAGAAGGCTTAGAAAAAGCAGCACGTTTAGGAGCCATCGTGGGGCTTAGATAAAAGTTCTCAGAAAGCGCATGCGTAGTGACGTAATCGTGTATGAGAAAAAAATAGCGATAGAGTGAAGCCGCGAAAGTCGAAGCGTGATATAGCGAGGGATCACTGTACTGTACAGCACTTGTAAAGTGTGGTAGGGTGAAATTCAATAGAAAAAGGCACTAAGTAAATGAAAAATGCAGTCAATCATCTTGAACAAAAGTTTGTTTGGTCCTCCAATTGAATTCATATTTAAAATAGACTTCTCACTTGATTTCTGTCCTTAAACTGAAACTTCAAAGTGTACTTGATATTTTACTTATTGACCCAATAAAAGAATTCTCAAAAAATGCAGTTCACAGGTCTTTATTCTGTCTCTTGTCATGTTTATTCATACAAAGCAGTAGTTAGTGCCACTCGTTTACAGTGTTCCGGCTTCTAATCCCAGCCTGGCCGCTGTCTGCATGAAGTATCTTTGCGCTGCCTTGTCTATCTGGGTTTTCCCTCTCATTGTTTCTAAACAATGATCCTTTACCTTAAAAACATGCAAGTCATGTAAATCGGTGACACTAAATTAGCTCGATTTCAGTGTGTATTGGAGTGTGCCATATGGTGGTATGCTTCTCTGTCCAGGGCTGATTTATTGCTTTGTGCCCAGTACTGCCAGGTTCAGGAGATCCTGAAGTATGAATTATTATATTGGGTGTTGTTCCTAATATTTAAATAAAAGTTTTCAGCAAACACTGGTGGAACTAGTGAATTCTGGGGAAGCTCCAATTATCCATCACCACTTAAAATGTACTCCTATTTCCAACTGCTGTCCTAAAATTACTGCATCACATTAACAGAGCACATTAGGAGGTAGAAAGTTCTTGTTGACAACCATTTCTTCCTTCACTCAAAATTCATTCTACATTTCAATTTAAGGGTGCATGACAGTCACACAATACGTAGCTATACCCCTTGGATCCAGAATAATGATTTTGAATCCCACACTCAGATGTCCTTATGGAATTTGTTCATTCTCCCTGTGCCTTTACTACGTTTTGCTGTGGGTATTCTGCTTTACTTCCAAGGTCCCTAAAGATTTGTATCTTAGATTAAATGATAATTCCAAACAGGTCCTGTGAGGATTATGTATGTGATAGGACTCAGTGGTGAACTGACACCTATCCAGGGCTGCTTTCTGCCTTGTGCTAATTGATACTAGGATGGCCCACATGACCTTGATTTGAATTAAGCAGGTGTCACAGTGTTATATTTTAATATGGGGAGGTACTGTGGTTCAGTTCTAACATTTAATTAGAGCAGTTTAAACTCTATTTTGAATTTGGTGTATACTTTGCATTTTCTGCATCAGATTTTTGGCATAGTCTGATTCTTTCTTACTGGAAATCTCAAACATGTGATTGACAGCCTTAAATAGTCTGGAAGTAGTACATCCTGTGATTACAATGCAATACAAAACTTATTTTTTGTATAGCACTGTTCACTGACTTTAGGTACAGAGCCTTGTGAACAATTCTCAGGTAAAATATAAGTATAGATTATACTAATTACTTAATACAGAACTGTTACACATATAAATGCAGATTTGTTAAAACACATAGAGAACAAGGTAGAATCTGATTAAACATAAATAGAAACCAATATCTGTCCATTAATTAATTAATTGATTAGCTATGGCAAGTTGACAATGGCGGAAAGTAAAACTGAAAAAGAGAAAGTCAAAAACAAAGTCAATATGCTGGACTTCTTGGCCAACTAGCAGCCTACAAGCTCCTAGGTTTTCTATAGCAGAGTCTGTGCTGGCTGTCCAATCTGATGAGAGAATCTTTTCATCTGATGATTCCAATGCTGTTTTATCAGAGATGATCTTTCCATATACAGGAGGACAGCACACATCTAGATACCAAGAAAAGAAACTGAATAGAGGAGAGTTAGTAATGGTTCAAAAATATTGTGGTAGTTATATTTCTGTACAAATGACTAACAAACAGAAATGCAGTATGCACAGCTAATCAGCAGCTCTAGTCAGGGTATAATACTCTAAAGTAGTGAGTTGTCAGCCTGGATTTAATCTGCTATTACGCAGATCATTCCACAGCCTCAGGGCCATGTAACTAAAAGCTCTATCTCCCACTGGTATTTTATTAATCCTTGAAATCGTAAGCAGACCAGCATCTTGAGATCTTAATGCGCGCTTTGGTTTGTTAGTAATGATAAGTGAGCCTTGGCCATTTACGGCCTTTTAAATTAAAAGGAAGATTTTGAAATCAGCCCAATGCTTACCTTGGAGCCTGTGTAAGGACTTGAGAACTGAAGTTAGGTGCTCATACTTTCTGGTTCTTATAATAATTCTTGAGGCAGCATTTTGAAATTAGTGAAAGATGCATTAAGAATGATTTGAACAGCCAGTGAAAAATGCACTGCAGTTATCACCCCTTCCAGAAATAAATGCACAAATTAATTTCTCAGTATCTTGCCTACTTAGAATGCTGTCTTGCCTATATTAATTTTCCAGGAGTTTTAAGATAGAAAAGACATGCTTTGGACAGTTTTGTAATGTGTGTTTTAAATGACATAATAGAGTAAACATATCATCTAAACTGTGTGCTGAAGTTACATTATATAATCAAAAGTTTGTGTACATCTGATCATAACAGTTATTTGACCTTGTTAGACATCCTATCCCAAAACCATGCACATTAATATGTAGTTACAGCACCCCTTTGTGCACTAACAGGCTTCACACTTCTGGAAATATTTTCTGCAAAGGTTTTCCACAGGAGTTTTAAGTGTATCTTTGTGCATTTCAGCCCATTTAGCCAAAAGACAATTTTTGAAGACCTAGCTAGCAATTGGTGTTTTAATTCATCCCAAAGACATTCAGTAGTGTTGAGGTCAGGGTGCTGTGCAGGCCACTCAAGTTTATCCATATGTAACTTGTCAAAGCATGTCTTTTTCGACCCGGCCTTGTGTACGGGGCACAGTCAGATAGTGAAGCGTGATTCATAACCCCAGAGGTTTGTTTTCCACTGCTTCAGAGTCCAATGATGGCATGCTTTATACCACTTTTGCTGATGTTTGGCATTGCACATAGTGATCTTAGGCTTATGTGCAACTGCTCAGCCATGGAAACCCACTTCTTGAAGCTCCCCAATGCACAGTTCTTGGTCTGATGTTGCTTCCAAGTGCAGTTTGTAAATTTATTGGAAGTGATGCAACAGATGATAGGAGATTTTTACACATTATGTGCTTCAGCACTCTGCAGCCCTGCTGTGTGAATGTGCATGGTCTATCACTATGTGGTTGAGATGTTGCTGTTCCTAAATGCTTCCAATTCTAAGTCATAGCACTTACAGTTGGCTTGGACAGATTTAACAGAACAGATGGAACATAATATACTGGCATGCCCAATTATGGTACATACAAGGTGCATAAAAGGTGCACATATGGCTGTATCAACCAAGAAGTTTATAATACAATGTCATAGAATATTCCAGAAATTCATTAAAGATACATACTGTGATAATAGACCCAATGCCCTAATAGAGAATATATTTTAGCTCCATTGTAATACATAATTATGAAAATAATACCATAAAACTGATGGGAACAATTTATGCATCAGACATATTTTACTCAGGATATCATTCACATGGTAAGTTATAATAATGTACTGTAGCTAACAGGTCTAGAAGTTCCATCCATCCCTCCCTCCCTCCATCCATCCATTTTTAGAATCTGCCTTTTTTATTACTAAATCCAAAGGAGGTATGCCTTTCTTGGCTGCAGCAGTACAAAGCATGAAACACAACCCAATACAGGAAGTCATTGTATCACAGCATATACTCATGCAAACCTGCACAGGAACAATACCTAATCTGCTTGTCTTTTGAAGATGGGAGGAAACTGTCCATCCATCCATCCATCCATCCTCTTCCGCTTATCCGAGGTCGGGTCGCGGGGGTAGCAGCTTAAGGAGAGAAGCCCAGACTTCCCTCTCCCCGGCCACTTCTTCCAGCTCTTCCGGGAGAATCCCAAGGCGTTCCCAGGCCAGCCGGGAGACATAGTCCCTCCAGCGTGTCCTGGGTCTTCCCCGGGGCCTCCTCCCGGTTGGACGTGCCCGGAACACCTCACCAGGGAGGCGTCCAGGAGGCATCCTGATCAGATGCCCGAGCCACCTCATCTGACTCCTTTCGATGCGGAGGAGCAGTGGCTCTACTCTGAGCCCCTCCCGGATGACCTATGGTCCTCCTTCCCATGGGCTCACCACCTATGGGAGGAGCCAAGGAGGTCAGGTGCAATGTGAGTTGGGTAGTGGCCGGCGGCGGGGACCTTGGCGTTCTGATCCTCGGAGGAAACTGTATTACCTAGAAATATTAATGCAGACACAGACAGAACATGCGACCATACAATGACAGTGACTGGACTGAAATCAGAACATATTATTCAACTGGCCTGGCTTAGAAATAATGAAATCAAAATGTAGATGGAACAAATAATGCAAAAAGTAATACAATATTAAAAGGTATCCAGCACTTCCATTGCTCTGTCCTCTTAAAATCGTGCACTATTTGCAAAGAAAATGTAGAATCCTCACCTCTGGGTTGGATGAGCATAAAAAGACACATCTGTTCTGGAGTTCCTGTTATATTCAGCAGGTTTATATTTGTATAGATTGAAAAGTGCCACAGCTTAACAAATCCTTGAAGTTCTCATGGCACCATCTTGTAAGATCTCTGTGTGTCAGCACTGCTCACTCCAAAAGGTGGAATAATTTATGAAAAAAACATTTTCAAGGTTATACTAGACATGGCCTTAGGCACGATCTGTCTATAAATTAATTCCATAATGAGTCCCATAGCACGTTAAAATGGCCACTCTAACACATGCCTAACTTGATGTAATGGAGATGGGATTACAGTAAGGATGACTGAGAATGACAATGAGAATTTATTACTCCTAAAGGCTAAAAGGGAGATAGGGCTTATAGATTTTACAATGAGTGTTTGAGATTCACACGGCAACGACACGATTAAACGGTCATTTTCATTTCCAAGCAACTGGTGTAGAGAAGAAAGGAGAGAAAAAAATGTAGAATATGTCAAGCAACAAAAGAAAAATAGAAAATCAGAGATCAGTTTAAATGCCTAAGGATCTAATCAGGATGTGAGCTGTTTACCCACTTTAATATTTGCTAATAACTCATTACTCTGCTGTCGTGTTTAGCTGAGCAATGACGTCTGCGTCTCACTTGGTCTCTTCTTCTGTCCACGTGCACCTGCCGAGCTCAGTGGTGTGGGAGCCACGTGCAGCTGGAACATTTTACTTTGCTGACTCCTTCATCTGCGAACCACTTTGCTTTGCTCATGTAATCAATAATGTTACTTTTTTCGATTAGAAGGTCACCATTTTCAGCAGCACATTTACACATTTATAACAGGAAAAAGAACATAATAAAACCTTTTCGGGTATAACTTTTGGAATATTCAGTGTAAAAGGATTTTTTCTATTTTGGGACATTACTAAAAAACAAGAAGAATACTCTCCATTTTCTCCATTGTATGTTTATCCAACTACAGTAAATGATGATCTCAATAGCTTCAAATTTGATAAATTACTAATAATGCACACTTAGTTGTGTGACAGTTAGCTCTGCTTTCTCACTGATCCAGACACCTGGATTGAATTGTCTGGTGTTTGCACATCCTCTCTTTGTCATTTTTTATTTCCTGCTCCCATTTTCTCCAACATCCCAAACATGTGAATTAGCGACACTAAACTGACCTGGCAGGGATGAGTTCAGGGATTAAAATGTGCGTACAACGGACTAGCAAATAATCCACAGTAGATTTCTTCTTTGTACTTGATGTTGCCAGGTTAGGCTCCAACTCCCTGTGAACATGGGTGGAAAAAGTGACTTTAGAAAATAGATGAATACGTGAGTGAATAAAAGTATCTCCTGGGTCTCAATTTAGTAGAAGTACAGTCACATTAATGCTCACACAGGAGCAGTTGATGGGTGGCAATCAGTCTGACAGCCTGTCTTTGAAGCATGAAATGTCTATGGAGCCCGCACAAAGGGAGACTCACCACATTGAATTAACTATTATTTGTGAAAGATAAAGGACTAGAGAAAGGAATAATGAGACAGAATGTCAGCCCGACTCTCTATAATCTGTACATCAACAATCCGTTCACACCTATGTGAAATGACTTTACCCAAAGTACATGGGTGCATGGCACTGAAAAAAATGGGAAAAAAAGAGACCAGGGAACAAAATGATTTTTTTGGCTCATGATCAGTGGCGGTTTTTGATATGGGCGACATGGGCTGTTGCCCAGGGCGGCATCGTGGTGGGGGCGGCATCTTGGGCATCTGCAAAAAAAAATTTTTTTTTTTTGCGCGTGCCCATGCTGCCCCGACATCATGCCAGCACATTTTTGGGATTGTATAGGCACCGATCGGTTTTCTATTGCCTATTTGCGGGGAGTAAGAGCGCCCTCCATTTGCAAGGTGCACCTGCTGTTTGACGCACAGGGAGGAGAGGGGCGGGGGATTCTCCAGCTGGCTGACGTGGCATCTAATAACCAGCTTGCAAAATAAAACAAAATAAAAACAAACAAACAAACACAAAAGCACCAGACATTATGATATAGACTTATAATTTGCACCAATGTGTTTTCTAATTTCTATCACACCCATATATGTGGGAAGTGAGCACGAGGGCCCTCGGTGCGCCTGCGTGCTGCTGTGCTGAAGTCTCACACAGAACCTGTCGAAAGGGGAGGGGGGTGGGGTGCTTCTAAATAAAGCACATTTCATTCATAATACAGTGGAACCTCGGTTTACGAACGTCTCGGAACACGTACAAATCGGTTTACGACCAAAAGGTTCGCCAAACTTTTGCATCTGTTCACGACCACACACTCGGTATACGAACAAGCCAGTTTCCCTTTCGGTTTGTGCACGCCAATGATTTCCGTGTTCAGTCTCTCCCTGTGCAATGAGCGAGCAAGCGAGAGCAAGAGAGACACACACACACAGGCGCGCGAAAGAGACACACACACACAGGCACGCGAGACACACACACACACACACACAGGCGTGTGAGAGAGACAGAGACACACACGCGCACGAGAGAGAGAGAACAAGCTGGACGCATAAGGTAGAGAAGGCAGTTAAAGAATGCACTGGGCTTATTTTTGTTTTCACTTCTGTTTACAGCGATCGGTTCGTAGCGTGCATTGTTGCAATGTTACTTTTTTTGGTGGTTTATTAAATTACGGATTTTTCAAATGTTCATTTTTTTCCCTGTGCTTAAAACTCATTAAAAAAAGTGTTTTTAGCAAGCGGTTCGTAGCGCTATAGCGCAAACTCTTGCAGTGTTAGTTTTCTCTGTTGTTCAAGGTTTTCTCAGAGTTATTCAATGTTTTTACATTTAGTTTACTATTACGCTGTGCATTCTATGGTATAATTAACTATATTTGTGCTTAAAAACTTAAAAAAATATATATTTACATACAGTTTGTACAGTCTGGAATGGATTAATTGTATTTACATACAATCCTATGGGAGTAATTACTTTGGTTCATGACCAAATCGGGTTACGACCAGAGTTTTGGAACGAATTATGGTCGTGAACCGAGGTTCCACTGTATTGTCAATCCAAGCCCATTATGTCACAAATAATTTTTCCTGGGTTGTGCGAAATCACAGAAATTGTTAGATGGGCGCTCCTTGCGCGAGCAGCATAGAGCAGAGTACAGCAAACAGGAAGAATAAATCCTCCTGTGTGAAGCTGACGCCAGCTCAGTGCTTGTGCTCTCTCTATTCCTTATCACAGGTTAGTAAATTCGCCATAATTGGAATGCACATTACAGGCTTTAAAACAGTAAAATATCATCAATGAGATTTTGAACATGTTGATAAAATGATTTGAGTTAGTAAGAGTTTTTTTTGTATGGATATATATGTTAGCGTGCTAACTTACTAATGCAAATGACTCGCGTAGTGGAGAGTGGTAGGCGGGGAAAGTTAACCCGAAATAATAAACTGACTGCAGCTCTGAGAAAAAAGGTTTATGTAGTTGTTAGTGACCTGGTGAACTGATGACTGGAGATGGTACTAAAGTGAAAATTCTTTACACTATAACGAAATATTTTGGTGCTGCATAAATGTAAAATTTGATTTTGTCTCTGTCAGATATTACATTTCCAATAGTTTGTTTTATTGCACTGATTTTTTTCCAGTGTGTATTAGAATGCATTCGCTGGGTTGGGGCGTCAGAGGGGGTGTTTGCCCAGGGCACCAAACAGGCTAGGACCGCCTCTGCTCATGATGATGACTGACTTTGTAAGGTGATTTAAATGTCCTAGAGCTTTCCTCTTGGAGTTATGTGCTGAATTGGAGTCTTCTTTACAGAGACCTTCAAGCAGAAATCAGACCCCTGTTCTATTACCGGTTTTCCAACTGTAGGGTATCTGGTAATGGGCGCTTTTTAGCAGTCAGTAATTTCAGAGTCAACACTGACCAGTGTCCTACCATCCATATGGAATGGTATTACTAAGATGCTAGCTAGATACATCCAGTTTCCTTATGGTCAGGGTGAACAGGCCAAACTCAAAAGGCAATTTGCAGTGATTACTGATTTCTTAAGGTAAACACTGTAATTGGCTGCATGCATGTTGTGATAAAGGCACCATTAATGGATGAATTTGCTTTTGTAAACAGAATGCACTTTCATTCAATTAATATACAACTAATATGTGATGCTCACGTGTGTCTGACAGACATTATTGAAAGGTTGCCTGGCTCAACCCACGTTTCATTTATTTTAGCAATTAGTAGTGTGGGAAGTATATTTCAGAGTCACAATAAGTATGGTGGTTGGCTTCTTGGTAATGCTGCCACTCCCAGTTATGTCGTCCAACATACCACACACTATTTTTATAGCCAAAATAGATAGGCTACGCACTGAGGCAATTAACATTGAGTGCACATTAGACTTTATTACAAACATTGAAGACAGCTGTATTGAGAGAACATGTCATTTAACTGTAAAATAGTTACCATATATACTCACATATAAGTCGGGTGTTGAAACCTGAAAAATCGATCATAAAATCAGACCCAGACATACACACCCATTCAAAAATGCAACACTTAATTTTTTTTTACATCTTCTTGCCTCTTCCAAATTCGCATCAGTTTCTCAGACGTATTGAGTTTTTTTGCAACGGCGCAGTTACCAGTTTCTTTCACTACTTCAAGTTAATTTAAAACCAGCTTCATATTTTCTTCTGATCAAATGCTCCATTATAGATAAGGGATGCTCTTACGATAAAGGTGTATGAGGGTGTGAGATAGAAAAAACACACATCAGTGCAAACGTTGCTTAAGGCAGTGTGCTCCATGGTTACTCTCTCAGGTGGGCGTTAGCATATCATAATCCCTTGTACCAATAGTTTGAGTTTTCTGCATTCGACTTATATGACGGATATTATAAAATACCAGAAATTATACGGTAAAATCAAGTCCAGACTTATCTGTGGGAGAACTTATCAGCGAGTATATACGGTAGTTCAAGAACATCGGAATGTGACTGATGCATCATTGGACTCCACAAATAAATTAGATTTTCTATTCAGTTCATTGCCCTGCCACTAGTCATTAAAATTCCAACCTCAAAATTGTCTGTGTATATCTTTTGGATAGTTGAAACTTTCAGTAACATTAAGTTAAGCTTCAGGCAAGTTCATGTTTTATAAATTCAGATTTTTGTATAACTAATGAGTCATAATAAGTACTATATACTAATATACTGTACATGAGTCCCCAGGAGAGGAAAAGATTTTATGGGAGAAAGTTGAGGCATTGGTTGAGACAGGTAATGGTCAAAATGCAGTGAAAGGCAAAAGGGATCAATCACCAAAACTAAAATGCAAAGGTAAGGAGCAAAGTCAGGGAAACAAAATGAAATTCCTAACACTAAAACGTATTGCAAGCACCTTTTAATTTTGTCTAACACAGAAGAAAGCAGAATGGAGTGGAAAGAAAACAAAGAAATCCAAGAAACCAAGGTGGTAAATCCATTTTGTTATAGAGCTTGATCACATGGCTTTAGTGTCACATGAGCGGCAAGAGACATAGCAACATTAAACAATTTGGCTGTAGTCATGCAAGGATTAACACAAAATGGTGGAGTAATGATAAAAATGATCAATATATAGGAAGGTATGACTGGCATGTGTCAAAATGGTAAAAATAACTTAATAGTGTTAAAAACATTAGAGAAAGATCACAAGAAAAAAAGTACTGCTGCAACACCAGACCGAAAGGTCTGCCATACATTTTGATTTAATTTGGTTAAAAATATTTCATTTTAATTGGGTAATTAATGAACTCTTGAATAAAAGGTGAAGGGCAGACAACTCAGATATACAGTAGCTGAAAGTAATGATTGTGTCTTTCTGCTAGCCTTTGGACTGTACAACAGGGAATTATGGGATCTTCTATTCAAATGTGACTATGAAAAATGTAAGTAAAATGACTGACACAAGACCTAGTAAAGGCTAAAATGAGCCTCTATGCCAAAAGGGGTACATTTCCCCTTAAGTTTGACAAAATAAAATGATGCGCCTAGCAGAAATCATTAGGCTGCCTGGTAAGGGTCTGTCCAAACATTATCTATATTTGCACCTTTTAATTTTTAAAGACTGATATAATTGATTATTTATTGGTTAAGTGAAAGTTGTGGCTGTCACAAATATGCATTTGTTATAACTTTTATTCTTAAATATTAATTCTTGCTAATATGATAGCATATTTTTTAAGATTACTTTTTCAAGATGATATACTATACAAAACAATTTTCTGAGATGAGTGATATAATGCAATGAACTGCCCCTCCATTTGTATCTGAGATAGTCCTAACAGAAAATTCTCCGAATGGTTCCTAAATATAAAATATTATCGATTAAATCTGAGCAAGTACATACACTTTTCAAGTCTACAGTTATTAATGAAACTGACTTGGTCATTTGTCCAGTGTCCTGTATAAAAATGATTTTGAAAATTAACAATGTAAGTGTATGCAAATTAGCAGAGTAAGCTCCATGATGGTTACACTATGTATTTCTTTTAATATTTAATTTGTAAATATAGGGTTATTACTCTTATAGAAATGTGGACATGCTGTTGCCCAGGAAAAGTGTAAATGCAGCCTATTCAGCTGTATAATGTTTTTTCAAAGCCTGTCTGTTGTAGTGTGTGTTTTGTATTTACTATGGCTTTGTACAAAAAAGAGATTGCATGACCTGTCCTTGTTTCTGTGGGTGTTTGAGGTACTCCAGTTTCCCCTCTTCAATGGCACCTATTAATCTTCCCAGTCTTAATGAGTGTGATCATGTACACGAGAGTACCCTGTGTTGGAATGGCACTCTGCCCAAGGCTGGTAAGTGCATTTTGTTTGATGCTGCTGAGAGAAGCTCAGTTTCACTGCAAACATGAATGAATGTGTTGAGAAAATGGATGTAGATAGATAGATAGTGTCACACATGTGCGAGTAGGAGGAAGCTGAGTGAACCAAAAGAAGGTAATTCCACGCCAGGCCAGGGGTTGGCAAGGTGCACTAAACCTTTTTCTATTTTCTCTGTAGACCAAACAGGGCAAAACCTGCCTGATTTCTCATTCAAGACATTACATCCGTTTCTGGCACCAAGAGTGATGTCACTTCCGGTTCCGACTCCCAGTAAGACGTCACTTCCGGTTCTGGCCACAAGAAAGAAATCACTTCCTGTTCTGGGGCCAAAAAAGACATCACTTCTGCTTCCGACATAGATGACTTCCTTTGAGGGCCTTTAAATTGCCATCTTTGCCACCAAATTTTTTTTAAATAAATATTGTCATGTGTGTGCGCATAGGAGACAACTGTTGGGCTTTGGTGATGGTAATTGCTAACCAGACCAAGGGTTGACACTGTATAATAATGCCTTGTCTTCTCCTTCCTCTCCAAAACAGAAGACTGACAGCCTTTCCATCTCTGACATCACTTCCTTGTCCATCTGTCTGCACCCTCCCCTTCTTGCCACTTGAACTCATAACCCAGAAATTGGCCATCTTGAATCAGTTTTGTTATGAACTCTCGTCTGTGAAGACGTTACCCCAATTGTTGCCTGTTTTTCTGTTGTCACACACGGGATGCAACTAAAGGGCTTGAGTAAGGGCAATTCTGAGTCAGACCGGGGTGTGGCAGAGTGCACTGATTCTTTTTCTTGCTTTCCTGCAGACCATCCACGGGAGATTCCACCTGGCCCTATTGACGTCACTTCCGGGTCCCAGCCTATGGAGGAAGACCTTGTCGGCTCCGGCCCCTTTGATGTCACGTCCAGGCTCAAGCCTATGGATGAAGACCCTTATGAGCCCGACCCCTCTGCCTTCATTTCCTGTCTTTTTTCCCCTTTAAAAGCCTCCACCTTTTCCTTATTCCCTCAGTTCTATTTTGGACTCGGTTTTGTGCACATCATTGCTGTATAACATTTTGCGACTTTGTAGCCAGGAAACCAAATATACTGTATGGGTGGCTGCCCCAAACCTTGCTGTGACTCTGTGTGAAGTTTCTGACACTGTGCTTTAAACCTTTCAATTGTACGGCATCACTAAGGTGGTGCCCCAACTCTTTATCATCGTTGATGTCTTATTTTACAATATTTACATAAAAAGCTTTCTGGATAAAAAAAGTCACATTCTCAGAGATTAGCTAAAGGAACGTCTGTTAATTTTTTAACAGAGTTAAAAGTAAAATGCCTTTGAGAAATGTCCAAGGTAGCATAAATCCCCTTTATGCATGGAGAATTATCGTATTCCATGTACAAGATTGATTCCTAGGTTCTAAATTCTTGGTTCATTGCCTTTATTGTGCTCCAGTTTTATTCAGACCAGCCAATATGAACATGTTTGCTCTTAGAGAGAAATGCCCAGGCTTTGAGTCAGAAGTATTTATGTCGTTAAAAGTAAGGAAGCCTTTGGTGTTTATGAAGCCATTTAAATATTTCATTATAGAGCAATGTTGCCATAATAAGTTGATTCATTGATTGTTTATAATGAATTAACTGAGAGCCACAAGCACTATGCCAGTAATTCAAGGAAGAAAAAACTAAAGAAACGTCTTGCATTACCTCAGGAAGTGTGTCAAATACAGGCAGACTGAGAAGCCAATTTGAATATTGCGGGTAAAGGCGTATTGAAGTGAAAGTAAGTGATATAAAGTAGTTCAACTGCCTAAAGATAAAAAGGTACATTAGACATTTAGAAGTCTTTCGATTTCAGCAGTATCTTGAGACTTTTTCAATTTAATCACTCTACATTAGCTCCCTGCATCCCCAAACTGTAGCAGGCAAAAAAAAGTGTGAATGAATAGATGAGGAACACGATGTAAAGAGAAAAGCTCCAGATAATCAGTGTCAGAATGTAATAAAGTTGCACTCACAATCTTGCTGACCATACCAACGGTTTCTCAGTCTCTAGATTGCAAGTTTAATTTCTGCAGTTGGAAAGATTAAATTAACTTTACATTACATACCAAGCTGGTGGAACAAGCTGCCCACCTCCATCTGAACTGCTGACTGCCTCAATGCATTTAAGAAGCGTTTGAAGACTCTCTTGTTCTGCGAATATCTGTCCACTTAATAAAGGCTTTCACAGGATCTTGTAACTTGCTTGCATTTGATTTTGTGCTCTTCACTTGTGATGATCAATTTTGTAACCTTATCCTGTAATACAGACCCCAGACTGATGTTTGTATGATTTTGTTAACCTCTTTTATAATTCCCTTTGGATAAAAGCAGGTGCTGAGTGAATAAATACCCCAGTGTGTTCAGTACAACTTAAGGAAAGGTATTCTTAAGCTATACAGCACACTTGAGAAGAAATAGTCTGTGCAGGCTCAAGGCCAATTTTTACCTATAGGCAGCATCCATTGATGTGCCTGTAACATACATTTTGTCAGCAATCATGGCATCGATGACTGGGTGCCTCCAGAGTATTATAAGGCTGCATGGTTCTGTGTGCATTGATTGCATTAGTACTAGACAAGAAAATGTGGGCTCATTTGAGGGAATGATTTGTTGCTACCCACACTTATACAATCCAGCATTAAAAAAGCAAAGAGCCAAATGTGCACAAATCCATGGCAAGAAATCGCCCAAACCTGGCAAAGATGAAAGTTGCAGGCAGAAATGAAAATATCTGTGAGATCGATATGTAAAGGCAAAGAAAAACAATGTTGTGCACTCAATACGTGTACTGTAAACAGACCAGGGTGCACATCCTCTTTGCATGACTGTTTCTGTTGCTGTCTGCCCCCGAGTATAAATGGACCTTTAGTCTCTATATTCCAAAAAAACATTAACAGTGTTAGGGAAAGTCCAGAAACAAGCTACTTGATGGATTCCAGGACATGAGCAGTGGCTATGTGGGGGCCAGGGCGGCACTGGTTTACCCAGATAGACAGCTATATAATCAGAAAGAGGGGAGGGAATTATTTAGTTGGGAATTTTGCTGCATGTAAATAAAGAATCTTCTTATATAATACGCTACCGTGGCTGTCCGTTTTTCTGTCCAGGATTTTAAGTCACCTGTAGCTCGCAAACTGTTTGACCTATTGACCTGAAATTTGATACAAAAAAACCAAGTGACCTCTACTGTCCACTTTCGGGGTGATGATTTTTATTGCTCTTTTTATTTTTATTTTATCTTATTATAGAATCAACTATAGGATTAGAAATGAGTACATTAGAGGGTCAGCTCATGTTGGACGGTTGGGAGACAAAGTCAGAGAGGCGAGATTGCATTAGTTTGGACATGTGCAGAGGAGAGATGCTGGGTATATTGGGAGAAGGATGCTAAGGATAGAGCTGCCAGGGACGAGGAAAAGAGGAAAGCCTAAGCGAAGGTTTATGGATGTGGTGAGAGAGGACATGCAGGTGATGGGTGTAACAGAACAAGATGCAGAGAACAAAAAGATATGGAAGAAGATGATCTGCTGTGGCAACCCCTAACGGGAGCTGCTGAAAGAAGAAGAAATTAGGTCACTTGCATAGTCATGGTTTTTAGCCACATCCTTTCTACCTTCCCACAAATCTAGATTCAGATAGCATTAGGCAAATAAACAAATGTATGCCTAGATGTGATTATAGGCAAGCAGAGCTCTTTAACTAGCTATTTTAAAAGCCAAGGATGAAACATGCAGAAGAAGCAACAATCAAAATCAATGATGGGAGTACGCACCAACCTCAGGATTCCAAGATGGACAATAATTTAAAAAATAACACACAAAGCAATGTAAACTATAAAAATACTATTGTATACAATACACTGTAGACAATGTGTTATCTGCACAAAGCAATGCACCACAAAGTCAACATCAAAACCATTCACAAATGTTATTGATGGTGTCACAAACAGGTGATCTCCAATGTGCAACACAAAGAATTTACAAATATTCTTTGTGAACTGGAAATTTTTTGCTCATTGTTCTCCTTCTGAAGACCCATTTTTCAGACTTGATTATTTTCAGCATTTTCAACATGAAGAAATTCTTCACAGGGCAGAGCTTGGTAACAGAGAACTTCCCAATATAGGACATTTGTTTGGTCAGATCTTCTGTTTGCTTAAAATGGAAGTGAGTGGTAAATAAATGTAGTGCACCAGTGCATATGCTACTTGAATGATAAGTTAGTCACATCTAAAATATGGTACAGTATAAATATTTTTTTTAAGGATAGGTCAAGCACCTAATGAAGAGCTGATATATTGAACAGTTGTGGGAAATGTAAGATTGCTAGTCAGACTCAGGGCTTTCCCATCTATAGATGTGAACTTTGTGATTGCTTATAGTATCATGTGATCAAGAATGTCTAAACGTATCACTTAAAACTATTATTTGACCTACTAGGAACTAGATGGCCAATCATATGATCTTACAAGGTCTCTCTCTAATCTTATCAAATAGCTGAGGAACGTGTCAGTGCCATAGTGTCCAGGACTGTTCACCCCTCCACCCCCTACCCTCTATAGCACAGACAACATTTCTAAACAGCATTGTGAGAGTTTGCGATTAACAGCAAAATGCAGTATGTTCCTGTAAATACAAAAAAAGGAGAATGTCAAAAGAGTAGGCACTCCAAAAGCACAAAATCAGATTCTTTAAATCCGTCATCTCAGACTCTAGCATTAAGAGTGCAGGACAATTTGGATAATTTCCATAGGGCATGAACTGACACAGAAAATTGAAATAGAAGACACAATTATGACCTTGGCAATCATGGGTGACCATAAGGGTCTGCTGTGTAAACTTCTGAAAAGTAAGCAATCTTAATGTAATAATATTCATTATTTTAGTAATACTTTTTTAGTTGTTAAAGTATGCTGCCAGTTGGAGAAAGACCAAGAATTATATCTGTATGGAAGCATCATTCAAGCCTTGGAATGTCTGGCCCTGGTCAGATTATTTCATACTGCATTCATAACAATTTTAGTGATCACAACGTGATGACAACTAGTTCAGGAGTCTTATCTTTGATAACTAAACATTTCACCCAATCATACTTATTCATATGTTTTGTAGGCTTTACTATTTACAATTTTCCATTTTCAGGAGATCAATTCATGTCAATTTAATTTAATTTTTATTGTCCCTGGAAGGAATTTAGTTTGTCAGCAGGTTTTATAGAGATACCTTGAAGTGGACATTAAAAACATATCAACAAAGGATATAGCTATAAAACATATATCTCAAGTTAATAAATGTAGCAGTAAGCATAAGACTTATGGTATGACATTAGATCATACATATTTACATAAAAAATGAAACCAACATCAACACTTGACTAATGATTGATGCAAACGTTAATTATTTATTCCATACTTTAAGCATTAAGTTCCATGATCAGTCATTAAGTTTTCAAACGGGAATCCATTGACTGTTCTGTCTTTTATGAGCCTTTCAGTTTAGGCAGTTGTCAAAGTATGCCTGGCACAGGTTTGTAGTGTTCAGAACACAAACTGAACCTCACAGGTACTGGAAAATGGTTACAAAATCCTACCTGCTTATTTTTGGGCAGGGTCAACCTTCTATTTTGCATAACATTTCTCTGATTTAAAGACAGAAAAAAATCCAAAGGTTATACTGGGGTACATCAGTACAGCTTTCTGGACTCTTTCTTGGATTAGGACAGTTCTAAGTATTACAGGATGGAGCTTCCCAACCTGTATAGTGATAAAGGCTGTTGCTTGGTAGTGTTCATGGAAGTTAATGTTAGTGAAGGTTTTGGTGTGTGGGTTCATCATTTAGAGGCCAGACTTCTAGGAATGGAGAACTGACTTTTGTAGGTGACAGTAGTTTGATTAAAAGCCTAGTAGTATTTACCACATGAGAAAAAGAAATGCCCTAAAATGAGTAGGCAGTTTGACTCAGAATAACTTTAGGGCTAAGCTTAGTTGCGTCTCATATTTTTTATCCTGGTTATCGGCTTGTTCAAGTGTAGTATTATCTATGAGTACAAGGAACTAGATATGCCTGCACATTAAAGCAGATTAATGGGATGCACAGTGGCACAGCCTCCAGATGATATTTACAGGGTCTGTATAGCCGGAGGCAGTAATTATTGCCTGATTTTCCTTTAATAGATGATTCTGCAAGTTATACACTATCTCACAGACTCATGTTTAAAGCCAATATACCCAACCCATGGTGGCATTGTTGGCACTAAATGTGACAGGAAATTACACATTTCATGAGAGAAACCTTCAGACAAAACTGTTTGCTCTATGTCTCGTTATTGCAATGCTGTATATCATCAGGCATTAATTCTGTGCTGTTAGTGAAATGAACTACCCCTCACATTTAAGTCTGATGTTTTATTCCCCTGGTAGAACAGCATGTAAAGGAAAGAGCAAAAATTCTCAGTGTGTGTGCCGCTGGGCTGTGCTGAGTAAAGCAGGCCCCCGCGGTCAGAAGGCTTTCATGCTCTCTGCCTTTGTTGTTCGGAATGTAAGGAGCATGTTTAAACTGCTGACAGTAGGGAGGAGGAAAAGCCACAGCAAATATTTTTTCTGTTCGTTTCTCTAGTTCTTCCATCTATAAAATGCATGAATGGACTGGTAAGGATTGACAAATATGCATGATGAATGTTTATAATTTTGCACGCAACACAAACCCTACAGCCATGAAATTTTTCCTTGAAGAAGTGAAACATACACCTATGTGAGCGTCCTTTGCTATTGCAATGTGATATTCCTATCATGTGCCCAACACCATTACACACATTTTGGAGGAGGGTGGCTAAAGGATGTTTCACATTGTAAAGTTTTGGTTTTTTATGCTATAATATACAGCCAGCACTTTCTCTTAAATTTAGCACTACTGTGTCTATTACATCTAAATTTATTAGCATTCAGAAATGCTTCCTTCAAAAACAGTTTGCTTTATACTTAAATTCTACAAACTATCTCTGTTTTTCCCATTATAATAAACAGTATGTATGGTCCTAGAAAATATATCTCCATTTTTTAAATATATTTCAGCCAGGGTTCCTCCCCTGCTGGACTTTAAATTCCTTCTTTATGTCTTAATTTTGTCAATTTTTGCTTCTTTTCTTTATGTTAATAGTGTTCCTGGTGTTAATTATTTGCATTATTCTGCACTAGGTTATTTATTAGTTTTGTGTATTATTTAATTTTGACGTGTCTATGCTTGCTCTGTTATGTTCCATGTGTCGTGTGGGTGGTTCCCCAAGAGGTGGGGCCACCTGCCCCCCTAATGTTAACTAACTGCCTTCATCCTTATAAATGCTAAGGAAAACCTACAGTCCCTTGTGGTTCATTGAATGCGCTCATGGTGTTGGTGAGTTCTAGCGTCTTTTGCTCTGCTTTTGTTTTTTTGTTGGATTTCAACCTTTTTGCTCTGTTTTTTTTCCACTATTCTTTTGATTAATGTATTAGGACATTGTTTGAAACAGGATTGCCTACTTTAGGCAACTCGTTTTGCCTTTGTGGTCCTTGGAGCTTATTTTTGTGTCACTGAGTGTTTTTGTGATAATAAATCTTACATTTATGAAGATTCCACTTTTGCCTTTTTCATTAGAAGCTATCATCTCAGTCGTGGGCTCAAAACTGACCACTGACTTCCAGTTTGATGATCTCTTAAATACCTGTCAGGGCAGAAGAGGCTGCTGGTAATTATGTTGGGGTCCTCCAGTGCATCTTCCTCTGTTCTGTAGATGAAAGAGGAGAAGGAGTTAATGACTGCATTAGCTGGCCCTGTAAATATGCCATTTTACCTCTTCAGAGCCTTGAAGTGGTAGGAACGACATGTTAATAGAAAAAAAATAAAAAGTAATAAAACCATAAGAAATGACAGCATAATACAAGCAATAAAAGGTAATCAGTTAAATATGTTTTCCACAAGCCTTTAAAAGAATTTAGGTATGGAGATTTAGGTTTTTAATTAATGTTGGCATTTTTCAGTTTCAGTCCCAATAATTGGAGTATTTTTAGACTCAGATTTTTGTTCAGTTATTGAGGGAGTTTTATGCTGACAAAATAATTCATATTAAAAGGATAATAACAGAGTATGTATCTTTTTGAAAGTGGATGATGTAAATTCAGAACATTCATAAATCATGTTGTTTTTTTCAGTTAAGTCTGAAGACACATAAAAGAAAATTGTATATACAGTACATTATGTATGTGATTGTAACATATTGTCACAGTTTTCCCCATTTTCTCTGTGAGAATAAAGCCGTCATCTTCAGCGACAAGGAGAACAGGGAATGCCACGTGGGAGATACATCAAACCTTTGATGCCTCAAAGCCTTTCTTCATCTCTCCACTGAAAGAACAGGAGCCACAACACCGCAGTAACCTTTTAAGTAGGTCAGCTGGAAGCCAGAGAATGGACAAGTCTAAAAATGTTCATCAGAAAAAGAAACCTTTCCAGCTCATTTACTCCAGTGTTGCCTTTATTTTGGCATTTACTTTTAAGAAGCTGACAGAATGATGTGATATGATTTTGAAGACTGAAGGCATCAATTTAAAAAATGATGTTTATTAATATTAATATTTCTTTTTCTTTTTTTTTACTTTTTAATCTTCATTAATTCTTCTTTGTATATGTCTGATAGACAGTTACAAATATTAAAAGGCCAATTGACAAGCACAGCTCAGAAGTTCTGCATCTGAGAGCTGAAGAGCTGAGTCTGCTAAGTCCCACCTTTAAAATATTCTGACATTTGAAGGAATGCACTGAGCACACATTTTCTGACCTGTAATTTCATAGGGGGAGACATGGCTCTACAAATGCCATTTACAAAAGTTGTTACAATTGATTCATCCTGTAAAGGGAATTTTCCATCTGATGCGTGAAAACATGACGGATGTGGGCTTTCATTAAATATTCATTTCATGATTGTACAGCATATGACAAACAAGAGCGCTGATGAAATCTCATTCTAGAAAGAAAACAGCCTTACTTCTGATAAATTTAAACAATATACATTGCAGTTGCTTCTTGCACATTTAAAAAAACTGCTTTGCATCATTTGTCTTCTCATCAAAGCATATTACTGGTGTCCTGCCACTAACAGTACTAGTTAATATTGCCTTATACTAAGTAAAAGCTTTTGTGTCCTTTGCTTCTTGGATAAGTAGGATTTCTTCTTTTGTCTTTCTTTTATTCTTTTATACTTCGAAGGCGTTTAATTTAAAACCAGCTTCATATTTTCTTCTGATCGAATGCGCCATCATAGATGAGTGATGCTCTTATGATAAAGGTGTATGAGGGTGTGAAATACAAAAAACACTATTGCTTTGTAATAGTTCAGGTATTACCGTGTCATCACATAGGCGCAATAGATAGAGAGAGAGGTTAGGAGCACGTGCTGATACAGCGCATTGCAGCACCCACATAGAAAAAAAGGGCAGTGTGCTCCATGGTTTCTCTCTCAGGTGGGTGATAGCATATCATAATCCCTTGGACCAATAGTGTGAGTTTTCCACCTTCGACTTATATGACTGACATTATATAATACCAGAAATTATACTGTAAAATCAAGTCCTGACTTATCCGCTGGAGAACTTATCCGCGAGTATATACAGTATTTGTGTGAATGAGTGTAGAATGTAATAAACTGACACCCCATCCAGTATTGGTCCCTATCTTGTAGCTGACCATGACCATGAAGTGAATTAAGGAATGAATGGGTGTAAAGAACTGCTTAATAAGATATAGCGGTACTTAAAGCTTTGCAGAGGAGAGCAACCAAGTGCATCCCACAACTTATAGATATATTGTACACTGACAGACTCAGAGAATTAAACCTGTTTAGTCTCGAGCAGAGGAGACTGTGTGGGGACCTAATCCAGATTTTCAAAATTCTCAAAGGCATCCATAAAGTAGATCCAACAGAATTCTTCCAACATAACGGTGAATCACGTACTTCAGGACATCAGTGGAAATTAAGTTGAAGTGTATTTAGGAAAGCTCAGAAGCACTTATTTAGCCTACCCAAAGAGTTGTGGGAATCCGGAAAAAGCTACCAAACCATGAAGTTCAAGTCAACGTTTAAGAAGAATCTGGAACAGATATTGGGACAGCTTAGCTATTAGCTAAACAAACAAGCCTGATGGACTGAATGGTCTCCTTTCATTCAGTGGATTTCTGATGTTCTTAGGTCCTACTGGTTGACTGACAACTCAGTATTGGCCATTATGGGTTTGTGCATGAAAATACCTTGAAATTAACCTGTTTGAATTTATAAAGTCCAATGAATGTATGAACTGAAGACTTGATCAGCATTATTCAGACTTACACAGATTAATTTGTAGTTGTTAACACTATATTTTATCAATGTAATTATATTTTAACACATTGGTAATTGTTCCCACAAGGAGGTTAGTAGCATTAGCTGAAGCTGCCTGACATAATTAACACCTCGAATGCTTCTGAGCTTTTTCACAGTTACAATGGAGGATTGTCTTTTTGCTGTGCTCTCTGCCACTGTCTAAGTGGTCATGATGAAATGAAGTGATCTGAAATAATGATGCTAAAGGAAAGAAAATTCTGGAAATGCTATGGATGGAGTACAGCGATGGTGAAGGAACTGAAGTAGAATAAGATGGTGTCAAGAAAAGAACTGCAGCACTTGAGCTTCCTTTTATATGGTGATGAATGGAGTATTTCTTGTTCTCACCATTTGATTGGAATCATTTGTACATCAAATCCAACAAAATATATTGACTGAGACTACCTCAGAAGTAGATAGTGGGAGTAGGTGTATTATAATTTGTAATTTTGTAATGGTTTATGAATTCATGTTAAGTGAGATATATTAAAGCAAACGGCTAGGCTTGGAATTATCTATACTAATAAAAGGCAAAGTCCTCACTGACTGACTGACTGACTGACTCACTCACTGACTGACTCATCACTAATTGTCCAACTTCCCGTGTAGGTGGAAGGCTGAAATTTGGCAGGCTCATTCCTTACAGCTTACTTACAAAAGTTAGGCAGGTTTCATTTCAAAATTCTACGCGTAACGGTCATAACTGGAACCTACTTTCGTCCATATATACGGCCATAGGCTGCAGCTCCTTCGCCGTGTGAGGCGGAGTTGCGTCCCGCATCATCACGCCTCCCACGTAATTGAGTGCCTGCCCATATAAGGTAAATATTTGAGGGTGAAGGACTGTGCTTTCACTTCGATGAATGAAACCTGTTCAAAAAATGCATTACACAATTGAAAAGGCAGCAAAAGAATATGAAGCGAGTGACGCATACAAGCATATTCATAAGTGCAGCTACTGCGGAAACAAAGCACGGTGTAAACCTAAAGTTTAAATTAAGTTCATAGACAGGCTGCAGCTGGCGTTTGTCATGCCTATGACGAATACGATATTCACGAGATACAAGTTTAATGAGAAGACGCAGGGTATAAACAAGACTTTTGATCACTTTGTGACAGAGTTATAACTGCTGTAATGGAGTTAAAATTGCTGGTGAAGGACTGTGCTTATATAAACAAAGATGAGATGGTCAGGGATAGAATAGTATTTAGCACAAACTCAGCAAAAGTGCGAGAGAAACTTTTAAGTGCTGGGTCTGAGCTAACATTAAATAAAGCCGTAGACATTGCGAGATCGCACGAGATAGCACAAGCACAGTTGAGAAGCTTCGATGCATGTACTCCGAGCAGCTCACGTGAACTGACTTTGCAGGACTGGGAAAGGTTAAATTAAATTCATACACACGCTTATTTCACACAGCTCCTTTCTGTATAGTTTAAATAAATTTATTCATATGAAGCGTGCTTCTACTCATGAGCCTAGGATGCAACACTCATAACAGTGACAAAACAATTACATTGACAATCATGTTACGGGTGAAGGACTGTGCTTAGCATATTCATAAGTGCAGCTACTGCTTAAACCATCTGACGCTGAACAAGCCTTTATACACATATCAATAGGAAAGCAAAGTGTAAAGCTTAAGTTTAAATTACGTTCATAGACACGCTGCCGCTAAATATTCGCAGGCAAATCCACAACTTAATACCGGGAATGCCTGTTAAACATCTTAGATTCACGAGTTCTGATTTGGGTAGTGATCACTTCGATGAATGAAACCTGTTCAAAAAACGCATTACACAATTGAGAAGGCAACAAAAGAATATGAAGCGAGTGACCCATACAAGCATATTCATAAGTGCAGCTACTGCGGAAACAAAGCACGGTGTAAACCTAAAGTTTAAATTAAGTTCATAGACAGGCTGCCGCTGGCGTTTGTCATGCCTAAGACGAATACGATATTCGCGAGATACAAGTTTAATGAGAGGACGCAGGGTATAAACAAGACTTTTCAGCACTTTGTAGCGGAGTTAAAATTGCTGGTTAATGACTGTGCTTATGCAAACAAAGATGAGATGGTCAGGGATAGAATAGTGTTTGGCGCAAACTCAGCAAAAGTGCGAGAGAAACTTTTAAGTGCCGGGTCTGAGCTAACATTAAATAAAGCCGTGGACATCACGAGATCGCACGAGGTAGCACAAGCACAGCTGAGAAGCTTCGATGCATGTACTCCGAGCAGCTCACGTGAACTGACTTTGCAGGACTGGGAAAGGTTAAATTAAGTTCATAGACACGCTACCGCTAAATATTTGCAAGCAAATCCA
Source organism: Polypterus bichir lapradei (assembly GCA_026402145.1). Classification (NCBI taxonomy): domain Eukaryota; kingdom Metazoa; phylum Chordata; class Cladistia; order Polypteriformes; family Polypteridae; genus Polypterus; species Polypterus bichir. Next base: position 65,015,871 of record JANRMT010062835.1, on the reverse strand, counting down.
CAACTTAATACCAGGAATGGCTGTTAAACATCTTAGATTCACGAGTACCGATTTGGGTAGTGAACACTTCAATGAATGAAACCTGTTATCTTTACAACGGTTGACAAACACAGAATATAACTTGAACACAACACATCCTCCAAATACGAACCTGATTAAAAGAAATAATGATAATCAAATCCTTGATGACAGCAACACTCATAACAGTGACAAAGCAATTACATTGACAATCATGTTACCTTATTTTTGAAATGTTTCCTTTTCTTTTTCATAACTTCTTTAACACACTACTTCTCCGCTGCGAAGCGCTGGTATTTTGCTAGTTTTTGGATAAAGGGTGTGTGCATGAGTGTGGTGAGATATAATATAAATGATTCTGTACATCAAAGCCTTTAAACATATTTGTGGGTTCTTGAAGGGTTATGATCATTAAACAAACAACCTTTATTTCACACAGCTCTTTTCTGTATAGTTTAAATCAATTTATTCATATGAAGCGTGCTTCTACTCATGAGCCTAGGATGCAATAATATAATAATTATAAATTTTACAAAAAAAATGATCACATTAAAAAATCAGTGTTAACATAAACAAATAAACGTTATACAATATATACCAATGTAGAACTATAAAACAGCACCCCAAGGCAATTTAGTACAACTATTTAAATAAATTTTTTACAGTTGAAGCACAAACAGGTTAAACGATTTGCAAAGGATCACACAGTGAGTCAGAGGTGGGAAATGAACCAGCAGCTTTGTGGTTTCGATTCCATTTTCCTATCCATTACACCACACTGCCTGATAAAGCCTTATCTCAAACCTTAATTCATCATATAAGCCCTTCTAACTGACCATCACCAAGGACGACCAAATGTATAAGCACTGAACTGATCTTGGCATCCATGCTGTGACAGGACTTTTTTTGTTTCATTTCAGTGCAGCACTGAACAGTGCAAATTAATCACTTTGAACAACAACAAAGTAAACAGACTGCAAGCCTTCCCAGCGGTACAATGAGACACTCTGTGCTTTTGTTTACCGAGAGCTGTAGTTCGAGAACAGCATAAATCACAAAATACAGTACTTAATTTGCTGAGCTTAAGTTCTGAAGAGAATAGTGGGTAATTGCTAAAAAAAGAGGTTCTGTTTTTATGCAACCTTAAACTATATTAAAATCATTTTAATTTTAAACTGGATGGTTTATTGAGTTTTTATGTTCTAACCGTGTACTCCTTCAGGTGCTCTGGTGTCCTCCCACTGTTCAAAGACATGCAGGTTAGGTGAATTGACATTGCAAAATTGGCTCTAATGTGTCCATTCACCCTGTGATGGATTGCCAACTTGTCCAGGGATTGCTCCTGCCATGAGATCATTGCTGGGATGGGCTTCAAGTGCTTCACGACCCTGCCCAGGTTCACAAAATGGATGGATGGGTGGATAGATTGGTGAGATTCATAAAATGAGATGCCCAGCCCAGTTCATCACTTATAATCACTGTAAGGTGTCATTTTACAACAAAGAAATATACAATTTTATAGATGTGATGCATTAGGTGACATTAAAAGAGTATAACAAATATTAAATTACAGTACTAGCAGAATACCCACGCTTCGCAGCGGAGAAGTAGTGTGTTAAAGAAGTTATGAAAAAGAAAAGGAAAAATTTTAAAAATAACGTAACATGATTGTCAATATACAATAATTGTTTTGTGAGTGTTATTGAGTGTTGCTGTCATCAAGGATTTGAATATCATTATTTCTTTCAATCAGGTTCGTATTTGTACGATGTGTTATGTTCAAGTTACATTCCGTGTTTGTCAATCGTTGTAAAGATAAGAGGTTTCATTCATCGATTCGTTTCTTACTGCATCAATAAACAGCTCGTCTTCCTCTTTATCTGAGATGTGACACACTGCATGCACGGGTTTTTTTTACACTGTCTTCCTTTAGCGGGACATTGACTTTTTCCACCGTGTGCTTTGTTTCCGCAGTAGCTGCACTTATGAATATGCTTGTATGTATCAGACTCTTCATATTTTTTTGCTGCCTTCTCATTTGTGTAATTCGGTTTTTGTTCAGCACTCTTTGGAACTGTTGCTTTTTGTCGGTGCACTGCGTCAGTTTACATGAGCTGCTTGGTGTTCATGCATCGAAGGTTCCCAGCTGTGCTGGTGCCATCTCGTGCGATGTCCACGGCTGTATTTAATGTTAAGTAAGACCCGGCACTTAAAAGTTTCTCTCGCAGTTTCGCTGAGTTTGTGCCAAACACCACCCTGACCATCTCATCTTCCTCTGCATAAGCACAGTCCTTCACCCGTGAATATTTAGCGGCAGTGTTTCTATTGGATTGCCTCTGACGGACGGCCTTATATGGGCAGGCACTAAATTACAAACGCCAGCGGCAGCCTGTCTATGAACTTAATTTAAACTTTAGGTTTACACCGTGCTTTGTTTCCGAAGTAGCAGCACTCATGAATATGGTTGTATATGTCAGCCGCTCGGTTCTTATTGTTTCGCTGCCTTCTCAATTATATAATGCATGTTTTCTTCAGCGCTTTTTGGAGCTTTTCCTGGTTTTCTACGTACTGCGTTGATAGTCAGTTCACGTGATTACTTGGGAGGCGTGATAATGTCACACGAAACTCCGCCCCCCACGGCCATCCAGCTCAACTCCATTACAGTATATGGAGAAAAATAGCTTCCAGTTATGACCATTACGCGTAGAATTTCGAAATGAAACCTGCCCAACTTTTGTAAGTAAGCTGTAAGGAATGAGCCTGCCAAATTTCAGCCTTCTACCTACACGGGAAGTTGGAGAATTAGTGATGAGTGAGTGAGTGAGTGAGTCAGTCAGTCAGTGAGTCAGTCAGTCAGTGAGGGCTTTGCCTTTTATTAGTATAGATTAGAAATTAAAAACAAAAGAAGAATGTTTTGATACTTTTTTCATCCATCCATTCGCTGCATCTTGTTTACTGACTACAGAATGACAGGAATGGAAAGCTTATATTAGCATCATAACAAGTAAAGGAAGAAGTAAGCTTCAATGAAAAATCAACTCAGTTATATGGCATGTACACACACACATACTCTCTTATCCATCCATTCATTATCTGAACTTGTTTATTCCAAGAAATGGTCACAGGGAGTCAGTTCTGTCAAGTAACTGACAGATTTCATTTCAAATTAATTCAGTTAAATTCACCCTGTTGTCATTTTGCCTTGAGGTGACACAGCAGACCAACAGCATTTTTTGGCATGAAAATTCTGCTGGGGCCATAACAGAATATTTCTTGATGTGTGCAAACTTCTCTAATATTAAAAATTATTTTCCTAACTAATAATATTTGTCCCTTTTTTGTTAATGACTAGAAAAAGTTCACACATCATTCACATCACAAAAAAAATCAATCAAACAATGCAATGCTGGTGCCTGGTCTGTCTTGATTATTGTGATATCCTCTGACGTTGTCTTCATCTGACAAAATACAATACAGATTAAACGTTGAGTAGACCGAGAGCCTTGCAGTCACCTGCTCTTCAGGAAAATATATTGGCTATGAACTAAGATCAAATGAGAACAATCCACATTTAGAGTTGAACAGTTTTGACATGAAAAAGGAGGAAGCACACTAATACAAAAAGAACATCCTGATTATACACACACTGCATGACTTGAACAGATGTCTCTGGGCTGTCCGGTTAAAGCCCTAACAACCATGTGACCAGGTGTTTGCTGGAGAGCGCAAGGTTAGCAAGAAATTAAATAAACAACTTTCCACATATCTGTTTTTTCCACCCCTGGACTACATTTTTCTTTGAAAATGGAACATCATACTGCTGAACCCTTTCCCACAAAGTGAAAGGATCACATGTAAAGTTTTCTTGGTGGTTTATTCAAATACTGCTCCGTCAAGTGGTCCACCTTAGGAGTGGGTGAACAGTAAGATGCTGCTCAGCCCCAATCTGATCAATGTAGTGCCTTGTGCATAATGTGTTTGTGGTACTGCTCTACTTTCTTTTTTTGGGTTGCTGTGATTGCCTTTAAGGGAGTTAATAATAATAATAATAATAATACTAATAATAATAATAATAATAATTCTTACATTTACTTAATTTACATATCACTTTTTTCACTACTCAGAGCGCTTAGTGGGGAGCCACTTCAGCCACCACTAATGTGTAGAATCCACCTTTGTAATGTGGCGGCAGCCATTTTTGTGCCAGTAAGCTCACCACACATTAGCTATTAGGTGGTGAAGTGGTGCAGAGAGAGAGATAGTCAATTAGAGACAGGGGATGATTAGGGGGCAAGAATAACCAGGCCATGGTGAGCAATTCAGCCTGGACATCGGGATACACTGCGCTCTTTACCAAGGATGCCCAGGGATCATTTATGACCAATTGAATTAGGAACTCAATTTTAAATCTCATCTGAAGGACTGTACCATTTTTACAGCACAGTGCCTCTATCACTGCACTGGGACACTGGGATTGACATTCAGACCACAGGGTAAGCACCCCTTGCTGACCTCACCAGCACCAATTACTGGCTGAGAATGAACATTTTTAGCTTCAAGTGGATGGCTTCTTCTGAAGTGCATGTAGTGGCTAGAATACGGTACAGGACTAATGGTAATTCTTCACTAGCTTGTGCTGCATAGCCTTGACTGGGAAAAGCTTGATCTGAAATTGAAAATGCATAGGAAAAAAGCATCCCTCATTGCTGTATTGAAGGGTGCATGTTGCACATGAGCACACACATACAAGGGTAAACATGGCTAGACCCTCCAGCAAGAAATTGGCCTGCAGCACCCAGTACAAAGACAATTTCACATACTACAAACATCAATATTTTTCTAGGTAGGAAATTGCATTGCGCAAATGATAATTGAAAAAAAAAAATTTTGATAATAAGTTAAATCACTATGGGAAACGTATTACTTATTTTGTACAACGTCTGGGTCTTAATGCAGAAGACACACATTACTAAATGGAGTAAAAGACAATTAAAACAATACTAAATAACTATATTTGCAATTAGTGTAAATTATAAAATTAATACATAATATTAGACATAATCCTACAATATGTGTCAAACCGTGCTTGAAACAAAAAGGCAGTAAAAGTGCATTTCTAATGCAAATTAATTGGTAGTGTGGGTGCTTACTTAATGGAGTTTTGGCCGCAGGATAATCAATTTAGAATCATCAGCATATGTTTGGGATGAGAAATGGAAAGAACATGCAAACTTCACAAAAATCTGGGTCTTACCAGACCTAGAAGCTGGTAGGTAAATAATGTGCACTGGTACATCTCAAAGCCTGTAGCATACACCTTTATCATTATAGTAAATGTGATATATAATGATGAATCTATCACTCCCTTCATGTTGTAACCATTTATTTGAAGTAATATCCTATTAGCATTACCTGCAAGGTTGAAACTGTCATAAGGACTGGCACTAACAATGAAGCTAATTTAGAGTTGCCAAGTAACCTGATTGGCTATAGTACCAAAAAAAAAACTCATACATATGGAAAATGTGAAAATTCCAGTTAGAGATACAATGAACACCAGTCCCTGGTGCGGTGCGGTAGCAGGAAAAATCACCAATCAAGGCACCTTACGTTTCACACATTGCTTGTTGCTTTATTTAATAAAGAATCTAGTGAAGTTTAATGCAAGTGGATTACTATACTATACAGTTACAAAACTATTGGCATACATTAAAAAGGCAAGTGTATTTGTTTAAAATGATCAGATTATTTGATTCTGATTTTGACCTAGTTGTGTCTAATTTTCAGATGTTGTCAGCATGACTGATTTCACGTCTAGACGGCTTTTGCCTTTACAACAGTGTAAAATATCAAAGCATTAACAACAGATGGATTACTAAACAGAGGTTTGGTTACCTAAAACTGATTTATAGATGGCAGCACTTTTAGGCATATTACTTATCATGTGTATATCATTTTTAGTGCTCAGTGTGTTTAAATTTAGCACTTAACAATTGTTAATTGTTATTTTCTGTGTCATTAATTGCTCTATGCATTTTAAAGCAAGCAAAGGCTATATTAATAAGTATAATAAAATAATGTAGATTAAACAAGCTAAATAAATATTACATTTTTAATTATACTTCTATTTTTTAGCAGTATATGTATTACATAAACAGTACTAACAGTAATGAGTACATGCTGTAGAAAGCAAACCATCTTGAAAAATGTGCTTTGACCTGCAGCTTACTTATGAAATAATCTAGAAACAGGACAGGGCAGTCATTTGTATGCCTTCATTTCCAGTCCTGCTTAATCTAGCTCATGAACTCAGGACTGGTCTCCAAAAATCTTAGTTTACACTTACAGTTTCAGTGGTAAGACCAAAGAGCAGCCAGAAGGAAATTAAATTAAACACCAGATCATGATACTTGTGGTTTATACACTCACATACTTACTAAAACAAAGAAACTGCATTCCATACTGTAAGGATCAGACTACACTTTTTGTATATTTAGTATAAGTTCCTTCATTTATTATAATTGACTCCTTTGTTAAAATTCACCAAAGTATGGTTCATGGTCCAGTGGTGGTCCATAAGCATGTGCCAAGTGACCCATGGGTTGACCTAATCATCTTCCTTAAAAGAACTTTCTTGTTTATGAGGCCACTTGAAAGACATCAACTGCAGAGAGACCTTTCTTGCAGACCATCACATCTTTTGCTTCTATGCCACTCCTTGCCTCTCTGAATGTTGTTGTGATTTTCTCCTCTTTTTCTCTCTTTCTACATTTCTTCAAACTGACAGTCTCTCTCAACCATACTCTTTCACTACATGGGGCTCAATCTTTAAATCCACCTTAATGTCCACCTCAAGAGCCCTGGCAGTAGCAATCCCTTAATTCCATATGGATGTTGAAACATGGTGAAGCCCAAATCTGTTTGGTATCACTTCACCTTCAAGGCTTTCATATGCACCACTGGATAAACATCTAGGATTTGTAAAAAAATGGTTTAAATATTAGCCTTGTAGTGCAGACTTTCCTTTCCAGGTGGGCAGGGTCAATCATGCGGTAAGCATGAAATTCAAATAGGTACAGTGTATGCCACTCAAGCCTGAGTTCTGAGTGTAGACACCAGGGGCCTCATGTATAAACGGTGCGTACGCACAAAAATGTTGCGTAAGAACGTTTCCACGTTCAAATCGCGATGTATAAAACCTAAACCTGGCGTAAAGCCACGCACATTTCCACGGTAGCTCATACCCCGTTGTACGCAAGTTCTGCACTCGGTTTTGCAGACTGGCGGCACTCAGTGTCAAAGCAGTGCAACTGTTCCTGTGTGGTTTTCCTTTCTTTTTTATATCCATATCCCTGACGTGGCTTTGTAAATACACTAAAATTAAGTGCATATTGTTTATTAGTTTAATGCATCTGATTGTAATTAACCTGTAACAATATAATGGTCCACAGAATGGTCAAACTATTCCAAATACCATAGCTGCTTTAGCGCTGTTACTCTCACTGCACCTTTTTCTTCTATTAGGTAAAAACGGAGTCCAATTCCCTCTATGTGTATATATACTTGGCCAATAAAGCTGATTCTGATTCTGATTGTGATTCTTCTTCTTTCATCTACTCCTGTTAGGGGTTGCCACATCAGATCATCTTTTTCCATATTACTCTCACTGCACCACTCGGAATATTTATATCACTGTATCTGAGTGTGAATCACAGTTGTACAACAGCTGATCGGAAAGAGAATTATCGGTATACAGCATGAAGCACATGCTGCCTCAGCCATGCTGTCTATTGAACTGTTGTCATACAGCAAACGCTTCAGAGCCTTTCCACGTGGTTCAGAAACAGTTTCATCCCAAGGACTCTAAACGCACTCAATCAATCCATCAAGTGCTCCTTGCAGAACTGTTTGTACTTATAAGTACAACTAGCAGAATACCCGCGCTTCGCAGCGGAGAAGTACTGTGTTAAAGAAGTTATGAAAAAGAAAAGGAAAAATTTTAAAAATAACGTAACTTGATTGTTAATGTAATTGTTTTGTCATTGATATGAGTGTTGTTGTCATATCTATCTATATATATATATATATCTATATATATATATATATATAGCAAAATACCCGCGCTTGGCAGCGGAGAAGTAAAACGAAAAGGAAACATTTTAATAATA
>JANRMT010062835.1:64977267-64997685 GCA_026402145.1 Polypterus bichir lapradei | reverse complement strand
GACAGTCAGTTCACGTGATTACGTGGGCGGCGTAATGATGTCACACGAAACTCCGCCCCCACGGCGGTCAAGCTCAACTCCATTACAGTAAATGGAGAAAAATACCTTCCAGTTATGACCATTACGCGTAGAATTTCGAAATGAAACCTGCCCAACTTTTGTAAGAAAGCTGTAAGGAATAAGCCTGCCAAATTTCAGCCTTCTACCTACACGGGAAGTTGGAGAATTAGTGATGAGTCAGTCAGTCAGTCAGTCAGTCAGTCAGTCAGTGAGGGCTTTGCCTTTTATTAGTATAGATCTACATATACACACATACATATACATACACACACATATATACACACAAATACATATATATACATACACACACATATATATAAACATATATATACATACTGTACATATCTACATATATACATACACACACACACACACACAACTATCGTATATGTTGAAGTTCTATTTAAATTTTAAATAGAAGGAATTTTTATTTAGTCGACAGAATATTATTCCGGAATAAATCAACTCAAACCTTAAATAACTTATAATATTTTGCTCTCCATAAAAATATATCCTGTCTAAATTATACAAGTTAGAAATAAAGTAAATGTTAAAAGAACAAACATTCAAATTTCTTTACTCTTATGTAATTTTATATAAAAAATAAACTTAAATTTTAAATATCCCAAAAGATTTTGCTTTCCATAAAAATATATCCTGTCAAAATTATACAAATTCAAATATGAACATGGTGCATAACAAAACCTGGAAACATAAATAAAATTTGTTCTTTTCAGCAATAACAAATCAAATCATTCAGTTGTCTTTGCTCTTATGTCATTTTATCAGATTTGGACGCCTGGCATCTTTTTTTGGCAACAAGTTCGTTTATGTTTGGTGTGAGGTTCTGTGTTGTGGAGATTCTTAAGATGGACTGCAGGTGCTCATCAGTGAGGCGACTCCTGTGTGCTGTTTTGTTAGTCTTTATCACTGAGAAGAGCTTCTCACACAGATATGTGCTACCAAACATGCACACGGTTCGAGCCGCATGTAGACGGAGCTGGAGCATTTGTGCGGGAATGGAGTGAATAAACTGTGCGGGCCGTGCAGTATTGTACTTTTCCTTCAGTGTGCCATACACTGCAGCTCAATCACCTCCATCTGAATCTGCACAGGTGTAGTTTCCACATCGACAGCAAATGGGTTGCGAAACAAGTCAAAATTCTTTTTTTGTTCTTCAAAGTCACCAAAGCGCCGTGCAAAGTCAGTGCGCAGTGCGCTCAGTTTATGAACAAAGTGCGTATTTGGGAACACCGTAGTGTCGACTTGGTTCAACATTACTTGGCAACAGGGAAAGTGGGGCAAGTTGCACTGGTGCATTTGTGTCTCCCATAAAAGTAGCTTCACTTGAAATCACTTTGTGATTTTGCACGGGTAAAAACGTCTGCTGAAGTGTCAGATTCTTCTTTAACTCTTCTGCTTTCTGTATCTTGTGCATTGCATTGAGGTCTTTCAGGTTATCTTGATGTTTTGTCTCATAGTGCCGTCTTAGATTAAATTCTGTAATTACACCCACATTTGCTCCAGAAAAGAGACACACGGGTTTACCAACAATGTCAGTAAACATATACTCAGCCTCCCATCGGTTTTTAAAGGCTCTATGTTGAGAATCACCTTTTCTCTTCGGCATCGTGTGGGCTAGCTTCGCAATAACTTGCAGCATCATAAGCTAGACTTGATTAACGCGGTAAGTGTTCGGCAAGGCAGCTGAAGCGGTGCATTATGGGATCTGTAGTTTATTGTGTTACCAGCGCTTCATATACCCGAGCCATTAATAACAATAATACAGTATATAAAATGATCTCGCGGGCCGGATATAATTACACGCCGGGCCGGATGTGGCCTGCGGGCCATGAGTTTGACACATATGGACTAAATAGAACTTGAAAAGATATATTTTTTCAAATGTGATCGCGCAATTCAGATAGAGTTGACGCACACTACAGTACATCGAGCCCGCGTGCTATTGTGGTTTTGCCTGCGTGCCTCAATAAGTCATCCTCCCCTCGCTCTTACTTTTTTATCGTTCATCTAATGAATACACTGAGTATGGCTTTACCAAAACAATCATTGATGGCGAATAAAGTATCCATTATTCGAGTATGTAGATCGGGGTATATATATACATATATATATACCCGCGTATCGCAGCGGAGAAGTAGTGTGTTAAAGAAGCTATGAAAAAGAAAAGGGAACATTTTAAAAATAACGTAACATGACTGTCAATATACAGTAATTGTTTTGTGAGTGTTACTGAGTGTTGCTGTCATCAAGGATTTGATTATCATTATTTCTTTCAATCAGGTTCGTATTTGTAGGATGTGTTGTGTTCAAGTTACATTCCGTGTTTGTCAATCGTTGTAAAGATGACAGGTTTCATTCATCGATTCGTTTCTTACTGCATCAATAAGCAGCTCGTCTTCTTCTTTATCTGAGACCTGACACACCGCAAAACTGAGTTGCGGTGGGGCAGCAGGCGCGTTCACGTGCATTAATTTTCACGCTGCCCGGGATTTATGTAAGGGAACAACGTGGAAGTTGCCGAACGCATCTGGATTTTTTTGTATGTAAGCACATTTTGGCTTTTGTGCATGTGTTATGTTATAGTGTGAATTCTACGCACGGCGTTATGCATGAGGCCCCAGGTGAGTGGTAGAGACCTGTGAGAAAAAACAACAAAAAGGATTCAACATGGCAGTTTATAGAGTAGCAGTATAAGAATTAGCTTACAACACAGAATGAAAGCAGTGAACGTTTGACAGAGTTCTCTTCTCTGATTTGTTGTCTTTCTTAGGACTCTTTCTTTAGCCATAACAGAAGGAGCAGTACAGGAACTGAAATTAATGTGGTGCTTTCCAATAAACAGCCCTGTTCAGGTCTGCTATCTCCCCATTTGAGTCTGTGCACCATCTGTTCTCCTTTCCACCCTGGGTTATTACAGTATAATTCACAAGAACCTGTAGAAAAAGGATGTCATAATTGTAACTTTTTATTTACAGTAATAAGCGGCTATTGACCAATGGTTGTCCTCCATATCTTTGATTTTGAGAAAAGAGGTACTTCATCCAAAACACTTTGAGAACCAGTGCTTTAGTGGGATTAGCAACCACTTTAATTCTCCATTTAGTGCTAGTCAGTGATTACAACTTCTGCTTCTTCTTTCGGCCACAGCGGATCATCTTCTTCCATATCATCCTGACTTCTGCATCTTGCTCTGTTACACCCATCACCTACACATCCTTTCTAACCACATCCATAAACCTTCTCTTAGGCCTTCTTCTTTTCCTCTTCCCTGGCAGCTCTATCCTTAGCATCCTTTTCCCAATATACTCAGCATCTCTCCTCTGCACATGTCCAAACCAACACAATCTTGCCTTTCTGACTTTGTCTCCCAATCATCCAACTTGAGCTGAATGTACTCATTTCTAATCCTGTCCGTCCTCATCAAACTCAGTGCAAATCTTAGCATCTTTAACTCAGAGCCACTTCCAGCTCTGTCTTCTGCTTTCTGGTCAGTGCTACCGTCTCCAACCCATATAACATAGCTAGTGTCACTGTTGTCCTGTGGACCTTCCCTTTCACTCTTGCTGAAACCGATTTGTCACAAATCACAGCTGACACTCTTCTCCACCCATTCCACCCTGCCTGCACTCTCTTCTTCACCTCTCTTCCACAATCCTCATTACTCTGTACTGTTGATCCCAAGTATTTAAACTCATACACCTTCACCAACTCTACTCCCTGAATCCTCACCATTCCACTGACCTCCCTCTCATTTACACACATGTATTCTGTCTTGTTCATACTGACCTTCATTCCTCTCCTCTCTAGAGCATATCTGCACCTCTCCATGGTCTCCTTAACCTGCTCCCGACTCGCTACAGATCACAATGTCATCAGTAAACATCATAGTCCACGGGGATTCCTGTCTAATCTTGTCTGTCAACCTGTCCATCACCATTGCAAATAATAAATGGCTCAGAGCCAATCCCTGATGTAATGCCACATCCACGTTGAATGCATCTGATGTTATTTTTGATTGTTGATCCTTTACTTGGGTTCTATCCCACTATGGACCTCTATTAGAGGGTGTAAAATGAAACATTTCAGTAACACTTTAGGTTTTGCAAAAATGCATCTTTTACTCATTTGCTATTATGTAACAAGACCCTAACAGACTCTTCTTTGGGTCTTCTTAACACTTACAAAGCATCAATAAAAGTATCCGCAATGACCTACTAACGAAACTCTACTTTGGAGTGGTCTGAGGCGGCTCAACTGAGACACATTTCTCTTGATGTTACGTATTTAGTACAAGACCTGTGAATCCTTCATATTAAAAAGTAATTTTACCATCATGTCAATATGCTAGCTGGCACAGGGATGGATAACCTATCTACTGAATTTTATAAGTATTATGAAGACCAAAAGAAGCATTTGTTAATGTCTTGTTTCATATGATTAAATGAGTAATAGATGCATTTCTGCAGTACCTGAACTAAAGTGTTGTAGAAATTTCTGTTGCAATCGAGAATATTTACACTTTAAATGTTTAAACTGAAGCACATGTTTTAATATTCAAACATCTGGCACAACTATTCTTATTTATTGTGTACTGCTACCTCATAAAGTAAATCATTACATTTCTTATAATCACCCCGAAGTAGGACTAATAAAGCTGAGAGTTTTGTTTAATTATTTTACTTACCGACTTGTACCAATCTGGTCACTCTCTGTGTGGAGTTTGCATATTCTCCTTGTGGATGCATTGCTGTTCCTCAGGTAGTTCATTTTTTCCCACATCCCAAAAAATTCACATGCAGGGATAAATGCCAGTTCTAACGTCCTGGTCTGACTAATGCCCAATATAGGGTTAGTTCCCATATTCCATTCAATGCTGCAAGTGTTGGCGTCAGCTCCTAGCAACTCTTGAGCAGATAGGCTGTTTGGAAAATGGACAGATGGCAGTTTTACTTGTTGAACAACAGTTACTTCTATTACAATGTTTGAAATAAAAGTAGCTTTGTATATGTAATCTTGTTTATTTTATCTTCTGCACTCTGTTATTATAGGATGCTAATCCAGGTGATTAAGGCTCCTCTCAAAGTCTTAATTACATTCTACACTGCAGGGGTGATAACTGAGAATGACGACTGTAGTATTGTAGCCCACGCTTTATATATTTTGGCATCCTGATGCTTGTAAAGGTAGAGTATAGCACCATACTTTGATTAGTTGCTCATAAACACACTATGACCTTAATTTGAAATACAAAAGAAGTGCCAATTCAGCACCAAGGGTCAGACATTTTAAAACAAAGTAGCAAACCACAACTCAGCATATCTTCCGCTGTCATACTTGAATGTGCTATCATAAGTCATGTTCAAATTTAATTGCTGACCACAGTCTCAGAAAGATACTGATGTGAATCTATTCTGGTCAAGAATGGAGTTTAGGTCAGATCAGATAAATTCACATAACATTATATTCTCACAACATCTTCATCCCCTTCACTGTATACTGAAATCACTGGACGCTAGGCCCATTACAGGGCCAATTTGTTTTATATCATCTGACATTATTATCAGTCAGAAGAAAAGCAATTCATTATCATTAGTTTTCCTTCATCATCTTATTAAATAGCATAAGGATATATTTAATAATGGCAAAGGCCAGCATTTAACCTTTGAGCTAGAGTATGTTATATTACAAATATAATACATATTAAAGCTAAAGTAGACAACCACACTCAAATGATTTAGGGCATTTTAAGTGGCTGTCACCAGGTGGTCTTCAGCAGGCTTTTATCCAGGTCATGACACCACTCTCACCTTACCTTCTGTTCTCTGATTTCCCATTCTATAAGGGAGGGGGGACTGTAAATCAGACAAGCTACTGGACCACCCCACACACTGCTCATGAAAACTAACAGACCACTTATTATAAAAATTAACCCTTTATTTCATCAGAAAGGTTTACATAAAAAATAACAGAGGCAGACAGGAGTGTAATATTTACTAAATAACTTGCAAAATTGTAATCAATATACATTAAAACCCCAAGTATATATACAGTATTTACAAATATAGATTATTAGATTAGATAAACTGTATTAATTCACAAGGTAAAATTTACATGAATACAGCAACAGAAACATTTAAACAAGGATACAGAGATCACAGGACAAATAATACAACCAATCAATCAATACATAAAAATTAAATGTGTATTGTTACAAAACTGCATTTAGTTTGGGATGTCGAGAGAAAGCATTGAATTGTAATATAGCAGTGGGCAGAAAAGACCCCCAGAGCTGCTGTTTAACACACCATGGTGGAATGAGCCTGTGGCTGAAATTATCCAAGAGAGTGCCTCCTGGAGTGGAAGGATGAGATTTTTCATGATGGCATCCAATTTTTCCATCATCCTCTTTTCCACAACAGCTTCTAGTGTGTCCAGGGTTAGCCATGTAATGGAGCAAGGTGTACAAATAAGTTTGTTTCAGGCATTGTTTATTGTTTGGACTCAAGTTGCATCCCCAGGAGACTATAATGTAACACATTACGCTGGTTACTACAAACTAGTAGAACTTTTCCAGCTGCTTGCTGCATACATCAAAAAACCTCAATCTCCTTAGAACGTACAGTCTGCTCTGGCCTTGTACAGCGCCACTGTGTTGTCAGGCCAGTCCAGTTTGTTGCTTATGTGAATCCCAATACTTGTAGCTCTGCACTACTTCCATGTCCTTCCTCAGAACAGTAAAAGGTCTCAGAAGCTCTTTGGCAGGCTGGAAGTCCACCACCAGCTGTTTTGCCTTGCTGATGTTGAAGTCCTACACAAGCAATATAAACATAGCATACAGTATATGTGTATATAGTAAAAGTATTTTACATACACATACACACGTTCAGTGGCCACTTTATTTAGTATACCAAGTGTACTTCAGTACTATCCAGCCATCTAGGTTTTGGTATAAGCTCAGAGATATGCATATTGATGAGCTTATGGTGTCCTGGATAATGGGCTATTTGTCTGGCAGGCTGCTGTCGATGACTTAAGGACTGTGTTTCTGATATGGATGTGAATAGCCCTGGAGCACCACAAGGAACAGTCCTCTCTCCTTTTCTTTTCACTTTGTAAACCTCTGACACTATAAATATAACAGCAGGACATGTCTCTTACAGAAGGTTTCTGATGGTTCTACTCTTATGGGGTATACTGATAAAGCAGATGAGACAGAGTATATAGGAGTCATTTGGAGAACTTTGTTTCTTGGTGTCGAAATAATGTTCTGCAACTTAACATCAGCAAAAAACAAGGAATTGGTTATTGACATTCACCACACCAAAGATCCGCTGTGCCTAGTCACTATTCAAAGGAGTGGATGTAGAGGATGTAGAGGTGGGACACTTCTACAAGTACAAGACAGGTTAGAGTGGTCTCAGAACACAGAGGAACTACATAAGAAAGGGCAGAACAGACTCATAATCCTTAGGAGACTGCGTTCCTTTAATGGACAGTGGGAACGTGTTTATTTTGAACCATGGAAACACTATAATACCAGGATCAGGCCTTGTGGAGTAAACCCCACATAGCAGGACCAGCATTCCCAAACATCTGCTTAAAATTCAACAGACAACCTCAGATGAGGAAACCGATGAGATATCAAACTGACAGGAATAAGACCACATACAAAATTGCAACCCGATTAACACCATGAGACAACGTTAGGTAATGGTGGCCAGATTGCAGGGGGGAAAGTGGTAAAAAATCTGTTCTCGCGAATGGGACTTTTGCAGGTTGGTTGCACTCATAGGGCAGCGTTTCTCAACCTTTAAGTATTTGCGACCCGAGTTTTCATAACAGTTTTAATCGTGCCCCCCCTAACATTTTTTTTGAAATGTAGATGCACATTTTATTATACCTACTTAACTTTTATCGACATTTATCTAACTCTATATTTATTGTTCTAGTATCAGAATGTATATATGTACAATACTTACAATATATATAATAGTGAACAGATGGCCCAGAACAGAGTAATACTAGAGCTGCTGGGTGACATTGAGTCATGTAACTGTATCACTTTAGGTTGGATTCTGCCAGGAGATATTTCTGTTTTTAATTTTAATAAATTTGCAAAAAATTCTAATATCCTATTTTTTCCTTTCTCATTCTGGGATATTGGGTGTTGCTTGATGAGGGGAAAAAATGAATTTAAATGATTTTGGCAAGAGGCTGCAACATAACATCATGTGAAGAAAGTGAAGGGGATGAATATTTTCTGAATGCACTGTATGTTGCAGGGCAAATATCTGTAGTCTGAGGAGAAATACAAATATGAATCTCATTGTACAAAGTACATACTGTATGACAACAAACTTGATTTGATTTGACTATGACATCTGTCAACATAGTAAACTTCCTGTATAGCAAATAATATCTAGCCTGCATCACTTTCCTCTTCACAGCGAAGGTCTTCTTTTCCACAGTGGCATATCTATTACTCTGTTATCAGCTTATGAATGATACAGCACTGGATGATCCAGGCTACTAAGACACTACTGATTACGGTCCTGTCTTCAAATGTCTATCCAAAGGATAAATAAAAGGATAAAGGGGTTAGTGGTATCTGGTTTCCTCAAAGTAGGTGCTAAACATAAAGCTGTCTGAAGGTCTTTGAAGGATTCCTTAGCCTGAAGAATGCAGACCATAGGTCACAGTGCCTTCTGACTCATCAGTTCAGTAAGGATTGTAGCTATTTAAATGCCCTACATCACTGGCTTTTACATTTTGAAGGGTTTATGTGAAGGCACGTCTCCTTAAGGGATGACAATATCTCCTCCAAGTTCTCTAGGTGTTTCCCGATGTGAGCAAGTAAACAGCAATGTCAGTATATGCACCACTGTAAGACTTAGAAATGTATGGGTCTGTCCACAAAATGCTGGAAAGCAGCTGGTATTTCATGAAGTCTGAATGTCAGGATTCAATGCGACTATAGCCTGCTAGAAGTGATAAAGACAGTGCTTTCCATTTTCTGCTTTAATTAAGCAAACTTGCTTGTAATCTTCTGCCATACCAGCAGTTGAAGTGCAGTGTGTGCTTTACAGGTTCTAAATATGTTCATCTGGCCAGGGCATTTAATCAGAATCAAATTCTGAAACTGTTGTTTAATTCTTAAATCTAATTTTTACTCTTATTCTTGAAACATAGTTTTGATTGATCCTCCTGCTGAATTTTAGGTACCACCCGATCACTCTTAACATGGAAGATTTTGGTTCCCGAACATTTCTTTCCTTTCAGAAACCATTTCATTGCAATTGCCTATTTTTGTAATGTCCTTTAATATTGTTAAGTGTACATACACAGACTCAGGGCTGTCTTAACAGCATCACAGGTCCCTGGGCAAAGTGGTGTGCTGCGGCCCCTGTTTTGATAGCAAAACAGAAACATACATAGGCTCCCGGTGCCCCCAGCCAGTGGCCATTGTGCCCATACATTAAGATGGCCCTGTAACACAGTACAACAACTACAGCTGGAATGTCTTTGATGATGTAAAAGTAGGGGCATTGCTACTACGAATGCAGTTTGGATATACCATGTACAGTTGTTTCATTTGCATGGAACAATTGAGCTGAAGGGTCTCATTATATTAAAAACAACTGGCTGCTCAGTAAATCCTTGGTTTGAAGGCAGAAAAGTGTGACATGTAAACCACCAACAAAGATATTTTTGCCTCCTCGTCATATAAAATTTGGGCTGTTGAAAAATTCTGTGAAAGTGATGAACAAGGAGGGTGAAGGATTTCGATATTTGAGACGGATGGTTCCACAAAAAAACTGAGGCCAAGACTAAGGAAGGCATTTATGATGGTCCACAAATCTAACACGTCATCAACATCAAGCAGTTCGCAGCTCTTCGAGTGGGGCCAGAGGAAATCACATGAAAGACATTAAATGATGCTGTTTAGAATTGTTTGGCAACTACAGAGCACCAAACTACATCCAGCTGGGTAACAACATGCTTCAAGCACACAAGACGTCACTAGTTTCATTTTCTGCATTTACAGTTGGACTTCTTCCTTGCTAATCTTGATGTGGTCAAGTGATGAACATGGTGTAAGTGGAATCCATCAGCGCTGGAGGACTATTGCTGGACACTGAAATGTGAAGCATCAGATGTTGAGTATAAATGAAAATAAGCAGCAAAACCATTTTAGCTCAGTTGAACTAATGCAGCATCTTTAAGCGATTAAACATGTTAAATTCAATAAAAGGTTAATTACATGTTTCTCCATATACCTACATGGTATTGTCAATCCGATACATTTGTGTTCAATTTAAAGTTGTTTATCATAATCACCAACAAAGTTTCAGGAAGCAAAACGCTGGAAAACATTTGCTGTCTAGTGTTACCATGGGACATTTTAAATCACATTCAGGGATGACTGAAATGGGTTAACCCTACTGAAAGTTAAAAATGACAGTACTGACCCTGTCACATTGCCTTCAGTGCACTAGTTCTATAGTGATTTCTCTCTGCATACGTGTCTTTCCATTTGTTATAATGTAAGCCTGTAGATCATAACAGTTCAAAAATGAACCACTAAGGATAGATGTTAGCACTGTAATTTCCTTGAAGCTTATTGATTTTGAGCAAAATTGCTCCAGTAGGTTTTTGCTCAATAAAGATTATGATTTTATTTTTTAGCTGAACATGTTTGTGCTCTAACTGTATCACAATTGGGAAAAGAGAACTTTCATTTGTTCAACAAAATATAGACTCATCAGATTTTTTCTTTTAGTTCTGAGCTCCATTATACCAAAGTGAATGAACATTTGTAATTTTGGAAGGCAGAGGCAGTTCTTTTTTTTTTTTTTTCGTTAAATATCAATGTGCTCCATGCTGCTACTGTATGACTAAGCCTTTCACATACCTACAACAGAATGACTGCAGCTCAGCTTCAGATGGTAATTATGGGTCTCAGAACATCAAATGCACACAAATACAATGAAAAGCGTAATGCCGTCTTAATCCACTGCTAAGAGCTCCTTTGAAATCTTTGTTGATAATTGCAGCAGTTTGATCCTGATTGAAGAAAGTGCCTTAGTAAGTTTTTTTAAATAAATATTTTAAATAGATATGCTGCTGGAACAATAACTTCACCTTTTAGGAGAACAACAGTAACAGTAAGTTGATTTTCTATTCTAAAACTGCTTGCCGTATGTTGATAACAAAATAACATAGACATTATAACAAAATCAATAATGAAAAATGATAGAACTAATCAAACAGGAATTATTTTAAACTCTGTAAACCTTCCATCCATCCATCCATTATCCAACCCGCTATATCCTAACTACAGGGCCACGGGGGTCTGCTGGAGCCAATCCCAGCCAACACAGGGCGCAAGGCAGGAAACAAACCCCTGGGCACACACGCACACACACACACACACTGTCACAGACTCGACTCAGAGTCATAGAAAGGTTTGGGGCAGCCACCCGTGTAATTTGGTTTCCTGGCTGCAAAGTTGCAAAATTGTATACAGCACTGATGTGCACAAAACCAAGTCCAAAACAGAACTGAGGGAACAGGGAAAAGGTGGAGGCTTTTAAAAGGGAAGACAGGAAGTGAGATCAAAGGGGTCGGGCTCATGAAGGTCTTCAGCCATAGGTTCAAGCACAGATGTGACATTACAGGGGCCAGAGCCAGCAAGGACTCCTTTCATAGACTCAGTCCCGGAAGTGATGGCAAGAGGTCCAGGTGGAATCTCCCGTGATTGGTCTGCCACATCCCGGTATGACTCGGAACTCCCCTTACTCAAGCCCTTTAACTGCCTCCCATGTGCATGTGTGTGACAACACACATACTAGGGACAATTTAGAACCGCCAATGCGCCTAACCTGCATGTCTTTGGACTGACGGAGAAAACCGGAGCACCTGAAGGAAACCCACGCAGACACGGAAGTACATACAAACTCCACGCAGGGAGGACCCGGGAAGCGAACCCAGGTCTCCTAACTGTGAAGCAGCAGCGCTATTCACTGCACCACCGTGATGCCCAAAACAGGAAAATGCGTATGCTAAAAATAAATCAGATTTATAAAACCTGTCGTATGCACATTTCTATACAATTTGCCTTTATAAGTCACAATCATCTTGTAAATGTGTGTTAGTGAATGTGCTAATCAATCCATATGCAATCACAATGCTGCAAATGTTCATTGGCTAGCAGTGTCAAGATCTCGCAATCTGCATTGAAGAACATCTGGCTATACTCTGCAACTGAGCACGCAAGACCATGTGCAGCATTATAGCACCTCTCCTCTATGTTCTGGGGTTAAGGTGTCAGCGTCTGAGCAGATGGCTACTATCACCTGACATAAATAATGATATGATTGCTGTTAAAATTAATAGGCCATTTGAATCTTCGAGAGTTCAGCCAGTTTCCTTACCAACAAGCCATTCACTACATACAGTACTGTCATATCTGTCAAAGCTAGTTTGCCTCAAAATAAGTAAATCATGGATTCACCCAGTCTTATCTTGGCATCACATATGACTTGTGAGTTAATGGAATGTAACAGTTTAAGATTAACAAAAGCAGTTTCATTCTTAATAGATGCCCTTATTGAAAAATGAGTGTAGTAAAGTGATGTGATTACATTAGGAGAACTGGACACTGCTACAAATTGCCTTTTTATGTTGGCAAAAATGCTGTGTTTTATGAATGTGCACCCACACTATACGAAAACTGGATGTAGCACCTTCTCAATCAACTAATGGCTTCCATCACAACAAGTATGTTGGAGGGAAGATTGGCGTTAGATATTCCTAACCTAAATGTCAGCCATTTCCCTGAGAAGTGACAACAACTAGCGGTATAAACTGATGAAAAGCAAAAAAAGCTCTTCAGTGCAAATACACATCATTGGCCCTCTTAAAAGGGAACTGAAATAGAGTCTATACATCATACTCATCACCTTTGAGGTTTTATATGTTGTCATATTAACGTAGATAATAATGACGACTTGATATATGAATTATTACGCATGGGTCATCATTTAGCTAGTCTGTCTGCATTTTCCTGCTTGATCAAGGGTGTCGTCATTTCTCAGTTTCTCCAAAATGTTGAATTCATGTTAGTCAGAGTTTGTATAAATTTCATGTCAAGTTTTCTTTTAGCAATTCCGACATTTGAGAGGAAGTTCCGTACGCCCATTTTGAGCAAGCTTTATAAATGAGGCTTGGCTTTTTAATGAAAATTAGCATGCTTTTTTATGACTTATCATAAAAAATTTAGATTAAGTATTCATGATAGAAAATATTAATATCCTCATAGATCTGATTCCTCAACAAGATTTTCCTTCTTTGTCTTTTATAAATTTTGAGACACTCCTATAATCCTGTGTCAGATCTTATCACTCATTATCAATGCATTTAGAGCATAGTAATTTCTCCTGTTAATGAAACCATTTCAGCTTGACTTTTAATTATTTTAGCATATTAACTGTAGCCATAAATAAGCATGTAAGAACCAGAACTAAGCAGCACATACATAATAAATAATAAGAGAAGCAGACCTTGGATCCAGCATAAACAAGTTCTATCTCTGAACTAGGCAACCCCTCTTCAAAACAAAGGTAGTTAAAATGCAAAAAGGATTCTCCATGGGCTATAGATACTGCTCACTTTTAATTTAATCAATAAAGCATTGTTTTAGCTTTCTACCTTAGAGTGCTCAAGGATTGATTAAGTAAAAACCACAAGGCTGAAATTTGTCTTCTTTTCTGCCTTGTTATCTTTCTCACACAATCTCACACAATTCAAATGATTCATCTGCTTCTGAGTCACAACAGCAGTTACGCTGATCAAAGACTCTGAAATGGCTTGGCCTGGGTGTGTCTATTGAAAGTAATTGACTTTTTTGTGTTTTCAGCATGGAAGGAGATGCAGAGAAGATAACAGTGCAAATTAGTCAGTTTAAAATGTACCAAAATTTTCAACCTTCAGTAGTCAATGAGAAATTCATGCCAAGTAAACAAAGCACACATTAGTTAACTAAAGTACATGGTAAAGTTTTTAACATCCAGCATCTCAAGTAGGTTCACAGAGCAGCCAAACCTAGATTTAATGTCCAATATTCATTCAAGTATACTTCCATATTATAACCAAGCAGAGAGGCAGTGAGGTGCAGTGGCTAAGGGACTGAATTTTAAAGCGGAGGGTTGTGGTTTAATACTCATCAGGGTCTTCTTTATGATCCTTAGTCAGTCCACCTGCCTATGCTACAACTGTGAAAAATATTATCTTAGTACCTATGACAACTCTGCATATCAGCAAAAAAGAAGAATGAATTCTTCCAGTCTGAGAAATGTGTGTTGGGGTCCTTTAAAGGTTTCAAATAACTGAAAGTATAACATAATGGTTCTTTAATGGCACTTTTTGTTTCTTTACTATGTTGTATAGTTCCTTGTTGAACTATTGCTTAACAAAGCACCGTTTTATTCTGGGACAGGTTCTTTGCATATGAAGTTGGTTCTTTGTGCTTTTAAAAACTTCCAAATATATAGAAAAACCCAAAATCATTAATGTATGGTAGGCAATCTATCAGGACACTAACAAAATTAAGAAAACCTGGACTTAGCCTGAGTTATTGTTTGCACTAAGAGTCCTATTAAAATCTGTTGTCATTTATTCACGTTTACTTACTGTATGGAGCCCGTTGCAGATATAAATAAATAAAGGTTCTTTCTGGAACTTTAATATGGATAAGTCTTTCTGGAACTAAAAATGGTTCCCCTATGATATCGCCCGGAAGAACTGTCCTGGCACCTTTATTTCTAAGAGTGCATGGTAAGTGCTTTTTAAAATCTCCTGTAATAATGACATCAGTATCGATCAGCTTGTTAGGTTATCACCATTTACAGTGTACTGTATATCCTAAACATCTGTTTCTGAGTTGTCATAGAAAACATGGGTTGACTGGCACCCCAGACACGGTTGATGGTTCTTTACCTCCCCAGGAAGTAATGATAAACGAAGGACATGGATGGACAGGTATATCGACTGGGTTGGTTAGTGGTACCTGTCCTGGTTGGGAGGCCATTATAAGGGAAGGACAGAGGGTGACTCCCTCAAGCAGCTTTGCGTTCCCCCAGTACACCAGGTGGCAGTGTCCTTCTGGTATAGCCTCCCATTTAGACACTCTCAGGGCTGCCAGGGAGTTGCAGCTTTGCTGGGCAGCTCGTTTGGGATTCTCGGGTGCCACAAGAGGCAGCTGCTGGGAGCAGGCTCCCCTATTATGAAGAGGTTCTACCAGACCCAGAAGTGCCTCCAGGTGGCAATCCTGTTACACTGGAAGTACTCCAGGGTTCGTGTTGAAAAGCAGGCCGCTCTGCCTCATCCATCGATCAGAGTCAGGAGGAGGTGGACAAGGCTTCCTCAGAGGAGAGTGGAGGTGGAAAATGAAAGGAAAGGAATAAAACTATAACTGATTTATCAGGTGATAAAAACCTGTAGAAGACATTTTGTTTGAATGAAAACTTCGTTCCTTGAACCTGTGACTGTGTGGTTTGGTTATTTCTGGGAGTACAGGTCACACCATACACCATGAATGCACTAACATGGCCACTTGAAGTACAGCATAGAATATGAATGGACATGACTTAAGGCCAAGTCACATTAACGCGGCTATTCTAGCGATCTTCAGTTATAGCCTTCATTTACATAATCTTAGTGAGTCACAGGGAGTTGCTAGTGCGCTCCTGTAAAGTCAGTGGTGTGATGCAACATGTCCAGCAACTCATTCCAACTAGTCCATGACACTCCCTGTCGGAAGGATGGGCTTGTGCAGATGAGAACTGACAGCCAATGAAAGCCCATCCAAAAGTAAAATGCATTTGAAATTGTAAGAAACATACATGTTTTGGACCTCAGGAACAGAAAAGAAGCTTATCTGTCTGACATTTTGTGTTTTACATACCACAACAGAATGAAAAATAGAAAAAAGAAGGGTAGAGATTGTGGCTGGACTTGCCTAAGCTATTAACCCTTCATACAGCACTGGCTCCATCATGCAGCACGCTATTGGCTACTGGAAGTTCAGCATGCAGTTGATGAATTAGACTTGTCCCTGAGCTTTTCAATTGTTTCAAACTGACATGGTCCAGTGACGAGATCAGCAGCTGCAATTAAGTCTGACATGCCCCACGACTAAAAATGGCAGAATGTGACATCGGCTTTACTGAATTGTAAACCTGAAGTCAGGCTCAGTATTAAAACCACAATGAATGTATGTTTTTCTGTAAGTTAAATAAAATAAAATCTTATTAGACTAGAGTTGTGGTTCCCAAACTCTGCCCTGGGGACCCCCTAAGGCTGCAGGTTTTTGTTCTAACCAAATTCACAATAAGTAATAATAATTGATAATAACTGATCTCATTTTGTTGGTTGGTCTTTTTTTCTCTTCTCTTATTCTTCATTCAGAAAAAACACAGCAGTATGATTTTTACATTTGAAGAATTTTAGAAATAGTTCTATTTTTTGCTATAGCTTTAAATGCTTAACTTTTTTTTGTTGTTGTTGTTTTGCTATTATTTTTCCCTTATTCTGTGTAGTCTGCTCTCTTCATTGTATCCTAACAGTGACAATTACAAACAAGCGAGCAGAGACCTGGGCAAACAACAATAAATTATGAAAGGCTGCATCTGCTTCAGGGTCAGATCTGCTAATTATTCAATAATGAAAAGACAGAATGGAAATCAGGATGAACTTAAATAAAAAGTAAAAAAAATCCACATATAACTCCCTATTTTTTTATTAAAATGTATTAACACACTTACTTTTGTAATTTGTCATTTTTTAATTGACCTCAAAACACAGACACTGGGAAATAACCGCTCAATTAATTAGGCCTGAGGTCCAATTGAAAAAAGAAGTGGGTTTGAGCAAAACCTGCAGCCCCAGGGGGTCCCAAGGACTGAGTTTGGGAGTCACTGGACTTGAGCACTGGAGTTCATTATTTTTCTAAAACATTATTGAATATTTCCAAAGACTGTGCAGTGCTGTCAGCCTAATATTCAATTTCAAAGTGTTTAGTTAGGTCAATTCTATGAAACATTAATAGTTTTTAAAGAATCAGATTACACAGAAAGAATGTTGATATCATTTAAACATTTTAATTGTATGTTCTTGAATAAAATGTAATTTGTTTAATGTTGTACAGAATGACACATAACACATTTCTATTATTTTCACTCCATAATAAGATAACAACAACAACAACACTTATTTATATAGCACATTTTCATATAAATGATGTAGCTCAAAGTGCTTTACAAGATGAAGAAAGAAAAAAGAAAAATATAAAAATAAGATTAGGCAATACTAATTAACAAAGAATAAAGTAAGGTCCATGGCCAGGAGGACAGAAAACCAAAAAGAAAACTCCAGAGGGCTGGAGAAAAAAAAAACAAAATCTGCAGGGGTTCTGAGGCCACAAGACCTCCCAGGCCCCATTGGGCATTCTACCTAACATAAATGATCTCAATCAGTCCTGAAGGCTTTCAGGTTTCACATCGAAGAATTAGATGATGATGGTCATGTGGACATCTGGCCTTCGATCCATCAACGTAAGGACTGCATGGTGCTTTGATCTGGTGGTGGTGGCGCAGATCACCACCACAGAAAACTGGAAAAAGAACAGCGGAGAAAATAGGGGTTAGTATGGATCGCAGAGCCATGTTAAAAATGATAATTATATGCATATATAGTTTATCAGGGTTACTCTTAAATGAAGCTATAAGAAAGCCCTATTAAGATAATGGATTTTTAGCAGTTTTTTAAAGTGCTCCATCGTATTAGCCTGGTGAATTTCTATTGGTAAACTATTCCAGATTTTAGGTGCATAACAGCAGAAGGCTGGCTCACCACATATTTAAGTTTAGCTCTTGGAATTATAAGCAGACACTCATTTGAAAATCTATGATTACGATATGGAGTGTAACGTGAGAGGCATTTTGAAATATAGGATGAAGCAAGATTATTTAAGGCTTTGTAAACCATAAGTGGTATTTTAAAGTCAAGATGTCAGCTGCTGCCTTATTTAAACATATTCTTCTATTACAGGAACATAACATATGCATATAATTTAGAGTTGTATGAGATTTAGGCCAATCTGGGCAACACTGGGCTCATAGGTGGAAACGTTCCTGGAGAGGTGACCATCCATTATGGTAAAATGAAACAGAATATAATAAAAATTGGTTTAGGTCCATCAGCTAATGAAAATACATGTAATATACTAGTCAGTGTCCTTTCTATGGGATGCTTTTTGTTATGCTGATGTCTTAGGCTTTGGCATTCTGTGGCTCTGTTTTGGAATAAGAGGGTTTAGTAAATTAATAAATAAATATATGTCATGAAAATAAAATACATGTTCAGATTAATTTCAATTAATTTCCACAACCTAATATGTACTTAGACATCTATAGGATGTGGGAAGAAACTGAAATAGATTTACTGTATACCCAGATATCAGATGAAGATTTGAACACAGCGCAGATTGTGCACAGGCTGGGAACTGAATCCACACCACTTATGCAGAAATGGGAACCACAGCACTATTGTGTTGCCCTAAAGCTTTTTATATTTTATTTTAAAAACAAAATGTCCCTTAACATTTTTGTAGCTTTTTAAAGAATGTGGTGTATTTGTTTAATTAAAGTAATGCTTAAACTGACTTCTCTTTACTTTGCGCATTTCCATGAGAATGAGCTACAGAAATTATAGAATAATTTGACACAGAGATATTTGACACAAAGACATTTTCAGACTGTTGTAAGATATCAGCTGCCTTAATATTTAAACATATTCTTGTTTTACAAGAACAATGTTCATATACTGTATTTCATGTCGACAGTTCTATAAACTCCCTAGAATCGCCTCTACTGTGGAAACCTCTGTTTTCATGTCAGATGGTTGTGACAACTAGAGGAAAACAGAAAGTGATGTGTGTGAGTTGGTGGCTGGACTACCTGTGCTTGGTAAGAAGGAAAGAATACGAGAGGAATGTGTTTTGATTTGGTTCCATGGAACAGGTGGAGTGATCAGTATATCACATGCACACAAACACATGCTAAAGACCACTTTGGTGGAAGACATTTATGAATTGTTAATAACTTTGTTTCCTTTAGAACCTGTTCAGGCACTTCATCCTACATATATGGAAACACTAGGGCATCTGCAAAAATGTTACTACCTTGCTAGATCACTGACAATATTAAAAATATTCAAGTTTCAGGATATGGATCAGGTGGGCATGTGGCAAATTAATTTGAAGGGTACAGGTAACCTGCTCAAAACTACCTTTGATCCTAATTAATTAGCATTCCTAAATATTTATTTTTTTGATAATCACATTTCACTGCTGAGGTGCAGTTTGTCTCTGTCAAGAACTTCAACTCATGTATCAGTACTGCAGGTCTGTCTTAAGAGATAGGTGGCAACAAACATAATTTGATCAAAATGCTCCGGATTCTATTTGCATTCTGTCTAGCAGGGAGAGTTATCTCTATGAATAGACCGGATTCAGCATTTGGCAAGGTAGTTCCACTTATAGGAACTCCTGAAAACTACAACAGTGACAAAGTTTCCCAAAAAAAAAAAAAATTAAAAATAGCATGACCAAAATGATATATTTGATCTATACTTCTATATATATATGACTATACTTCCTTAGATGACTGGCGTCCTTCAACATCTGCAAAAAGATGCTGCAGATGTTCTATCAGACGGTTGTGGTGAGTGCCCTCTTCTACGCGGTGGTGTGCTGGGGAGGCAGCATAAAGAAGAGGGATGCCTCACGCCGGGACAAACTGGTGAGGAAGGCAGGCTCTATTGTAGGCATGGAGCTGGACAGTTTGACATCCGTGGCAGAGCAACGGGAGCTGAGCAAGCTCCTGTCAATCATGGAGAATCCAGTGCATCCACTGAACAGTATCATCTCCAGATAGAGGAGTAGCTTCAGTGACAGACTGCTGTCACTGTCCTGCTCCATTAA
Source organism: Polypterus bichir lapradei (assembly GCA_026402145.1). Taxonomy (NCBI): domain Eukaryota; kingdom Metazoa; phylum Chordata; class Cladistia; order Polypteriformes; family Polypteridae; genus Polypterus; species Polypterus bichir. Next base: position 64,977,560 of record JANRMT010062835.1, on the reverse strand, counting down.
CAGACTGAGGAGATCGTTCCTCACTCACACTATGCAACTCTTCAGTTCCACCCGGGGGGTAAACGTTAACATTATACAAAGTTATTGTCTGTTTTACCTGCATTTTTATCACACTTTAATTTAATATTGTTTTTTATCAGTATGGTGCTGCTGGAGTATGTGAATTTCCCCTTTGGATTAATAAAGTATCTATCTATCTATCTATCTATCTATCTATCTATCTATCTATCTATCTATCTATCTATCTATCTATCTATCTATCTATCTATCTATCTATCTATCTATCTATCTAT